>JACBWW010000039.1:1031009-1247670 GCA_020086605.1 Lanius collurio
CCACAGCCCTGCCCACAGCCCTGCCCACAGCCCTGCCCACAGCTCTCATCCCCACGGGCACTTTGGGACACCCCCCCAGCCACAGAGGCTCAGCCAAAAGCTTTAGGGATAACTTGGCATATGGCTTCAGGAGGAGAGGGGATACAAAAATTCATTGCAAGCATAAGTTTTACTTGAGTATTTACATAAAGCACATGGCCAAAGTTTAAAAGCCCTCCACTTCTGTAATTCAAAACATTGTGGTAGTTCAGGACACTATTAATGATGCCTTTATACAGATACCCACAGCCTGAGACTGTAGGCACTTGAATGGTGAAAATATCTAAAAGAAATAGTGGCAGTTACGTGCCATGTAACATCAAAGAGCAAAACTGGCTTTTTTTTTATTTAAGAGAACTACCTAAATCATGGATGTTTTTAAGAGGGCTATCTGGGCCTGAGAGCTGGATCCTGCTCTTTTTTTGCAGATGACATTCCACCAGTCATTTGTTGTTAAATAGCTCCATGGTGCTAATCTGCAATGGTATGTTACCAGAAAACAGAAAATGCCCAGAAGCACTTGATAAACGTGGTTCTTGAAAAGAACCTTCATGTCCTTCAAATGAATGACTGTGGTAAGTTCACTGAGCTGACTTTTATGACTAAGTGTACTGGAATTTTGCTCCACTGTTAATTTGTCCAGTTTATCCAGCAACACAGTAAGGCCACCACAGTTCATACTTGTAGCAGATTCAGCTTTTGGGTGTCACATGAAAATATGAACTTGATTTCAAAAATTTCAGCTTTAACCACTGATTTCAGCCAGAATATACCACAAAGAAGCAATCTGTCATCCCCCATACCAAACAGAGTTTTGCTGTTGCTTTATAAACAGCCTTCAGGAACTCAATCCTAAAGGCTCTTGCACTGAAGTCCTTAACCTGGTCAGGCATGAGATCACATGCACATGAGGTTACAACCAAGAGCTGGCAACCTAGCACACTTGGGTCTACCCTCACCCCTCCTTTTTTCTCAGCAGGAAATTTTGTTTTAGCACAATTTGAATATTTTCTTGACAAAACACCACCAGGTCTCCTACCGGTGCATGCCTGTGAGTGCCAAAACACATTGGCACCATCTGGACTGAAGTGAATGCACTTGGGAACTGCTGCAGTACCCTGAGGGCTGTCCTGGGCAGGCACAGCAAATCCCAGCACACAGTAAATTAAGAAAATGTGCCTGTGTTTCTGCAAGGGAAACATGACAAACCTGTGACAAACCTACTGCACCCCACTGACAAATTCTGTGGGACTTGGTGCTCATGAGTGCTGAATAACCTGCAGCTGAAAACCTGGAATGCTTAATTCTGCACCCCTGCTTCATTTGGCTTAGTTATGCTGTTCAAAACCCAGTGAAATCAACTGCAGTTTGAGTATCTGGATACTAAGTCTAAACATGTTGTTTTTTTTCCTGAGCACAAGCTCTGAAGCTGTAAATTATTAATATTAATAATGGGAAAAATCTGTTACGTATAAACAATGTAAGCAAAAAGTAACAACCACTTAAATTTATTAATTTGAGAATTTCTTTTCTCTGATTCTGTTTCATAAACAAAATATTTTTTTCATCAGGCAGTATTCATTATATTAATCCTTGGTGTAGTTACAAGGCAAAAAATGTGGATTATTGATGAAATAGATCATAATGACTCTTTCCAAGCCATTATCATTTATCATTTAAATGTGTATTCAATGAGCTTTAATCTGCAAATTTTTCACGTTTGGGAGACATTATGATTTAACAGATTCATTGTGTTTGCTCTATTCTTTTTTTGATACAATGCATGGCACATGTTCTGCAGGCTACATATGGAGTAATTTTACCTACCAGAATGGACTTTTAAAAAACTTAGCAGAGAACAGCAGCTGATTATTAAGGTCTCCAGTCTCCAGAACCACAACAGTGCTGGAGCACTGTATCATTATACCAATAAACGAGTTCCTGCAAAATCTTCATAACCCTGTATATATTGGCCTTTCTTCTGAAAAGTCTCAGCCTCCCATTACTTCTAAGGACAGCACCTCAACCAATCACATCTGAGATTTCAACTGTATAAATTTTCTCTAATCTCCCAAACAGGTACTTTTTCTAGTGACTTAGATTAAGCAAACAAAATCAATGAATGTTCTCTCGTTGTTATTAATCAGTCTGAGCTGCGTACCATACACTGCCAGGGATCCAAGCAACATCAGTCCTTGTGTGGGTTTTTTTAAACTCACAAGAGTCATTAATAATAGGAAGAATAGTGGGTAACACTTTGGCTGCTGCAAAAGAGCACGGAAAGTTCTGTTCTTTGGAGAAGGAAGGTGATATTGGATTTTTAGGTCAGTGTTTGCATAGCTGCACAAGTTACAAAACTGCAAGAAATGTCAGCAATCAGCAATACATGAGCTCTCACCGGGTTTTGGCTACAGCAGATTAATTCCATATCCAGATTGTATATAATTCACTTAACACCCTTTCTTACTCAAGTTTTGCAATTTCCTGAACAAAATCCCTCTGAAAGTGACCTGCACTCTCTCTGAGCAAACTCCCCTTGTCACCAGGAGCACTGCTATTTGTTTTCAAAGACACGATGGGTAAATGCAGGCAAGCTGATCAACCCACAATTCAGACCATCCCCTGGTTGTGATCTCCTGTTCCTTCTGACATCATCCCTGACCACTGAGTGGTGGGAAGGCTCCCCAGCCAGGCACGAGGCAGGATGCCAGCAAGGGCTCAGAACTATTCCTGTAGCACAGCTTCCCTCCTGCCTTTTCTATTTACAGCAGGCTGCTCTGAGCTGCTTCAGGGTTCTGACATGGAGGCAAGTGATGTGCACATGATTGACAGAAGTGCCAAGATTAGTTGGAAACTGTGGCCTCCAAAACATCTGTAAGACACTGTGCTCCTGCTGGGGAAGCAGCTGAAGCCCTGCTGCCCTGGAGCAGCTGGGAGCTCACCAAGGCACCAGCGGGATGGGGAGCGAGGAGGCTCTGCCTGCCCCAGGAGGGGAGCTCTGACCACCCCCAGGCCATGCCTGCAGGCAGCTGAAAGGAATGACAGTGCTGAAGGCTTTTCTCATTATCCCTCACAACACTGGAATTCCACAAAAAGCCAGTGGATAGCTGTGGCAGGACTGCTGCACTCTGCCCACGTGAGGTGCATGGGGGCACTCTCATTCCACCCTCAAGCATGGTTTGCCCCATGCTCACATATTAATGAATTATTCATAGATTTTCTGAGGACAGCTGACTTTTGCCTTACACACAAGTATTTTCAAGTATTAAAACATAGATACCTAAAAATAAAAAAAGAATCATCCATTGGGCTTAACACAAAATAATCTCACATAAAAGGAAGTATTTTTTAACAGCACACATCTACTTTATGGCACTGGTCTCTTAACTTCATGCTTATGAGTTAAGGAAACAGCCCCTTGGTGGATTACTTTTCATAGTTTGCTCAGTAATGTGTTTACAAAGCCATTGTTGCAACTAGATGCTTATATATTTTGATATACAGTCTGCACTACAACAGTACATCTTCAGAGATTTCATGCTTATTTCAAAAACCTATTTAAATGGTTCTTTACCTTCCCTCCCAGCAAAACACAAGTTTATTGCCAGACACTCTGGGGCTCCATAGTCCAGTCTGACAGTAATTAAGGCAGAATTAGTGGTGTTTTGCAGGAAATGGTAACAGTGGCAAGTGTAGAGCTGGACGGGCCAAATTCATCTCTGACAGCAACTGCTCTGGAATAACTAAGTTACTCTAGGAATTAATTTGACACTTGAAATTTCAAATAATGGCCTCTATTTTTTACTATCTGAAGTATATAACTCATAACCTGAGAAATTTTAAGTGGCTTTTATTTTACTTTGTTAGAAAACTGCTCATCTGCTCCCTCACCTTCTACCGTGCATCAAGCGCCTACTCCAGAAATGGGTGTTTTGTTAAGACAATGTTGCATTATTTCTTAAGATAATACAATGCATTATTTCAATGCATCCTGCACTTGCCTAATGCTTATCTGCCTTGATAATGGACACTATTAGTGATAAACATTATCTCTAAACCATGCAATGAACAACACAAACCACATTATCCAAAATTTTGTTTGTAAACATCCACAACATTTCCTCTGATCCAATAATTCTATGCTACACCAATACATAACAAATCCAATACTTGTGCAGTACAGTCTAAAGAAAACTAAAGGTAGTATTTTTCTGTGCATGCCTTCTACTTGAACTCAGACTCCAAACACGGTCTTGGTATTTTGTAGTGAGTTTGGATACTAAGCTTTGGCAAAACTATCTCTTCCAAAATTTTACTCATAGCTGTTAAATTTTCACCTAGCTCTAGGGCACCTGCGATCTAATCTGATTCTGCAGAAGTTATCTAACTCTATAGAACATGTAATCCAATTCAACACCATTTGTCCATTAAGAAACATCCTTTCTCTGATATGTAAAATATACATTTTTATGGTTTTTTGGCATTTTTTTTTTGCAATCCCTGCCAGGACTCTAGAAAGACAGGCTGCTAGGAGGCAGCATTCCCCTGTATGATGTGGGCTAGTTCTGGTCCTTTGTGACTTTGGGAAGGTGAGCAGCGCCCTCAGAGCATCCTCAGGACCCTGGGGAGCATGAAGAAAGCCACAGGTTTACATGAGATTGTGTTGCAAACTGATCTTCAAGACTATTTGATTTTGGGATGAGGGAGATTCCTGGATAAAGTGAAAAAGAGCAGGAAATCCTTTAGGTGACCCTCAGCACCTCCTTCCTTCAGGCTACAACTGCATTCTGCTCTCCATGGGGAAAAAAGCAACTTAACCTCCTTTAGCAGTGAAGGACTTGCACTATTATCTCCCTCTGACTGATGCATTGATTAGATTGGAAAATGAGTAACTTTTATCACACGTGATCTGAAATAGCACTATCTAGCTTATGTTTATCCCTTTCTATCTACAGAACAGATAATTGCAGGGATCCTTGGAGTCAGACGAGACACTGTGATGTCTCTTTTGATCCCTTGTGTCAGTTTAAAGGAGAAGAAAATAGAAAGTTAACCTGTGCTTTAACACTGGCCACTGTCTGGCTCCTGCTGCCAGTCTGGGCTGGGGGGTTCAGACCTTTGCAAGTGCATGTCTGGCTGCCTTCTCACCATGCAGGCTCTCTTGCTGCCACCTCAAATGTCAGAGTCTGCTGGATTCAGCAGCATGAGCTCTGAATTGCAATGGATTTTTGCCTAAAAAAGTCAAGTCACAATTTTTTGGGGTTTTGCTTGTTTGTTTGTTTTTTGCCTTTCATTTCTCTCTTCCTTATTATTTTTTTTTTGGTACAGGGAGAGGCAGATTATTTCAATTAAGAGCCTGTCACTGACATTTGTAAGCAATCTTTCTTCAGTTCAGTGCAGCAGTTGCAGTTTTAAGTTTCTCCCTGCTTGTGTCAGGATCTAATTTTCAAGGCCCGGTTGCCATGGCAGCAAGTTGGAATTTTAATCCAGTACTAAAGGTCAAGACAGGTCACCAGTTTCAGTTCCTCTTCAATCTCCCCATAAGGAGCCACAAAAAGAAGCTGAGATAAAGGTCTGACCTAACAAAAAATTCCAGTCTAGCACACAGCCAGACTTGAAGCTCTATGATTTGTATACGCTTTCGAATTTGTCTGGAACTATTGAAATTCATGCTAAATCAAATATGGGCAGCACTGATTCACATTCCTCTCTCTGCAAAAAAGCACATCTATGTCCTTAAAACACAGCTGAGTGCATTAAGTAAGGAGGGACACCCAAAAAGCAAACACTTAGTAGAGTCTTGCAGGTAAATAGCTGTGAAAGCAATGCTCTCATTACTGCAGACATTTACTGCTTCTGCAGACTCAGATGAGCCTGACAGATGCACTTACAACTTCCTTGACAATATGAGGTAGATGAGTCAACATCTTTCTTTCAAAACCTGTAAAGATCTTTTTGTGAAGCATTTTGACTAAACAAGACTTTCCAGTAAGGGACAATTTCATTAAAGCTAAACCACCTCCTCCTGTGTTTCCACAACATGGATATTAATTAAACAATTGGTCTGTACCTACTGCAGTAAGGCTATAGACATCTCCCTCCTCCTCCTGGGCTACATTATTTTCTTGGAAAACTGCATTTGAAGCATTAGGGAAGTCTCAAAACACATTTTTCTGAGATGTATGGACACAAGTGAGGGAAGCAGCTCTTCCTCTGGGAATTTAAAGCAATAATTAGCTCAGCAGTGGGGAATATTTTCCTTTTTCATCGTCGGAGAGGATGTATTTCTAAGGTACAACTATTCTGAATCTGTGGCTCCAAGGGCTATCCAAGACGGAGGATAATGCAGTGAGCGTGGCCTAGCCCTGTGGGGTGTTGTGAGAACTTCACTTCATAAAAAATAAGCCCTCTGGCCAGAAAATTGATAGGCTTTGGAGCCCTGCTGAGCCCTCTGCCCAAAGGATAATGGTAGCAATATAAGTTCCTCTGGATAGAGAGTGTGAAGCTGAGAAAAATGTGGTGGATTATTGGGATTGTCAGAGAGATTCAGAGGAAAGATGCAAAGGATTAAGTTGGGATATTAGGAAAAGTGGCTGTTAGTCTTACCTAGGGTATTTAGGACACAAATTGGGAGTTTCAAGCCCACTCTGGTATTATGAATGCCAACTTTCCTGGTAAAATCCATTCTTTTCTGATTATGACTATTTTGCAGCATGGTGCAGATGAATCTGGGTGACAGTTTCTCTGTCTCAGGCTACTAAAGTCTACTAAGCCAGCAAAGAGACTGGAGCAGAGAGCAACAGGAAGAAAAAAGCCAGAGAGAAAAATGGCTTGGCTCTAGAGCAGAAATTTACTGACAGGTCAGAGTTAAGACAAAGGGAGCACGGTGAGGTCCAAATTATGGCAGCCAGAAAGCCAAGCAAGAAGTTCGTTTGTGTGTATTTTATCAGCAAGTGTGTGGGTCACAAAACAAATGGGTAGGAGAGGAACTGAGTGTGGTGGCTTCCTCTGCTCTATCCTGATTTACATTTTTGGATTTACTGGGTACATTTTTTCTCCAAATGAATGTTTGAAGTCGCACTGAAGTTCGGAAGTGACTCCATCCCACAGAAATGTAATTTGGGAGGTCAGTTTAAGACGGGCCTTAAGCCATAAAGGCTCAACATATGCTGCTGCCTGTGAAAAATCTCTTTAAATACAGGGAAACCTGTGGCAGATTTACAGTTTAACCAGTTTCCAAAATGGGAAGTGATATGAAGTGGACAGGGAAATACATCAGGAATCCAAACATGTTACTGTGTGTCATTTACCTCTCTCTATTAGTGCTGACATTTCAGTGGTCGCAGTTCAGTGCCTGCATGCACTTGGCAGTGACACAGTAGTGCATCCTGCTTGAGAACAAAGTATTTCAACTGCTACTCGTTAGTTAGGGCAAATAAATGTTGAATTTTTAATGGGGGGTTATACAGTATCAGAGGAAATTTAAATGGTTCAGTGCTCACTTGAGTTGCAGTCAGCAATGCTGGCAAGAATGCAGTTGGTTAGCTTGTTTCAGGCAGCCTTAAAGGCATTAAGTCTCTGATAGGCAAGAAAAATTATTAAAAATTGATCAGCAAAATATCACAGAATTAATTTAGTTCCGTTCCCACCATTTTTAAAATTGATTTATAAACATGTCAGGAGAAAGAGATCATGGAAAAAAAAATGTATTAGGAAATAACTTTATTTTGACAGGGAGGTTAAACTGTATATGAGCCAGCTGAATAATGAAAACAAAAGTCTAATTTAGAAATTATTTTGAATAATGGGCTTATCTTCAAAGATATAGGGCTTTTAATTATGACACTGGATTTTCATATATTTCACCTCAGCTGAAATATTTTGCAAGTTTGCTTCTATAGGCAACTGTCCATAGGAAACACTTGTCTATTTTATCCCAAATTAGTTCATTCTTTGCTCAAAAGGCAAAGCCTGCAGGAGTGAGAACAAAACAATAGTCTTGACTGACTATCATTGCTTCAAACCCAAGAACTTACGAGGCAAAAGGATTCAAAGAAAACTTCTAACTTAGAAAACAAAACAGTAAATATGAAAGATGAGTGACATTTTCTCAAAAGAGACTCTTCCATTTTCATCTGCTATTTGTCCCTTTATTACAGTGCACTGGAGCTCTCTAAAGATTAATGGAGATCCAATTACATGCCACTGTTGTTTCACTTATCATAATTTGTTCGTGGCAGAGCGAGGCCCTTGTAGTCATGACTTTCCCAGTTTACCCAGAGGGAATATCTTTGGAACTTCCCACTTCTAACAACCAGGCAGCACTCAGTGTAATGATCCAGGCTGGCCACGTGAAGGGAGGCAGTGACACAAAGCTGGCTGTCACCACTGCGGGATCAACTGGTGCTCTCACGCTCTACTGCGGTCGGCTAAAAACTGTAATTAGTAACAGGATCATTTCAGCTTCTCCTGTGTATTACACCTGGGCTGCATTGTGACTGCAACACTGATAGAGAGTTGATACATAAATAGAAACAATGCTTCCTATGCCTGTTGGAGATGAATTTTACATTTTTGATTCCTGGTACATTTTTGGAGATTAAGCATGAACATTGAATGAATCCCTTTTTTTGCTGTTGTTGTTTTTTAAACTGATTTCTTTCCAGGTTAAGAATTCATCAGTGCTTCTTGATTTGAATGTTCTGAATAGTTCTGAAAAACAACATTACTTGTTGTCGCAATATCCAATACTTGGTGTAAAATCCTCTTGATGTCTGATTACTCTTCATAAGGACCTCATGCTGATTCATTTCAAACCGTGAATTACCTTTAATTCATAGCTTGCACATGCTGCCAAATTTTATTTTCTGTGTTCCCAGGTGGCTGTCCCTGACACAGTGGAGATCTTCCAAAAAGCCATTAGATACTTATGAAAAGTAATTAGATGTCGAGAAGCACATTTCCATTTTCAAACACGCTTCCATCAAATTATGATAATATTTGGGATTAGAAAAGTACTGGTACTTATTTGAATTTTTTTAGAACTGTGAAGAGAAATCCTGACCCAACTGAAACCAGTGCTGAAAATCCTTACTGAAATATCACAAAAATATTTTCAGCTGCTTGCTTTAGTTTTGAGCTCACTGTATTTAGCTGCTTTCTAGTCCCCACACAGGTTGTGTATCATTAAGTGTGATGCATAACAAAAACTCCATAAAGATAAAACAAGTTGGTTTTGTCTGATCCATAAAAATTTGCTGCTCTGAGTTTTTAATGGTTTCCGGTAGTTCACTGAGCCCACGAGAAGGGCCTTTTAATACTGTATTAATACAGTAAGTATAGGAAGTAATTTTATGACAGGGGAAGAATACCATTATGATTACATTCTTCTTTTTAGCTAGGCTTTTATGGAAACTACCCAAGACTACTCTGCAGTATGATTTCAAAACACAGGATGTGCTTGATTAAAAAGATTCTGGGTAGTTTCCAGCTGGACAAAGGCCAAATGCTAACAACCAAAACAGAACAAAAAAGACTGGATGTTTGAGGATGACATACTTGCAATGGCAATTATATAACAGAAACCCAAGTCATGAGCTGAATCCATCCCCTCAAATTCATGGAAGCTGACAGAAAATCCTTTGCAGTGCAATTGGTTGCGCCTTATCTGTTCCTGCTTACCATGCTTCATAATAAACTAATCAGAGCAGACTGGCTGAAAACTGACCACACAATACTCAGTGGAGATCTACTGTGAATTTGAAATTATAAAAAGGGAAGTCAAGTACTGTAGTTTTAAATAGCTTGGTTTCAACTGTAAAAATTCACCACAGTACACACACACGCATGCACATCAGTGCTCAAAATTTCATTTTCAAGATTTTTGAGTATAAATCAGGATCTGAGGTTAGTTATACGTACACGTTCTCGTGTACAAAAGAGGTACAGAATTTAGGCACAAATCCTAACTACTCTGTATTCTATTTTACCTGTTGCAAAACACAGGATTTGGTTTCTTCAGCATGTGGATATAACAAAGTACATTGAAGTATTATAAAAAGGATGGAATTTGTATTTCAGAAAGCTTTTTTTTGAACAAGAAGTCATGCATTTTGCATCCCCCTACTCTAGCAGCACGCTGATAAATTAATCTACCTTGCAGTATGTTGTCCTCACTTTTCCCCCAGAAGTGTGCACCTGAAAGGTTGTCTTGCAAAAATCATACATCCCTTAGATCTGATCTTCTAAGATGCTGATGTCCCTACACCTGAACTCTGTAATGGCATACAGACAGCTTGGCTGGAGCAGGATGCAGCACCATGAAGGTAAAGTATCTCTGTTCTGCATTCATCCCTCAACTAGTGCTGGTATAAGCCAGCGATATGGTGAATGCAAACCCATTACTACCAACCCCTATGGATTTCTCATAAAGCCAATGGAATCTACAGGACTGTCACCAGGACCAATGTAAATGGAAAAGATTATTTAAGTTTCATTTAAATTGCACATGTACTTAAGAAAATTGGGGAACAGCTAGAAATATATGCAGGTTAAAAGGACTCTAACATATCATACAGATAAACAGAGTCAAATTCAGTCAGATTTGATCAAACTGAAAAATGGACGACAGATCCTATTGACAAAATATATAACTGGTGGGAGATACAGTTTTGAAGTCAGTAAGATCACATTGTGTGGCTGAGAGAGTAGCAACAGATGTTACTGGAGATAAGCTGGACTGTCATTTCACTCCCACACTCCAATATCCCTGAAACGGACCAATGCTGGAAAGACTAAATCCTTCTTAATACAACTCCAATCTGATAAACACTCTATATTAAAATACACAATGACTGCAGGAGCTGTCCACCTATCAGGGTTTGTTTGGACTGCACTGTCCAGCTCTACTTGATACCATTACGTCTTTCTGCCCCACTCCTGGATTAATTTCATTATGTGCTCAAGTACTGCAATTCCCTGGGAAGGTGCTGGTAACTGCACACACAGATCTAAAGAAACACATTGGCCTGGTAATACCAAGCTCACAGTGGACTGCCTTCTAACCTCCCAAAGCCCTGTGGAAATTCTTAGAAGCTGCCTTAACAATTTTTCTGCAGTAAAAGAGAAAAAGTGATAGTAATGGGTTAGCTGATCTTCATTTGGAAGCTAAAAATAAAAGTAGCTTTATTGCAGCTCTGATCTCTCATGTGTAAAATCTATCACCTACCGTAAGAAGGCAGTTCATTGCAGCAGAAATCTGATTGATAGTACTGGAACTTTAGATCTAGCAGCAGAACAGAGAACAACTGGTTCATAAAATGTACTCAGTGTCTTTGGGTTTTATATCAGGCTTCCTATAGAGAGCTTTGGTCCCATTAAATGCACTATATACTACTGAGCTCTGAAGCACACTTCTTTTGAAATTCAGCTTATAACTATAAACCATGATTGACAAGTCTATTACTGTTGGTTACAAACTACTGAAATATTGTATTTTATGGTACACTCACTAAAATATTTTTCAGAGTGGAATCCAAATACACTTGCTTTACGAGAAAAATAATTTTAAGATACAATAATATTTTCCCCTTTTTCTTTTTTTAAATTTTATTATGGAATGGGCTTGATGTTAGATTTGGATCACTCAGATGTTCTGAAACATGAATGCACCCATTCCGTTACCAAGAACTGTGGGTACAGTTCACTGGAGTCTTTACAAAAAACCAAGTCATTACTGGAAACCAAACATCAAAGGGCAAAAATTAATTTGTTACTAAGTTTAATACATAAATGTTATTCATGCAAATTAATCTAAATATCATTAGTATTCCTATCTGATTCTCATTTAATCTGAAAAAAACCCCAACTCCTGAATTTTAAAATTGAATCATTAGCTCAGCCACAATTTTGTAAATTTTTATTCAACCAACCATATTTCAATGAGTACTTCCATGACTGGAGTTTATGAGTAAAGGACTGGACCTTCAGAGCCTGCTGAGTACATCAATGGATTCAGCATCCACATCTGTTCTAGTCCTGTATCTCTCACAGTCACAGACACATCACTGAACTCCAACAAGTCCTTTTGTGAACACAAACTTGCACTAAGAATCAGTATATTTAAATTCATTTTAAAAGCCTGTGTAGGTTATCTCCAAACTGAATTTTCTTCCCCTGTAGGGATTTCTAAAATTGTGTCTTTAGTAGATTAAGGGCAACCACTAGAATAATTCTGAAGTAATTTTAAATGAACATATTGTATTTACACAACTGTCAGTTAAGCTAGTGCAGTTCTGCATTTGGTATTTTAAAACACTTAACACTAAAAATTCCAGCAGCTCTTAACTGAAATCAGACCCACACATTTTCATAACTATAAAACATCAGTCTACTTTTCAATGTTGCTATTTAGTTCCTGTTTGTAAACTGAGAATCTGGGAAGAAAGTAAAAAACAATTCAGTCTCCACTCACTGCTACACTACTGCAGCCTTACACCAGAGAAGCACCAAAGAAAAATGGTTTAGCACAATGGAGAATTAGCTCTTTCACAATTTTCAACTGTCATATTTATAGATCATCTGTGATTTTCAGCTGTTTCAAAGTGCATTTCAACACCAGCTAGCAGAATCATTCCGTATGATGTGTTTTACTCTCTTTCACTGCATGAATGTTAAAATTCCTGCATCATCTGTTCATTGGGTTGCATTTTCTATTGTAAGAGGCTTAGTATCTGATGAGAGAAGCATAAAAGTGATTTAATTTTGGCAAGCTGTAGAACTAAAATCAGCATTATTTCTGCTTAATAAACTCATCTTTCACACATACCTCTGTTAGCTAATGCTTAAAAAGAAGAAACAGTAATAAGCACTGGAAACATAAAACTGGTTTGTGGCTAATTTTTAAGGACTACAGAGAACACCTGAACACCACGACAAGATTATGAGCAGAGCTAGGTTTTAGTTACCTTTGGAGAAATAAGCTCATTCTTTATGATAAATTTAAAATGAGATTTAAAGCTGGAAATAATAATACTTACGACTTTTGTGGCACTGACTTAGTTGCAACTTTCCCTGCTGGATCACTCCACTCTGCAAACAAAGGAAACACATTTTCAAATGTCAAAAGATTACTGTAGAATTAAAATGCACCCAAAGCTGTCAGCCCATCTAATTATACTTGGTTTCACAACATGCCACAATGCATAACATGTAATAAAAAATGGAACTGATCTGCTTTAGCACCACAGAAATTAATTTTTTAGCCTTTGTTTTAATGATGTTAAGCAGACAAAAAAAATACCCAACCCTGACTGTTAGGACTAGGATGATAAAGACCTACTTTGTACATTGTATCCTGAGGTCAGATGCTGGGAGTCCTACAAAGAAGAACACATAAAATGTCAGCATTAGTTAAATAAGATGAAGAAGGTAAGATATATCTTGGCTTGCTGGATTAAGGGCACTGGCGTTACACAAACAGGGAAGGAGATGGCACAGGGAAGGGATCATGGGATTGTTAAGGCAGCACCAGTGACATTAGTTTAAAAAAGCATTAACTGTGGAGACAGAGCACCACTGAGGGACCCTTCAGAGCTCAGGCAAGAGCTTGTCCTCAGCTGCTGTAAATCTGCACCCCCCCCTTTCTGGAGACACCACACAGATTTACACCCGCAGCAGCCCAAGCCTTCCCCAGGCTTGGCCATGGATGTGTGTATGAGCCATCCAGGATGTACAATTTAGAACACAGCATGAATGCAGCAGCTATGCATTAAATTCAGCGCCATTGCCTTTCTTTTGTTTGATCTCACTGCCTGGAAATACAGTAATCTTTTATTGATAGTCACTGTTTTTATTTGGACTGTGATACTTGGGATTTGATAAAGACGTGGGAAGTAGATCTTCACCTGATGGAAATTGGTCCAAGTCCAATGAAATCAATGGAAGTACAACAACTTAAAACCAGCAAAGAATCTGGCTTGCAACACTGAGCATGCTAATGCCAGGATTCTTGTTGGCTCACAATAACTAAGCTACTTCCTTAATATCACAGTGTTCTCTGGCTTAGTTTTTCTCTAGGCTCTCTAGTTCACAGTGATTGTCATCAGCTTTCCTTCCAAGCAGAGTCTGATCAGTTGAAATTAAGGTGTTATTTACAACCTCATCTTACAGCCAGGCACTACTTTGCTGGAAGTGTTAGTTCTGTAGGATGTTAAAGTCATTAAAGCCCTCACTGCACTTCCTCTTAGGGCATTATTAGTCCCTAATATTATATTGTGCTGTCAGTCAGTCCCTTGTGAAGTAAATAATGCCCTAAGAGTAAACATGGCACTTTAAATTTGAATGTCAAAGGGATAAATTGTTTTGATAAGTTCCACCTCTTTTATCACACTTTAAAATATATGTTTCTCATGAGAGTACCTTTATTTTAATAGCTAAATTGAAAACTTCTAACAGTGCCCATCTCTGGTTTATATGGCTGCACAACCTAGCCACATTATGCCCTAGATGTATAATTTGGCCAGACATAATTGATTTAAAGTGATCTTCTGAAGAGACACTTCTGTTGTATTTTTTAAAGTAAGACTAACAAACATGGAAACATTTATGTGCTTGCCTATTTCCTGCAATGCTAGCTCAAAAAAAAAAAAAAAAATCTAATTTATATTTTGTATTGAAGTGATATGGTCAAGAATTTCAGGATCAACATTTGATGTGCCCAGAAATTAACTTTGATGTGGATCTTAAAAGTTCAAAGCCAATTTAATAGAAACAGAAAAGCAAACCAAAATTTTAGCTTCTCTGAAGCAATGCTTATACTGCTGCCAATGGAGATAACATCAGTCTGCAGGACTCAGACCAGTTTCTGTAGGGCTCATCAGAAACAGAACACTAAATAAAGAGATGGTATAAATTAAAAAAAAAACAACCAGCTTCCAACAGGTAAATACCTGTATTCACACATTCACTTTACAAGGTTCAATTGACTTTTACCCAATTTGCAATGAGGATTATGCTATGATAATTATGAGCCTACAAGAAAGACAGAGAGGAGCTTCCTACAAGCATGTGTAGTGACAGGACAAGGGGAAATGGCTTCAGACTGAGAGCAGGGTTAAATTAGATATTAGCAAAAAATTCTGTACTGCAAGGGTGGTGAGTCACTGAACAGGTTGTCCAGAAAAGCTGTGGATGCCCCCTCCCTGGAAGTGTTCATGGCCAGGATGGATGGGGCTCTGAGCAACCTGGTCTAGTGCAAGGTGTCCCTGCCCATGGCCCAGAACAGATGAAACCAGATGATCTTTAAGGTCCTTTCCAACCCAGGCCATTCTCTGACTCAGTGACTTCTGATGCTTCCCACTGCAGCAGGAAACAGTGGCAGTGCTAGACCAGTAACAATCACATCCCATGAAAGTCAGACATTCTGGGCACTGGCTTTGGTTTTGTTGAAGTCACAGATATTGCTGATTTCATTTCTTTCCAACTAAGTATGGCAGCTATATTTCAGACAGGGGAAGTCAGTATGAGGCAAATCACATTCCAAACCAGGATATGATTGCTTGAACTATAATGTCAAGCAATACCAGTTTTATAAGTTATTTTTCAAGATCTTGCTTTTAGAAAGAAACTTTTATGTAGCCCCATGACAGAATGGTATAAATTTCCCACCCTGGGCAAGTTCCCCTCTTCCCCAAACATCATCAGCTCAGAGTTGTTCAAGTCCCAGTGTGAGATCCCTCTGGCAGAACCTGTCCCAGGTATGAGCTTGACCTCTAGCAGTGCTACCAGAATCATGGCTAGAAGGCAATAACGGAATTTGGGCTAAAGGCATCTTCAAGTCACACAAATTAACAATTCAGTGTGTGTTACATGAACTACAGGCCCTCTCTGGGCAAGTGCTGAGTGTGTAACAAGGCCAGTACTGAGGACCACATTGACTCTGTGGGGTGTGACACAGACAGATGCCATCACGCTCTTCACATGCCATAATGTGACTGTGCAGCCAAACCCTCACCATGCAATCAATCAGTAAGTGGGAAAAAAAGCCCATTTCAAACCTTTTCATTGCACAAATAATAATGGAAGAAAACCAAACAAAATATAGTTTACTTGATGTAGAAAGACTCCTATAACAACAGAGATAGAAGTTCCCTTAGCTTCCACTGGGTCTTCTGCAGCTTTAAATATGCAGTTCTACTAGTAGCAACAGTCTGATTGGGAATTTCCAACTAAAAATAGTATCAGATTTTTTTTTTTAAGTGGGACCAATTACAAAAATAAACTCTCCAGCAAAGAGCACTCAACAGAACAGAATGCTAATCAGGTCACTGGTAATAGCCCACTTGTACCTTGCTTGGGATAGAAAACTTGGTCTGCTCAGCCTTGCCGGGAGTGTGAATAGCAGTAAGAGGAGGAGGCCAGGAATGGGTCATCTCCTAGGGAAGAAAGAAAAAGTTTAGAAAAAAAATTCATGTGCATACAAGAGAGAGCTAAAAATGGTCACATCTGCTCCACTGAGCCTGGAGATGCAACTGCTCAAGGAAGCAACCCCACCACCCCACACCCTTAGGTCACAGATGAGCACCTTAACAACCTCAAAGGCAACACTTCCTCAGAATGAGAGAGAGGACAGGTTTTACTCTTTAAAATTGTGACCATCCATGTCTTCATCAGGGGCAACTGATGCCACCTCCATGGTCTGCCTGCCAAGCTGTATGAATAGAGCAGGATTTTACCTGCAAAGCCCAGGCAGGAAGGGGGCCCTCCTGTACAGCACTGGGTGCAGCCCTGTAGGGGAGTGCGTGGGGGCAGGAGGCAGCCCCATTCAAGACTGCAGAATGGGAAAATAAACAAGAGGCAGGTCTAGAAAAATCTGGAATGGGCTTGCAGCATGAATGCCTGGAGTAGGAGAGAGCAGGGACAGTGTCCTGTGCACCACAGTGTCTTCTCATGGCACTGGCCACAGGCTCTTACTGTGCAATGTCACAGCCTCAGAGCACTACTGATTCCACTTTAAAATGAGGGACTGAGAAATCAGGTGACTTGCACAGAGTTGCTCAGAAAGTCCATACTTAACCAGGAAATCCAAATCTCCAGTGAATCCTGCCTACCAGACCATCTAACCAAGGCATCCATTTTCTGTATCAGTTTGTTTATTCATCATTTGTACACTCATGTCCCAATTATCTTCAAAGAAACAACCTGGGTGTCCATGGCTATCAAACACCAGCAGAAGAGCAGCACACAGCTGCTCCTCCCCACTGCAGGGAACTGCTGCCCAGCAAACCTGACAGGAGCAGACTGGGGCTTGTGCTTGGAGCAGGAGGAAAATCACTAAAACCAAGGAACTGCACAAGTGTTGGCTAAGGCAGAGCTTGTAAATGCCCTTCTAATGAGCATGTTTTATGGGAAACATTGTTTCTTTCTCTCTTATCTTTGTTTTTAATTTAATAAAAATCCAGAGAGGCAGTAATAGTTGTCTCTGGCACTCTATTGTATCTTTGTCTTGGTTGTCTTTCTTTGCTTAAAAAGCTCAGAAAGAATTCTTCCTTGAGACAAGGAAGCCAAAGAGCAGAAGAGCATCTGATCTCAGAAATCTTCTGTGCAATGGCCTGACTGCAGTAAACTGAACTTCCCAGCTGCTATTACACACTGGTCAAATCCAGGGCTAGTCACAACAAAGCCTATAAACAGTTCCTGTAGGTTAGATGACAAGCACTGCAAATGCTCCACAAATAAAAACATAACATGATACAATTAAAGAAAATATCGGTGTTATCAAAAGGGCAGTGTGGTGGGTGCATTTTGGCTAAAGAGATGCCCTGGGTGGCAACAGGTGATACTAATGTGTAGTTCACTGAAGACAAGAGCCAGCAAGTTTCAGATCTCCAGCTGTCCCTCCCAAATTATGTGTCATACAGGAGGTTAGGAGAGAGAAAGGAAAGCTATGCAGTGGACAGGCAGGCATACAAACTTCCTTGGGCAGAGGGGCCAGGGGCAGGGTTTCTGCACTCCTGAAAGAACTTCTGGGTATCTGCTGTGGAGTGCAGGGCCTGTTTGCACTGCACAAAGCCCAAACAGTGGCCACGAGGAGGGAAGGAGCAGCTGTTGAATGGCTCATCCCTCCTGGGGTGTGAGCACTATAAAATGGCATTGACTGTCTGACCTCCACACGGGGAAGGCAGAAAAAGATTTCAGCATCCTGAGAACTTTTCTGTGGGATAATATAATCCAAATCCTGCATGCCCCTGGCAAAGCCTATGCCATAGAGGTTGCTTTGTGGCAAATCTCTTCATAGCAAAATGCTGAAACAGAGACTGTATCACATAATTAAAAGAGGACTAGGAAGTCTGACTGAAGGCAGAAATGAAGAATATTCTAGAACTATAATTATAGGCTTGACCTCAGTCTCTTCTTGCCCACACAGAAAATGCTGTACAGAGAGCCTGAGATTCATGGGGAGGTGATGCCAGCAAACATTTCAGAATATTGCCTGTCAAAACACATGTAGTATCCACTGCCTACCTACTTGGCAGGCTGAAGTGTAAGCAAACCTAGTCATCTCCCTGTTAGGGGACACGTGAACACAGAACAGTGGGAAAAAGAGCCTGCTATTATTTGAGGAAATTCAATTACAAGGTAAGAAATCCTGACTCCACTGAGGTTAGGACTATCCAATCTCTGTGTTTACAGAGTGACCTTGTGAGCACCAAAATCTCTTACAAAGGTACAACATAGCTACATTGAAGCATTTCACTTCAATTCTCACTGCAATGAAAATTATTGGACAGAAAATCCCATACAGGATCACACACGCATAACAGCACAAACATTTAGAGCTCAGTGTACAGACAAACACTGTGTGCAGAAAGAGTGAGAAAGTTTACGGTTACCTAAAGAAACATACCTCCATCTACCTACAGACAGGTGCCAGAGCACTGTTGACCAAAGCACCTCAAACAGTGATAGAGAAAGTTTTGAGTTTACTCATCTGAAAAACATCACTTCAAAATGTTGGGGCAGCAACCCCATGCTGACCACCACATGGCTGCATGTTGCACTCACACAGAGCTGAGCTACAGAAGGACATGCAGAAATGGCACTGCACTGCTGTCAATGAAGGGTCAAAATCCCAGCCCTGAAGGGATGTGACTGCTTAGCTCGTTCCTACTCTGTTCCTTAAGCACAGAGAGGTTACTCTGGAGCATCAGAGGAAAACGTCATTTGTTTAATCATCCACATGACTTCATTATTTCTTATGTCCCAATTTGTTTTGGAGGTCCCTCCTCTTTAAGTACTTGCTAAGCTCTATTTTGTTTAGCTTGTGAAATCTGAGATATCTACCTTCTACTATGTTAAGACTATAAAGAACCACACAGACGGGGTGTGTGTGTTGTGTATGCATCCATTAAGATGTGTCTGTAACCACCTTAGTTCATAAATACCTGGTAAAATAGTCAGGGAATTGAATTAATAATTTTTCCAGGAAAAGTTATAACACTTTAATCAATTGGAAGTATTTAGAAATTCCTGGAAGTAAAAATAATAAAAGAGAGCATATGAAACACTTTAAAGAGGAATTTAACGGCAACAAAGTAATCCCACAAAATTGAGTTAGGATTTATTTTCACATGATTTGGACTTAAAATAATTCCAAAATCATGTTAACTGTTGGAGTGGATAGATGACTGCTGTAGAAGCATGCATTTTTTTATAGACCTGGAGATTAAATGAGAAAGTAAACCTGCACCATTTCTTGGCTTAGAAGTCACTGTGGTCCTCTGATGTAGTAACATCAACCATCCTCCTTTCTGAAAATTATTTAAACATTGTTTTAATTGACTCCATGTGTTTTATTTATTAGAGCTAGACATGCTCGTCTCTTCAGCTAAGTCTGGGGTTTTTTTGGCTATAAAAGCCCTCAGGTAAGTAACTAAGGACACATGCAGACACAATATAATGAATCACCCAAAACACAAATACCCCAAGCAAACCTTCTAAGGGATGCAGAGGTACAAGGCCAAATAATGTTTCAAATGGAAGGAGAGGACTGGAGAAGAATTTAAACTTGCAAGTTTCTAAAGAAAAGGTCAGAGTGAGAGAACTGAGTACAGGGGATATGGGGCAGATGGTAAATAGCTCTACAAAACTAGTCCCTAAAATTAATAGCTGCCTTCAAGATTTATTTCCTGTCTCTGTATTTCATTTTTCCATCATTTCCTTCTTGTTCAAAAGAAAGTGTGCCGTGTTTTTAAGTACAGATAAAAGCACTGAAGCAGGCTCTAAGAGGTCATTATGAAAAAAAAGGAGCAGGATTGTGTACTCTGCGTTCCAACAGAGGTAGCTTCCCTTCCTAGTGCGCTCTAAACTGCTTAGCCTGATCTAATTTGAAGTCTCTCAAGATACAGGGCTCATGCTACTTCCCTTGGGAGGACTGAGGGGAGACATGAGAACAGCCTCAATTACAGAAAGGGCTGTTCCTAAAGGAGAGAATAATCTGTTCTCCAGTTTTATGGAGGATATGAACTTCAACTGCAGCCAGAAAAATTCCAGTCAGACATAAGAAAAAGCTCTTCAATGGTAAAGATCCTGCAGGACTGAAACAGATTGCTCAGAGGGCTACACGGACCCCATTTGGGGAGGAACATGCCTAAGAACAGATAAGCACACATCAGTCAGGCATGGCTTAGGCAGAATTCATTCCTACACTGGAATGGAGATGTGTAGCCGATTATGAGATTTCTAAGACCCTTCCCAGCCCTTTTTCTTGTTCTGTAGTTTTCATAGAGCACAACTGGTTTGGCCAAGCCCTTCCTTTACTGCTTCTCTTGTGGATACATCCACAAAAAAGCAGAAGAGGAAATCAAACATTTTTTTTTCTTCTGTGGCCACAAAGGCAGCCTCAGGACCAACACTCATCACTAGAGGGCAGCCAGTGGAGCAGGAGGACCAGCCCCACACATAACACTAGCAATAAATTCAATCTGAGGCCACTGCTGCTAAAGAGACCTTATCTGGGATATTTTGTCAAATGCCCCTCTCAGTCCTTTTAAATCTTATCTAAATCTGCTGCTTTAAACTTCCTCCAACTTTTGGAGAGACAGTATGTTAAAGCTGCATTCAGAAAAAGTTAGGATGTGATGAATACATGTTCTAAGGTTATTACAAACTTGATGCTACAGCTGGTGCTAAGCAACCTACAGCCTTGATGGAATAAAGATAGCCAAGTGATTTACCATTTATTAAAGACTCTATTAATGATTTATTAATGTTTTATTAACTATTTATCAATGCAACCTTAGTAAAAAGCCTGTCTTGTTTCACAGCATCTTTCTGGTTTCTGCATTTATGCAAACCTGATCAAACTCTCTCTGCTAGGCAGCCAGTAATGCATGAAGGGCAGCCACACTTTCTGTGTGTGATGCATACTGAATTAAAAACTGTCTCAGCCTGTTCCATCATTGGGGGAAAGGCTATGGAAAGAATTAATATATAGATATATAATTATACATGAAAATGACAAGCAAATGGCACTACAGTCTAAAGGAACACAAAGACAATAAACCTACGGGTTGTTTTTATTCATATTCCTTACGAAGGAATGCACAAGCAGTTGGGAATATCCTGACCAGTAATCTGGCCTGCTTTATACTGGGTCAAAGGCATCCTTAGGAAGGGATTTTCATACATTGTTGGTATTGACATGGACATGAGAGATAAATTCAATAATACACATTTGATTATGATGTCTCAGCATTTAAAAAAAATCTCATCATCAAAGGGATACCACACCTTTTTCCCTGTAAGAGAAAAAAAAAAAAACAAAACATCCAAAGGACTTCAGTGATGGCCACCAAAGAAAGAAATTCTTCCTGGTATAAATATTAAAGCCGAAAACCTTTTACTCATGCAACTGTTTTAGCAAATTTATTATGAGTGGCTAATGCCCAGCACATATATTTTGAGGAACAATGTCATGGCAACTACAATAATGTCTCTGTCACAGTAGAATTTATCTTGTTACTGTCCCCAAAACTGCTTGAAAGACAATTGGAAATACAGTGCATAAATGCCTGAGTTTATTATTGAAAAGCTAAAGTTTATGCTACAAAAAGCAACCATTTTTCTGACCACAGCCTAAACCACAGTGTTCACCTGTGGGTTTTATCAATGATGACTACTAAGTTCCCTTTGCCAATTGGGGAATGGGATGCATTCCATATCATCCCATGGTAAATTAATATTTCTTTCCATTTCAACAAGAAGGGGACAGACAAAAGCTATATTCCATGAAAATGAATGTAGAAATTGCTTTAGAAGCCAATTGTGGTTGACTATAAATTTTACAGCATATGTTTTCCCTTCCTACTTTGTTAACATTTGGAAATCCACAAAGAAATATGGATATTTTCTTTTTCTGTTGAGTTTCTCAGTACTCTATGACTCCTGTGTACCTCAAACTTTTCAACATATTTTCCTCATCCTGTAGCTTTTGTAAGTAATAACACTCATATTCTTTGCTTAGAGCATTTACAAGACAATAAAAAAAATAAGTAAATTATGATTGATGCACTTACTGCTCTAACCAAGCTTGGGTATGTGAAGAAAAACAATGCTGTTACAGAGAAGGTATCTCAGCTCAAGAGGCTGTTTTAGGGGGAGAGAATGAAGCCACACCACATGAACCCACCACTGGATTCAATTTCACAGGTCTGCCACAATCCCAAAGGAAACCACAGCCCATCTTGTACCCTGTCAAAGGACTCAGCTCCCTGCTGGCTCTGGCCCCAAATGGTCCCTGCTGTGCCTACAAGAGTTCCCTCCTGAGGATCCTCTGTGAAACAGGTTGAGTACTTTTCTCCAAAGTGGATCATTTCCTTCAGGGTGCACCTCAAGAAGATTATATGGTCAAAATCTGACCTGAATGTCTTTCCCTGACTAGGACATGCCTTCAGTTCAACACCAAGCAGGTTTTGTGCCCTTCAGCTCTTCTCACACATTTGTGCCACTTCTAGGAGCATGCAGCACAATCCTCTATGGACCCACTACAGACACACCATTATGGTGAACTGCACAGAACCAGGGATCTGCAGCAGCTCTATCCCTATTCCTGTCAGGTTTAGGCTCCCTGTACGAGTAAAGTGCATGTAGAACATGGGGAGTTCACAGAATATAATCAGCAAAAAAAATCCCACAGTATAAAAAACAAAGCAGGACCTTACAGCAAGCACATAGGACAGCTTTTTTCACAAGTTTTATGTGATGAGAGAATTGTGTTCAGTAGCAAATGGGGGCTTGGAACTCCATGAAGTCAAAGATACATGTACCCTGCATCTAGACAACCTTCCTGAACCATCATATCTTTGTCTTACATTGTCTGAGCTTCCAGTCAAAGTCCAGGAGATGAGCAGGAGCCAAAGCTGTCTTTGTGAGGAGTCACGAGCTTCCAAATGGTCCAAAGACAGGCATGTACTGACCAGGAATAACAACACTGACTGGAGTGTTAACTCTCCTTCCCAGCCAGGAGGAACCCTGTCAGCTGCAGGAATGTGGGGTGTGTTAAGGACAGGCCACAATGGTTGTGTGCAATGATCCAAGTTTTGCCAGGCACATGTGAGATGCTGGGCCACAGGAGGTATTTCTATTTCCATATAACTGTTCCTCTGCACAGATCTACTGAGGGGTCAGGGACATGGACTGTCAGAATGGGCCACACTCAAGGTCCTGCTCCTCTGGGATGTTACAGACAGTGTTTGGTGCTGTGTCTTTCACAGAGCACTTCAGGAACACCACGGCATGTGGGTAAAATCCTGATCCTCCATACTTACAAATTCCAGCTGTGCTGAGACCTTCTCTGTTTAATATGGCATCCAGAACTGGGCATTCAGTTCACACCAGCTAACATCAGTTCTAGAGTGTTACAAGTCACTGCTATGCCCATTAATACTCAGGTACTTGCAGTCACGTGTACCAAAGCCAGTGCCAGGGAGTGAGGCATCCTTCAGCTGGCACTGCTGGTAAATAACCTACTGTCTTTGCTGCCCAGCACACAGAACCAGAGCCCTGCTGTGGACAGTATGGCCAATGCAGTTCCTCCTGTTCTTGGCAGCTTCTCATCCCCACTGAGCTGCACAGCCATATCCCATTGATTTTATTTATTCAAAATAATACTTGTTGGTAACCATTCCCAGGGATGGCACATCTCATTTTCATGAGGGCCCCACGAGGTAGGAAGTATGCATTCAACTGTTAAATACAACATAACATCCTGGCACTACTGCAGTATAGTACAAACAAAGGCACAATAAGTCATAAAAAGCTAATTCTTTCAAAAGTTACTAATACCAACATATAATTTCATCTCTGCAATTTAAAAAACATTGGCAAAAAACCCATTCTCCAAGCAAATAAGCAACTGTGTTTTGAAACTATTCACTGCTGGCACTTGTTTAAGGGAATCTGGTAATTTGTTCCATCCATCCTGAGCTTCACAAGCAAGAAAGCATGTCTTGAATTGCCTGTTTTCTTCTCTGAAACTCAGGGTTCACACCAAGAGGAGAGTAGAACTATAATTTACAGTTACAAAACAAGACTACTCCTACCCTGAGGCACTCAACTGTGCACATTTATACAATACATTACATCATCTCCTTTACATTGCCAGATGTAATCAATTCATGGGTTTTTTTCATACAAGTATAACAGGGAATTATACAGTCACAGGACAAGACCTTATCAATGAAATTTATTATAAAATGCATTAAATTTCTGGAGTAACTTATGGCAACATAGTGAAAAAATAAAATCTCCAAATTCAGTATCAGGCAAAATTAGATTGCTGAATTACTAAACCTCTTGTTCTGTAAGCTCGGCACAGAAACTAAATTTTATATTGTGCAATAATTTTTAGACCCATGTAACCAGCTTATAACTTACATCCAGACAGTATGATGAAACTGAGTCCAAAAATCATCAGGAATTCAAAAGCATTAACTTGTGACAGCAAACACCTGCTCTGGCCTTAAAAAAAGAGCATTAATTATCTGAAATAGCATATAGGGGAAATTAAAAAAAACAGGTTAGGCAACTTATTTGAGTTTAAAGTCCATTTCTTTTGTTTAAGCCATGATTTTTTTTTTCATTAAGATTGGACTCTGAGTTGTTACTCATCAAATACAAAGAAATGAAGCTACCACACGCTGCTGTACAATACACATTGAAATCCTTTACAAAAGCTGTTTCTTTGCTTTCCAAGCCAAGACTCTGCCAGATCTCTTACTCTGCTTACCACACAAGCAGTATTGCAGCAGGGTTTTCCTGCGTGGGTGTGCCAGGGTAGCATTTGTTTTTAATGTTGTTCTTACACAGTCTCATCAACACCTCCACTGTAATGCTGCTAAACCAGTGGTCTGAGGCTGAAGCAAAGACACAGTGAAGTCCTAGAAAAGCTGAAACTTGCCCTTATAAAGCTGTCTTTTTCCACCATTCCTTTTCCTCATCTATGGGATGCTCTCCCTGCCATGTGTCTCAGTTGAGAACTTGCTTCTCCCTTCACATATGAAGAACTCACTTTCCCCTGTGAACCATGGTTACCTTCCCAGTGCCTACTTCAGAGACTATGAATGCTCTGCGAGGCACAAACAGTCTCATTTTTTGTCTTATGCAATGCCTAGGGAAGTGATGAAACTCCTGAATATTGGCTGGAAATTTGGAACAGAGATAGTGCACTGAAAAATCCAATGGATGTGTCCAAAATGTATGGACAACACAGACAGCTTGATCAGTATTCAGAAAGCCCTAGATGTACAAAGAAACTCCAAACTTAAGCCTGATCATTGGTTCCTCTAATTTTGTCACCTTGGTTTCTTTTGTAAAGTTAAAAAGCTTAGCATGGTTTCCAAACAATACACTGTGTCCCCATCTGTAACAGAGGTGGAGCCCTTGGTGCCTCTCATGTTCAACCCTCTAATTCTATTCTCTTTCAGTAAGACCTAAGCAGCCACCTGAAACCCTCTCATGCAACCTGGCATTTATTATAGTAATTTTAGCCTTTAGAAAAGAACAAACATTTCAGTCTGAATTTCCTTTTCCTCACTTGTGCCTTGAAGCAGGTCTGTTCCTGCATCTGTGTGTCCTGTAAATCATGCCAACACTCCCCTTTGATCTACTTCTGCTAAGCTAACAGGTGTAGAAAAAATGGATGTATGTTATAGAAGATGTTTTGATACAACATATACTTTTTTGGCATGTCAGTCTTACCCAAATAAGCCAGCTTAAACAGTAAAGAAAATCGAAGCCAAAACATGCTGAGGTCTTTTTTGATCTCCTTTAAGGTATGGAGGCTTCAGAGTATTTCTGGTAGACAGATTCCCACTGTTGCATGCATTTGATTCCTCATTTCCCAGCATGTTCTTTCTTACAAAGCTAGTTGGAGGCTGGAAACATTAAATACTCAGGACTGCCACTAAGACATAGACAGCTGAGGATGCCTGGTCCCACACAGAGCGGTCCCACAGCCTGACATCAGCGTGGTCTGACTGTGCACCAGATTGATAGAGCCTTCTGTGTCTGCATTTTTTAAAAACTTCTGACAGCAAAGTACATTGAAACAAACTAACTCCTAAAAACAGGGCTGAAAAAGGGCAAAGTACGTAACCTTCCTGTCTCAAAGCACTACACTACTTTTTTTCCCCACAGGAAAATCAATGAATAGGACACAAAAGCCACAGCACTGAAATGCTGTAAATTCAGTGATCCAGCATTTAAAAATTGTATTTCTACATTACTAGACTATGACATGTATTGTCTTTTTTCCTTCTAGATGGCCGAAAAAGAATAGCAAACTGTTCATTAGTAATAGTTTATCAGGGATCTTGTGAACAATTTGGAACAAACTTGGAGCAAGCCCAAGAAAAGACCACCCAGCAGACCCATGGCTGCCTAGTTAGCTCCAAGCAGTTTGAGCAAGTCACAGCTCCAGCTGGTGTCAAACACTGACAATTACCAGTTACCATGCAAAGATGAACTGGAGTAAACATGCCAAAGGATGGTTTTGGGGTTTTTTTAAAGTACAAAGTGCAATGCATTACTATGTTCAAGCAGCTACCAAAGGAGTTGTTGATCTCACTTTGCTGGAGACATACAAAGGCTGGATGCAGTAACATGATTTCTTTTTGAAGGGTAACTTGTGTTGCAAGTGAAAGATGCTAGAAAATGACAATTCTGCTGCAAAGTAGACAGAATGATACATTTAGTCAAATTCCCAGTCTAAGCCTTTTCAAAGAACACAAGCAGTTAGTGCAACACTCCTTAGGGTTCCCGTATCCTTTCAAACATGATAGCTTTCTTGTAGTTTACACTTATCATATTAAGTAAAATGGTAATGAGGAGATCATGACAGCCTCTTTTAAAAGCAACAATGACTCAATTGCCAAGGAAAAAAAGGAGTGATAACTATTTTCATGGAAAGAAGCCTCCAGTGAACGCCCTCACTGTGCAAGCTATGTTCTTTGTTTTTGTCTAAACTCAGGAATGACAAGGGGCTGAATTCTGAGCATCAGTTTTCATTTGATTGGTACAACACTACTTTTTCAGATAAACTGGCAGTTCAGACTTCTTGTTGAAAAGGTTAGGGACTCAAGAGGTTAGAAATGATAAAATACTGGAATAAGTGGGAAGGGATTAATTGGCTTGATTTAAAAAACAAACAAACAAAAAAAACCCCTAGTCACTACTGGGAATGTTCTACAAACCAAACACGAAGTGTTTTTATCCTAAGGCTCAGAGTAGTATTTTTAAAGGTTACTGTACCTTGGTGAACACAACATATTCTTCAGTAGGATATACTCAGAGCAAAGAAATTAACAGACTCCAATGCCCAAAGGGGCTTTTAACACTCAGCACTTGTGCAATTAATGCCATCAGAAGATCTCAAAGCATTCATCACAAAAGACCAGTATCTGCCATTTTCCAGCTTGGCTCTACAGATGAAATTTGGTCCACACTTTAAACCCCTCAATCAAACCACAGCAAACACAATGAATACTACTCTGCCCATTTTTTTCCCCTTTAACCACCCATGCCAGTCTCCTGTGCCCTTGTGGGTTCATCTTGCTCCTGTTTCACCCTGCAAAGTACTAACAGGTTTTTCCACCCCCTGCCAAGCAATATTTGCTAACACATTGCATGGAAATTTTGGAATAGAGAAAACACCTAAACAAGAGCTGTAAAGTGTTGATAACAGGGTTTCTCATGACAGCCACACCAGAGCCCTGGCTCCAGGAGTTCTGGAAGGCCATACACTAACACTTGCAGCAGGTACAATACACAGGGTATGCAGAATGATGAAAAAACAAATCTGAGCACTTGGGTCAGACCCTCAGATTCATGTTTGGAGACAATTTTTCTCTCTTGCCTCTGAACAATGGTCAACAAACACCTCAATGCCTTGAACAAATAAAATAATCTTCATTTCTAATGCAAGAACCTGACATTTTTTTCAGCTGACTTCTGCAAGGCTTGTGTGTGTATGACTGCTTTTAAATCAAAAAGAAATGTGAGAAATTCCTTGAGAAAAAAAAAAAAAATATATATATAAACCATTCTGGTCAGATTTTCCAGCTATCCAAAGAAATCGTTACACTGCTGACAAATCAATGTGGCTGGATCTACTGGCTAATTGAACAAATGTGACAATTTTACTGTGACAATTTGAAAACACTCAAAAGTGCCACCTATCCACAGTGTGCATTCTTCTCAAACGTATATTAAAACCCATGTAGTGTAATAAGAAATTGAAAGGAACGTACGTATTCAATAAGAACACAATTATAAGCATAATTTGAAATGTACAGCTAAAATAGATTGGAAGTTCATAAGGTTTCTCAGAACATTAAATTCAATGACACGCTTTCTTTAAAGAAATGTAAGAAATTCAGATAAGCCACAGTCTGTAGCATAATTTTAAATATCTGATTGAGCCTTGCTTTTGCCCAATTATCACACCAGTAATTCCAGCTGAGGACATCAATGCATTTTTACAACAACTAATTTAACTTTTAACAACGGCAGCGTGGGTGAGGTTCTATTTCACTGTTTCACAGAAGGAGACACAGTGGAGCAAAGGGGCATCTCAAGGTTATTTAGGAAGATTAAAGGTATGATGTTTTATCCAAGTCTAAGTATTCAAGCATTTATTGAGAGGGTGTTCAAAGACAAGAGAAGATGAACCACACCAGTCTTTCACTTGCAGGTTTAAGTGGTGTATTCAGAACACTGACAGCTGGAACAATCTCCACAGGTAAGAAGGAAGACACCTTCAGAAAAAGCTCTGCTGACTATGGTGCATGACAGACCAAGGGCATGCAGCAAAGACATGAATTCTCCTCCCCAAAAGGCAGCTTCCAGAACAGTTCTCACTGCAGAATGTAGAACAACTTGAACTTAAGGCAGATGATGGCCACAAGGCTGCCTGCCCATGTCAGGCTGCTGCTTCCACAAACCTCCTGGGGGCTGCCAAGTTTGTGTGTCACCACGACTCCTCCCAAGGACAAGTCCACCTGCTTGTCCAAGGGGTCCCCCAGGAGGAAATAAAGTAAGTTTTGGTCCATACAGTTGGTGTCTGTATTCTTGCCTTAAGAAGAATTTAGGAGGGGCTTAAGTCAGACTGCAGTGCATTAAGAAAACAGCAACAAGCATTCCTGGTATCTGCTGTAACAGAACACTTCCACCCATCTCCTCTGAGCCCTACAATGAGATTCAAAGCTGAAACTTCAGGTTTGCTCCAGGTGTAACCTTTGTCCTGTTCTCTTTACTTTACTTCGAGGACCACAAAGCAGTAAAGCATTAAAAGTTGCAACATGTGGGTGTTGATAAAACATAAAGAAGCAAACTGAGCATGCCTCAAGTACCTGGCATCTTTTTGGTCCATCACTTTAATTTCTCTAGCTCCTTACTTACATGTTTCTTTTATCACCTATTTTTTTATTGTGATGGCCAGTAACTTCAGAAAAAAATTTCAAAAATTTAAGCTCTTGAATCTCTTTCTGAAGGTTTGTTTAGTTGCATCTCCCAGTCCAGTCTTCCCTTGGACACTGCAAATGTCCCAGCCTTTTCCTAGTCTGTTTCTCTTGACTAATTGTGATTAGGCTAATTTATCCTTCAGGGACCCCATGAGCCTCCTCAGCAGTGCTGACTTATGGGGAAGCTTTCTACCAGGATTTAAACCCCACAACACTCCAGGGCTGCAAAAATGGAGCTCTTCCCATTTATGAGAGAAAGAGCCACAGAAGACTTTTCAAACCAGAATGGTTTCTAAAGCATGCATTCATTTCAGAAAGCCTCGCTCAATTTTAATATGTTTTCAATGTCTTCATTCTGTGCCTAAAGCAATTTGTTATGTAGAGTACACATTATTAATCTGTTTAAATGAAAGGTAACATTGCTAGCCGTTAAAACACTCAGTGCCCATATTTAACCATGTTTCACTTTGACAGGACAAGATGAAATAACAGAAATGATTAATCTGAGACCAGAGAAATATTCTACTACCTATATCTCAAAATAGGACTAGATTGGTTTAATGATCTGTCAGTAAGCTGTGTAAGTGGAGTATGGGAGCTTCAGATGCCTCTTCTGCTTGGCCACACTGCAGATGGTGTCATTTTGGAATCAGCAGCAGCACTCCAGGACAGACACACAACAGGCTCTGAAGTTCTTAATCCTGTTTTTATACAACATAAACTCATGCAGCCCACGGGGTCTTTGGGGGAGGATACCTGGTACAGCCAGAGCCAAACACTATAACACTGTAAGAGTGTTTAAAATTTTCCATCCAGTTTAGCACTTGGGGCCTTTTTCTGTTCATGGAGCATACAAAAGGTCAGAGTTGATCTGACATGCCAGATTCCTTGGGTCTGTTTTCTTTTGCACTTTCACTCCAAGATAAGGGAGTTAGTCTTTATTTACAAGGATGAAAAGGGATGGGAATTCAGGTCCCATGGGTCTCCAAATCAGGAGTAGGAATCTTAGTTTTATGACATTCTCCACTCAACTGCAAGACTCCACAAAATTGTTTTCCCCTATTTTTTGTCTCTTTCACTTATTTCTGGAACTGCAAAACTTAGCACTATTTGAAAAAGTAGCATATAAAATAACCAAAGCTTTTAAGTGTTGCAGTGAGTGCATCTGATCTTCCACAAGAGTTGCAAAATTTACTATCTTTTCCTCTAGGACAATGACTTTGCTTCTTTGCTTTGATTAATTTCTTGTTTGAACTGGCTTTAAAACAATTACTTTGTATAGTCTTATAAAAAGTAATTATTTTTATCATAACAGAATACTTAATCAGAGTGAGGATGCTGAGCATGTAACATTGCAATACATAGTGGATTGTTTCTAAGCTGACTGTCTATGAGAGAAAGAAACTAAAAGTGGTTGTTTTGGTGCAAGAGAGATGCTAAAGAGCTAGGAAAACAAACTTCACTTCTTCACTGGCAGTCATTCACTTATCATTTATCATGGGAGTACTTTGTTTCTCTTCAGGAGCAGCAATGCATGCCCAAACTCTTGTGATGGCAGCTCACTTTACAGTAATTTTAGTAGCAATGGTAAATCTGGCAATGATGGCAGAACTATATAATACTACTGAAATCAGCAATATTTCAATTTGGCAGTACAAAAATATGTGTTAAAATGTTATGGTAAAGGAGATAAGAAAAAAGAATTGAACAGTGAGTTTGAAATAGGTGCACAGCAATCTCTCACTTTTCCTGAATACCCTTTGTAATCTTTTTTTATTGTTACAGTGTAGACAGGCTGCAATAGACGCACATAATGATCAGATTTTACATTTCAAAGTTCTTTGCTAAATAATTTATTTAATATTGCTATGAAAATAAAACCTTTATTTGATAAATGTACTTGCAAGCTGGAATCAGACCTTGCTTGTCTGTCCTGACAAAGGTCTAATCTTTTGCTGCATTACATCTTGAAGAGGCATTTATCCCTGTAACAGGCAGGTGCAGAACACCAGCTTTGGAATACAGGAAACTCTGCACACCCACGCACATTTGTCAGATCAGACAGTCAACCTTTCCTCCCCGTCACCTCCCCAGCAGCAGGCAGTCTGCCTTGCCTTCAGCTGGCAGCACAAAGCAGATTTATACTACAGATCTACATCACAAGTGCATCACTCCTGTGCCGTGCAGCGGGGCCCACAGAGCGCCCGCCTCACCCAGCGCTCGGCACCGACCCTGCCCAGCTTCCCTCTGCCCAGGTTAGCTCTGAGCTTCACCTGGGATGCACCCCCAATGCACACAGCTTTGGCACGGTGCTCCTGAGGGGCTCTCCTCATGGGTGCCACCATAATGGGGCAACACTGGAAAGGTGAACGGCCAAAAATTTGGATAATCCTGTTCTGCCACGGTCAGGTGCAGCACATGGGTACCGAGGGTGTGCTCTAGGCTGGGAAGACCTAAGACTGCCTTTCCCAGCTCCCAAGGAGCCTTTCACACTCCAGGCTTATACCAGGCTGTTCCCAAATGACTCCAACTATTGATCTCACCCTTCCTGTGGGTATACTGGACAGTGCACAAAAGGCTTCCTGGAATTGTTGCTGAATGCTTATGGTGATAATGTTTGTGGTGATACGGAGACCAGAATTGAGCTGATCACCTACCAAACCAGGAAGGAGCTGCTCTCAAAGAAATACTCAGCATTTCCATTTTCTGGAGTGAGACCACATCTAGACAGTCATCAGAGCAAAGAACTGGTCTCTGCTTTCATGTATACCTAAAGTAATGCAGAGGTAACTCCTTTTTATTTAATAACAGCAGCAGCAACATAAGTGGAGCTGCTGCCAATTTATACCAGTGTGGGAGGAAGAAGAATTCCATGAACTCAAATGAGATCAGAGGTCAGTGGAATTACCCCTTGATTTATATTGATGTGAGAGCAGAAACTTCTTCTGCCTCCATTGAGAAAATACTGATAAAAAGCTTGAAAATGCAATGGCTTAGAAATTGCTAAGAAATTAATTGTTTTTATCCATCCAAATCTTTGTGTACATAAGCAAAGTCTGAAGGAGGAAAACAACTCTCAGAGCAGGCTATTACCCGTTCCTTGCACGCTTTCAGAGGCTGCACGCCAGAGCAGGGACAAAGGCCACAGATCCACATTTACACGTGGGTTAACTTTTCAATCCATTTTTTCATTTCAATAGAAATAATAAATCACCTTATCCAGGAGAAAGAAGCAGCTTGACACAAAACATACGGTGCTGGGCTATTTTTATAGTACACCTAAGACATATAGGGATTCATTTATTTACTCAGCTATTTAAAAGTGGCTACTCTTACTCATTCTCTGGACAGCTAAATGCCAGGTTGCTAAGTTACTGTTACTTGACATCATCTCCTCCCCAACGTGTTCCCACATTTGACAGGTTCACATGATTTACTAGGCCAGTCAGCTCGTTATTCACTTGTCCAATGACGTCTAGATAATCATTTTAAATTCACATCATGTCCTCCCCAGCAAGCCCCTAGACTCCACATGAAAATATTTAAACTACCCGTCAGCTACTAAGTGCATTTGTAACCACACTGGACAGCATACCTGTATTTTTCAAATTACAATTATTATAATTAGGTTTAGCATCATTCTTCAATGCTGGTTTGTATTTTAGAAGAGAAAACAATTATTGAGGGGCAAATAATGGACTGTATCTGTTACAGTCTAATTTTGCTATGTGAACAGCTCACTTTAGCTGTGAGTGAGACATATTACATCTGTTAGTGCTTTCAACTGGCATGAGGAAGGTGATTCTATACATAATTTTCAGAATCAAGGGCATTTTCACCTGCTGATCAATTTACATATTCTCCAATGTCATTAGACAGGAGCAAGTCATCAGAAGACGACCACACAAATTACAGACTTTGCTCATTAAACTCCAGTCATTTTAACACTTATTACAATCTGAACTGTGTTTGGGATCTGTTTTGCTTCCAGACTAGAAAGCTTCTCATTAGCACAACGTAACATCAGAAGTCCATCTAGTCACTTGAAGCCTTCCTACAGTGAATATGCACGTACAGGAATTCTTTTGTTCCTCCAAGCAGGGCCGGATTTCCAGGCAGCAGCGCCTGCCCAGATGGTTACGACACAGCCACGAAAGCTGCAGTGCACAGACCAGGGCCTTGCTGCTGCTGGATTGTGTCCAATCAATGGCCTAAATACCCAGCCCAAACTTCCAATTTTCACTGAGTCCTCCAGAAAATTTAGTTCAGTAACATTTCCTTTCTCTCCTGTGCAATGTTGTGTGCTTATCAACTCTTCAGCCAGAGGTAAACCAACGCTAAGGAGGGTCCCTTCTGTGCTCTCCACAGACAGGAAAAGGATCACTGCTTGTTCACCCTCAGTGTCACCAACACCCCCCCTCTGCCTGGGCCAGCACATGGTTCACATCACATGCAGTGACAGCAAGGCACGCTGATGTAAAGCACTGGTACAAGTAGCACAAGGAACAGCTTTGGAGACTGGTTTGAAATGTCAGCTCTCCCACCCCATCTGCACTTTGGATCACAACATTTCAATGAACTCATTTTTCAGTGGATGTGCATAGCAAGTGACAACTTAATTTAAATCCATATTAATAAAATGTGAGTTACACACACATACTTTTAATTGCCTGTCTTCCATATTATCCACACTTTAAAAACCATTGCAGTGGCTTGGGAAAAAAAAAAAAAAAGCTGAAACACATTTTGGAACAGAAGAAAGTGTTGACCACCAGGTATTTGCCTTTCCTTTATCATTCAGTTTGGTATTAGCAACTTGTATTACATGCAATCTGTGCTATCACTACTGTTTGGCCTTAGTTGAATAAGAGATGATGATGATTATTATTATTACTATTATTTATTATTATTTTTCACATCTCAGCCATCCTGGTTAGAAAAGTAAAATCAACAGGAGACTGGTCTGCCATTAACCTTTGGCTGTAGTATTGGGAGCAGTCCTTAAAGCATTTACACAAGATGACATAAGTAGCTAAGTGTTTCAGGAAATCTAAAGGACTGTGAAATTTTGTCTCTGAAGACTCAGGGGTCTGAATCGAGTCAAGACCTTTCCCCTCACTCAGCTGAAAATTTTAGAATATAAATTCAATTAAACCATTTTTTTTCCAAGATAGGAAAAAAAAAAAAAAAAAAAGAAGACAGATTAGGAATTAGAATCCCCTACAATTACAGAAACCATTAATCAAGTTCTGTTTGAAAAAAGAGCGCTGTAAAATCAGAGGTCACAGATCTTTGCAGGAGTACCTCTTCCTTGTAAAGCCCAGCAAAGAAACCCTTGAGAGTTACTGCGTCTTTCTGAAGGATGCAATTGAATTAAATCACTTAATTCCCCAACTTAAAAAGCCAAAACAAATCAGAAACAAAAACAGAAATAAAAGAGCAAACTTCAAGGTATGCATTGCTCTGAGGGAGGGTGGCAGGCAGAGTACCCTGCCCCAGCCCTTTGGGGAGCACAGCCTGGCAGCAGACACGGCCCAGAGCACAAACTGCCAGGGGTTGCCAGTGGTCTGGATGGGCAAAATACATAATTAGAGCCCAGCTGTCCACCTTTGGGGCTTGACTGTCTTGGAATCCTTTGTGTTTACCTCTGTAACACCCCTACAGGACAGGAATGTGAATACCTTGGTTTTTTACCAAGGGAGCTGAGACCCATACTCCCAAAAGTTCATCAGAGTCTATGTAAATGGCCCTGAAAGGCCAACAAGGCCAGGGCTGGAAACTTAATCTAGGTTCTCAAAGTGCAAATTTCTGCAGAAACCAAGGGTGATTCTTTCATGTGGAGCAGCCAGCCTTAATCTTCTGACACGGGGTTTCCATGGGGAGACCAAAGACTGGATTTTTACCACTGCTGGGCATCACATTCTCTTATTTATTTTCTCTCCATTGCCTGTCAAGTAGAATAGGATACCCTGCATGCAGCGAAATAGCACATTTCTTGCTAGCTTGTTCTGCAGCATAAATTTGAGAAGAACAAAGTAAAACTCTGACAAAACCCAGTTACCTCTACTGCCAGGTGTGCTTCAGCACCCCACACGGTTGGAATCCTGAGCTGTTGCCCTGAGGGCCTCCAGCTGGGGCTGGGGTCTGCTGGGTCCTTCTGGGCAGTCTCAAAGCAGCTCTGTGGTTGCTGTGCTCACACAGGCAGGGCTGTGCAGCCCAGCAGGCTACCAAAGGCTGCAGGCAGCCTGTGGGTGCCCAGAACAGCCCAACTCTGCCCCACGGGCACAGAGCCCCCAGGAAGCAGCACCAAACCACCCTCCTGCACCCAGCAGGGAGAACCCCAGGGGAACCACGGCTGAGGTCCACGTGCCAAGACTGTACCTGCACCCAGCACAGGTGTCACATGCTCAAAGTGCCTTCTGGCTATGCCAGTGGCTCTGGTGGACAGGTTTATTCCAAGCTGGGCACAGGGGATGCCTCTGGGCACCTGCAGCCATAGTCCAGGGTGATCTCCTGGTTTGTATCCCTTCTTCACATGCCCATTACATGTCCTTGTGAGAGAGATCCCCAGAGACATGGAAACCTGCTAAATCCCTCTCTCTCCACCCCAAGAGTGCCCCCAAGTTCAGTGGCCCACTGGTGTCAGGAGCGGGGACTCTGCAGTTCATCCCCATCCTCTGAAAGTCACAGAAAGTCCTTCTCCAATCTCAACAAGTTTCCAAAGGAAGCCCAGCATACTGTGCTTGTTTGTTGACTCCAATTACAGTCATGGGGTAGGAAACAGGGTCACCACTCTTGATTAGAAAAAAGACATTTCTGTTTCCTGTGATTAATGCACACTGTTCCCACATTAAAACTGTCACCTGGATGACTGATCCCTGAAATTCACCACATCACATTTCCTTTTGATGCTGTTTACTGAAAACAACTGCTTTCCCCAGCCAACAAGTCATTCATTCCAAATATAGTAATGAACCTAACTGAAATATATAAAGAGGGGAAGAAGACATTGAAAATGTACCAAGTATTTTGCACAGCCTTTCAACATTTCCCTTGCTTTTGCTCCCTTAGTGTTCTATAGGAATAAACCTCTGCTCACTTTGAAGGTTGAAAGTAAATGTTATTTATTTCCTTACATTCATTGCTCCTGGGTGCTTATGCAGGATCTTCTCCCTTACTGCAGGTCTGCACGAGCATGCCTGCCTGCTGCCTCAACACACTTATGCCAACCCATAAGGACATCTAGAGCAGCCCGAGATACCATGTGTACACAAACCAGGAGCAAGTTTTCCAAACTATTTAACTCCAAATTGCAATGATTAGTGAGAAGCTTATTTTACTTTATAAGCAAGAGTAAGTATTTGCAAGCAAGTTGGCATGACTGTTACACATCATTTCAGGTCTGGGTAAGTCTGCAGCACCACCTCCCAGTTATAAGGACATGGCTGGCACAAACTCCCACTGAAATTTTATCCCTTCTACACCTAAAGCCAGCAGGCTGGCTGGCAATCCCAGGGAGGTAGATCTGACAGATGGGAAACTCAACCCATGAGGACAAAAACCTAAATCTGAGAGAGGGACTGGTGGGTTGCAAATCTACCCCCAGGCAAATCTCACTGCCAACAGGGAACTCTGAAGTTGGCATGTCTGAAGAAAAACCCATCTTACACCTGAAGTAAGGCATACAACTTGTGCACACTCCCTTTTTCCTATTACATGATCTTGTTGCAATTAAGCCACTCTCAGTTTGGAGTTGCAATTTTCTGTATTCAATCACTGACCAAAGACCACAGAAAAAACGTCTGTAAGTCTTTAACAAAACCATGAATGATGAGCAATTGCAGTCTGTGGGAAGGAGGAAGATTGTAGGTCAGTTTGTGAGTGAGAGAATTAAGGCAACTCCACCTCAGGGTAGGAGAGAAATGTGTCCTGGATAGACTCAGAGACTGAGAGCTTGAAAAGAGCAGGGACATGTGTAAATCCTGACTCAAACAAGCTGGCAGATGCAGAGTATTAGGTGAACTGATTTTAATAAGAAGCACCCCGGGCCTATCCCTTGTCTGTGTCTCTTAATACAGACCCACTGATATGTTATTATTTAACTACAGTGTTAAAGACAGCCCTATAAACCCTCTCCTTGGAAGATGAAAATAACAGCACTACAATTATACAGGAGATAAAAAAGCAAAGGGTATTACTTACCCGCAGTATTTCTTCCACACAGCTGGAGTCATTGGGAAGGGCAACCTAGGTTTAAAGAAAAAAAGAAATGTTTAGCCAGGTGCTGGATGCAAAGTTCAGTGACTACAACCACACAGGTGAACAGCTAACAAGCAACTGCCTCTGTTTGAAGACTGCTGTATCCATGCTTGCTGCCTACCAAATTTTCCAGTTCAGATCAACATAAATCATCAGCAGGACCCATTTTGTCAAAAGTTGTTTTTTTCTTCCACGCTGCTTTGTGTTACTAACAACACTTTTGAAGCAATAAAGTACTCTGATTTCCTCACAGTTGAGAACTGGCAGTGGAATTGCCTGAAACTTCTGTAATTGAAGAAGATCCCACTGTTACTCCTATCGGCAGCCTTCAGAGAGAGGGCGAGGTTTGGTTTAACTTGCCACATGCTGCAGCGAAGGACAGAGGTGATAACAGTTAGGAGAAAGCTGTTATCATCAACTATCTTATCCTACAGCTTAATAGGCTAACAGCCCAGACAGCTCTTAAAACTTAAATATATACTGTAGTAAAATACTGGTTGGACTGTAAGGGTGGTTGCTGATTTTGTTGTCCCTCACTCCATCAGCCTGTTGCAGGTTCAGGGTCCTCTGCAGCCTGCACAGCACACAGGTATCCACCTCAAGAGGCCTGACAGCTGCTCCTTCTCCCCTCAGAAAGGTGCTATTTACCTCTGCACCCAACCACACATGCACACACGCATGATGATGCTGCTAAAATATTCCAATTGAAAATACTTGTTAAATGGTACTTACAGCATGTGCCACAATCTCTCATTCCAAGGATTTGAAAGAGCACAACATCTTTAAATACTGTGAACAATTAGAAAAACAACAGGCAGATGTGACCTGTATATACAACCATTCTGTGGCACTTGTAGATAGCTATGGTGGCTTTTTATCACGGGGTAAAGCAGGAGAGGAAGAGACAATATTCAGGAAGGTACCAAAGCACAGGTAAGTCCTTTGTGCCATAAATATTCAGTGAGACTCTTCTGCCTGATTCTTCTACCTTATTGCCCTTAGTAACTAGTTTGGTGAAAGATACTCATGACTAAACTTAATCCCTGTCATCCTAATCTGCTACAGAGCTTGACCAAAAGCAGTGACCATGGCCTTCTGCCTGCATTTCAGCCACCACTAAGCTTCAAGAATAAATCCACACAGCTACAAAAGTCAAAGACCACAGAGACCTCTTAGATCACCAAGCTCATGCTCTGCTAATGTAGCACATTTCCCCCGCATCTTCCAGTACTATGGCTAGTCTGACCCAAAAACTGCAGGGAAATGGGTCTCCCATCCCTTCCTTTAATAAAATTTGGAGTGTTGTAAACTACTTGGTACTTTCTTTAAAATGGTCAAAATTTTGCTTTCAGTGTCACCTCAGCTTTTTTGTAGAGCTCTTCCCACTACTGGAATTAATTCATTACTTCTTTTCACATTTACACTACACAGAGACATGCAGAATTATACTCCATTTTCCTCAAATGCTGTATTTTCAACTTTTACCTTTCTTCTTGATAAATAAGATTTTCCTCCCCTTTGGCTTATTTCCTCACTGTTCTCTGAATTCCCAATAGTTCATCAGTATCTTGGTAAAGGACTACCCAAGTGAATATGATGACACCACAGGGGTATCAGTAATTTTTATCTATTATAGATTGTAATTTTCCACAATATCACTTTAAAACTGCCAAACAGCCAAAAAAAGAGCCTTACCTTTTGTCCCCAGTTCCTACTCAGCTCAAATTACCTAACAAGCCTGGCTCAGAACTGCCAGTGGGTGGTCAGCATGAACTGCAACAGGCATGCAGTCCATCCTCACACCACAGGACTTGGACTTCATGAGACTTCCTTCATCTCCCTACTTTTCACTTAAATCACTGTTTTCCCTCTCAATACCTTTTAAGTTCTCTGCTAATCTGTTTTCCATTCCTCATACCAGCTCCCCATTCAGGGAGGAATATGGTTAATCAAAAGGTTAGCAAGCAGGGGTATTACTGCACCGTGCAGTGGGACAGAACATGTGTCTCTAATACACGCCTCATTTTTTTGTTGAAAAACTAATACGCTGGAATATGAGAAAACAAAACAAATAGTCCCCCAATAAGCTTACAGTGTACACATCAACCACAAAATTTCTCACCACAGAAACAGGAGCAGCCCAAAATCCAGCTCAGTGAGTCAGACTGGGAAGAGTGAGAGCAGCAGAGGTACAGAAGCTCTCTTTATTTAACACCCTTCCCTGCCATTACACATGCCAGCTGCAATGGTTAGCCAAAGAACCACATGTAATTCTTTGTTTAGAGAAGTGATGACTGTGTCCCTGACTATTAATACAAGACAAGAGTATGTTCTGAGTTGTCTCACGGTCCTCTCCCAATTCACAGTCCTGTTTAAGTTTATGTTACTTCAGAACTAATGATGATAATAACAATAAACATACCATTTTACTTTTAATAAAGCCCACTATATATTATGCAATCGCAACCAGCTTCTGCTGGCAGCACTTGCTAATAACTTTAAATGCTCATGCATCAATTTAATTGTGTTAATGGCAAAGAAGATTTTAATGGCTTGACAGAACTTTTGTTCCCTTTGGCATTGCTTTGTTTTGAATCACTGGTATTAAAGCACTGCAAGATGTCAAAGTGCTGTGATTGTCATATAGGGAGATCCAAGTAGGAGCCAGCACAAAGAGGAAAACATTTAGATTGATGCAAACATTAAAAGAATAATTATTACAACATGGCTATCAGAGAGAAGATCAATGTAAGAGTCTTTCAGTACATTACTATTAATGGATTTCTAAAGAAATGAGACCATTTTTCTAAATTCATGCTGCAGTTGCACATTCTAAGAGACTTGAAAGGCATAGATCTATTAGAAATTTAGTCTGTCTTGGAAAAAAAAAAAAAAGAAAGAACAACCTCTCAACCTTTCAAAGTGTGAATTAAAAATTGCGAGTTTAATTGTCCATAAACACTCGCGTTCAGCTAACAAGTGTGAGCAGGCCCACATGGCACACACCATGGCATCCAGGCAGAGATTCATCAGGACAGAATGAAACTGAGCAGATACAATATTCATCACTTTCTCAAGTGCTAGCACTATAACAAATTGTTATTAGAATTGCCATTAATAAACTGCCGCGTTCCTCCTGTGGTTTAGTCAAGATTGGACATTCATCCCATACTACTACTATCCTAATCTAATAAAAATCAAGCATTTTAGGACCTATTGTGTGATTCTCCATCCCCTCTCTCTCCTCTTCAGCTTTCATCACCAACCAGTCTAAAAAGGAGGGCACAGCTTGCACTTGTGCATGCTTTTGGTGCTTTTCTTCCTTTGTGAGCAGCATGGTCTAGCTCAGCTGAAAGGACAGATTCCAGGAATTTGGCTTCCACAAGACCAAGTGGTTGCAGTTCACATCACGAGCCCTTCTCTGGGCCAGCAGTGCATTCACAAACCCCTCACTGAAGAACAGTGAATGCTACAGAAGCTGCAGACAGACGTCCTGAGGTGGTAAAACTTCAATCAAAGCAAGATTTCACAACAGCTACATGCTACACTGAACTCATCTTCCAATTTCCTTTTAATCTGGCAAAACTCTTTTGCATCAAAAAGCTTCCTGTTTACTTTTAAATATTGCTTGCTAAAAAAAAGAAGAAAAAAGAATAAAAGAAAGGTCAGATGGTCAAAATATTCTACCTAATAAAAGCCACTATTCTACTGTTTTCCTCACTTTTTGGTCTCACAGGAGAGAGGAGAGAGCTTAAATGATGTGGAACCAAAGGTTTAATGTATGGCTTGGGTGGCTCAGTGCTGAACTTTAAAGGGAGGGAAGGAGGGCAGAAATCTAAGAGTGAGGGAATAGTAGCCTTTAATATTATACAGATCAAATGACATTGGATGAATGGTTACAATATCTGATGAATGACGTTGGTCTAACCTTCCATTTATTCAATCTAAAGTTCCTTGACTACTCTTACTTCCTGGACAATTTATAACATGCATGAGATCAGATTTTGTTTTCGTGGCACAGAAATATCATATAAAGACTCTTTTCCCTGTAATTTACATCCAATAGCAGACATTTCTCAGAAATGTTAGCAACACAATCTTCCAACAGACTTGTGAGAATAGTACTGAAAATTCAAATGTAGTGCCATAAAGCAGAAATACAGCATGAATAATGTCTTTGCCAAACTGACCGACTACATTTTCATCTGGATAAACTGTTCATGAACAATCCCCCCAGTTTTATTGACATGCAATTGGCATTCAACAAGTAATCTCTTCTTCCTATCTTTGTTTTACTGAAAAGATAAGTGTAGCATGTAAAATAAATGTAGGAGCCCACTCATTTCTTGCACATGAGCACCTATGTGCTTATGCATCAAGAGCTCAGCTTTCCTTGTCATCTCCTTTATCAAGGAATCCATTTTGACTCTGGGGAAATGAAACTCATGCTACTGTTTACTCCTTCGAACACAAATTGATTTTTCACTTGCCAGCATGAAAAGATCCAGTGCATGAGCCTTGATTGATCATTTCCAGTGTGCACCACACAGTGATAAGAGGAAAACACTTAGAAAACCAGAAACAGCAAAATGAGGACAGTCAGCACAAGCCTTGTCCTCTGAGTGCCTTCATCTCCTGGCAGGCTTCCCATTAACAGAGAATGCTTGGTTTTTCTGATTTTTTCTGATTAATACCAGTAGGAAATGGATGGGGCAGTACTATCAATAGCAGTTTCCAGATACAACACATTGGACTAGATGATCTTTGAACATCCTTCCAAGCCTATATGAACCTAAGGTTCAATTCTTGCTTTATGCTCATGACAAATCTAAGAACATGCAACACTTCACCCGTCCATGGAGTACACACCCACATCCTTCCAACACCACCTCTCCTTTGACTGCCATCAGTATTTTCTTCCACACTCAGGCTTCATTTCCCCACTTTAGTTGCTCCCAACATTCCCCCTCAGGTGCCATCTGACTACACATTTCTCCTCCTGAGAAGATAGATCCACATTTATTCCAAGTAAAGTTCACACCGCTGCTCAGAGCCCACTGTTCAAAACTCCTTGGATTGTTTCACAGCTCATGATTCTGTTTCCTATCTCAATACTGTGTCCAAAAAGTGTCACTCATGTTAAAGACACCTGGAATAGATGCCAACTAATCTCACTAGCGGGGAGGCTCTTGGCTCTTCCTTACTAACTTTAGTGCAAATGTGTAAGAATGGGAGCAGCAAAACAGCAAGGAATGAATATTGCAACCTGATGGTAGTTTTTTTTCTGGTGTATTTGATACTTGTGGAGATAACACCAACATACTTTAGGGCTGTATGTTTGCATTTTGGAGGAAACTGAATGAAGTCAAACATGGTGGTATTAAAAAAAAAAAACAAACCCAAAATTGCTCCCTTGGTATTCAAATACATACATGTGTTTTTCACAGGCTTATTCATTTTCAAGGGAGCCATTTGCGGCTCCTAAATAATGTATATCCACTGTTTTCTTTTAGTGCCTCCACCATCCTGGAACCAAAATACCATGAGAAGACTACATTTCCCATTATTTTAACCCCAGAAATATCTCCTGGGGCTTATTAAAATGTCTGTGGAAATATATACTTTTTATAGATATAAAAAATTAAGAGAGAAAGGAAAACTATTGCCTTAAACAAAATACAGAAAGCTGCTCTTCCTGTTCTCCTTTAATACAAATACTGCAGAAGCTGTGTAAAATACATATTTACTGGAGAACCTGAAAACATGGAAGAATTTTAAGGAGCAAGTTAATTAATTTGTTAAGCTAAGGCAGCCTGGCCTGCAGTCAGAGCTGCTCCTCCAGTGGTGGCTAGAGAAGTTTATGCCTTTTCCCCCCAAGTAAAGCAACTTAGCTAGGAAAAACAACTTACTAGTGTGGTCCAAAACATGACTGAATCAGACTCACACTGATTTTAGTGACCTTCCTAAAAAGTCTTTAGTTCAGAAGCCAAAGCTGCCCACAATGGGTACCTTTAGTTTCATACAAAAGCCAATGACTCTCGTTTGCTCCTCTCCTGTGCAGTCACACCAGGAGGGGTGACTAACCCCACACTGAAAGGGATTCAGTTTCATCTCCCTACAAAGAACTCAGCTTACAACGACCTTTTTTACCAGCCTGAGCAAGTCCAACTACAAGGACAGTGTTTTTTCACTGGCATTTAGTTTGGCTACAGCAACTTTTAAACCAGACTGACATGGATGTGACAATTACACTTTTCTTGCTCTTCCCAGTATATGTTGTATTCAGTCCATTTTTTCTTTTTTCAATTCTTTGGTGTTTTCTTTTAACAATACCATTTCAGTGTTGATCAGCATGAAACAGTCTCCGTGAAAGCACAATATGCTGATGTTAAATTTAAACTCAATGGTTCACCATTATTTTCATGCAGTAAATTGCAAAACTCTATTAGAGAGAGAAGACTGATAAAGTGATCTCTCACTTCAAGATCTCCTGAGAGTTTCTTAATGTAGGTAAGGCTGCACATTTTACTTATGGAATATTTTTAATGTAGTATTTTAGACAAACACCATAGTGATAATACCAGAATATCTGATAATGTCAGTATTAAGTGAGCCCCCAACATAAGTGGCTTTTGCAGTACTTAATTTATGACCAAAACACTGGATTGCATAAAGATTGTTACAATCATTTAACATTGACAAAAAGCATGGAAATTTGGAATGTCAAACTTATTTTTCTTCCTTCCTCTCTTTCTGCTCCTCTTTCTCTAATAACTTCAAGTACTTATTTACTTACATAAAATACATGCATTTTCTTATATGCCTTGGCATTTTCACCTTCTTCTGGAAGACATTACCTTATACATTTCCACTAAAGTGATGATAAAAGACACCCTGACCTAAAATGCCACAGTGCACTTGTCCACTTGAAACATCAAGGGCTGACTAACAGACTGTGCAACCCTCTGCTGTGCTGAGATATGCGGTGTGGCACAAATAATGATCAAGTGTCTGTTTCTTGTCCTCCTTTTGCCATTGTGAGTGAAATTTAACTTCTCCTAAGACAATGAAGCAGTATAAAAGGCATGAAGGGAGCTTGGCTTACAAGTCCATTTGCCCTCAGTTAGGGGAATGTAAATTAGACACTGTATTTATTCTCAGTGTAACCCTTTGAGTAGAACCACTTGGAAATCATGAAAAATCCCTTTGCTATACAGATACAGCTGTCTAAATTTAATATAAGTTTGAATTGGATCTTCTTTAAATCTGTTTCACATTTGTGGAATGTGGGGTCTGTTCCCAGTATGTGCCAGCACAGACAAGAGTTGTGTAAATTCTGCTGAAATAGCAGCAAAGTCACCAGGTCAGACTGTGGCCTTTGTGACAGGACCAAAACTCCTCTGATGTCAGGGAAGTTGCACCAGTGTAACCTGAAGCATTATTTGACCCCGTGAATTCAGACTGTGGCATTTTTTGGGAGGTTTTAAAGAAGAACCTTCTTAAATGTGTGTTTACATTTGACAGTACCTCTCCTGTGACTACAGGATACAGTAGGTGGTTGTGTTGGGTACCTGTTTCACTTCTGCTTTTTAAAGCAGGTATCAATGTCCTCACAGAAAAATGTACTCCTGGGTATAATTTGTATGGCAGTTTGCACAGCTGCAAGGCCAGTGCTGGGACCCAAACTAATTGCTCAGAGCTTGTTTGCAAATTAGTTGTTTTCATACATCCCTCCACCACAGCCACAACGTACAAGTCACGACCTCACACTGTCTTCAAATTTGAGGGCCAGAATTCAAAGGGCAAGGACCTGCTCCTGCTCTGGGGGAAAAAAATGTATTTTTAAATATCTTAAACACCAACTCTACTTGTTAGCATAACTAATCCACACAGATATATTTTTAACACAAACTTCAATCAAATTAAATTCTTATAGGAAATAAAAGATATTTTCCTTTTATTAATACAATGTAGCACAATTAATGAATATGTTTTTATTATGATTGCATCCAAACTCAAATTACGTTAAGAGTCAGATCTTATGCTCATTAAATAGTAAGACATGCAATTATCCCAACTGCCACTGAAGGTCACGGTCATCTACAGAAGGGGAGTGAAAATAACACTTTTTGGACAGTGCAGAACTTAGAACAAGGAAAATCTGATTTTGAATGGGATCTTTACGGCCCCTTTTTTAGTTACATTTCTAATTAAAATGCTTTGATCTATTAATGCCAAGGGACACTGCTAAATGTATTCAATGCAGAAGTTGCATACTTTTCCTGAGCTCCCCAAATCTCTTAGATCTGTGTGCACTTATGCTGTGTGCAGTTAAACTGCTCACTAAAATGAAAAGATATCTAAGAATAACTCACTTCCATTAGATTTATAAATCACATTAATTAATTCTACATCTCCAGTGGTGTAGAGACCAAACTCTAATGCAAGATCTAATTAAAGAAAAGTGAAAAAAAATTGCAATTGAAACACAGAAGTAACTGTTTAGCCTCAAATTAATGAGGCGCTATGCTAAGCAAGAATGTCCATAAATCCCTAATGAGGATTTTAAACACATTAAAACTTCCTAATACAAAGTGTTTGCCTTCCTTTTATCCAATAACAAATAAGCCAATAATTTTCTGCCTCTAAATGACACTATTAACTGTCATGGCATGTTTTATTTGACAAACCCTCCATTCAAATACAGTAAAACCAATTAATTTGCCTGCTGTGAAATGTGTTTCTTGATAGCTTTTATGTGATTTTTCTTCTCAAAGAAATGTAAATAGGAAGTCAATGTAGGTGCCTGATTTTGCTTAAAAATACGAGGCAATAACTATAGATTTTCTAGTCAGTTTGCATTTCAAATGAATTGAAAGATAACCTCCATTTTCAGGTCATCAATCACATAATGGTCTCCTGATAAGTAAACAGTTACAGAGTAATAGTTTTATTACTAGGGAAACGGCCCCATATTTGAGCAGTGATAGTTGCAAAATTACCACTTTGTTCCTTTATAAATAATGGTTTGCAGTGGGGGCACTTGGCCTCTGCCACCCCTGGCACCCACCACAGGCAACACCGACAACCCTCCAGGTCCACACCACAATTAGACCACACGTCTTGGAAGGGTGAAGATGGTGATGTATTATACTTTTTTTTTGGTCAGAAAAATCTATAGAACAAATAAAAGATAATTCTGTGGTTTCAATGGTCCCCTGGGCCCCACTTAGCAGATCTCAGCAGAGCAAAGCAAGACTGTGTTATGACTGCCCCACATTAAGCAGTACCTGAATCTCTGAAGCTCTTCTAAGGTTTTGCAACTGGGAGGATCAGCCTGCTAAAAAGTACATGTTACACGTCAGAAATCAACTTTTGTCTGTGCCCACTACATGAACTGAAGGCAAAGCAGAGGCTAATGCCCTGCTTTATGGGCCCTAACTGAATGCCAATTAATCTGTACAACATATGGACAGCCCCACCAGCTCTTGCACTGCATCACAAGCACATGGAGACTGTGGTTTCTTTGCCTTAAGATGGAAACTCAACTAGAAAAAATCCCATGACACCCCACAGACACACACACATACAAGGAACAAGGAATTAAATAAAACAAAGATTTACCAGTGCTGAACAGGACACAGCCACTCATTTATTTAATCATCTGTAATGGATTACCAAGCAGAACGGGGTAATTTATGCAGCATGCCATGATGGCTGATTTTCAATTTGCACTGTCCTGTATGTGTTTCTTATTGACACAAGCAAAGAAAATCTGTGACTTCACTTGGGGAGCAGGGCTAAGGCTGCCTGACATGTGAGGAGGGCTGGGGTGGATCAAAGGCAGCAAAGGTGCTCTGGAGCTCTGTTAGCCACTGTCCCCATCACTGAGACACACAGCTCCAAGCCCTGATTTGCTACTTTTTCCCAAGAGAAATTCCTGTTACTACTGCCACAAGTTTTTGCATAGTGACCTTTCCAGAGGGATGTCTGGAAAAGCAATTTATTTTTATACGTTATCATCATATAAAATTATGTAAGTATGTATTAGAATAAGAGAAAAATGCATTCTGCAAATATCCGTATTTTGCTCCTTAACCACAATCCTATTTAATAAGACTAGGAATTGAATTGCAGCAGCTTCAAAAAGTAAATTGAAGAGACCTCTTTGCCCTTCCTCAACAGTGGGAAAAACATGGCCTTTCTATACACTCTCAGCTAATAAAAATTCCCAAATTAAACTTAAAAAATATTTAAGTGAACTATCCTTGACACAGTCAAATATCAGGAAATCAATTTGAAGTTCACTGAAATCAAGCTTTTGAGCTTAAAGTACCACATATTGTAACCTGCATTTTGCTCACTTTGCAGTCTAGTGTTCCTGAAGGGTGAACTAGAGCTCCAGCTCTCCCAAATGCAGCTGTCTGCATCTAATTTTGATGACAAAATGTAAATAAAAATATTTGTATTTTTGAAAACAATCTCATATGATACCCCACATCAACAACTTTTACATCTACTTCTTAATCATTGAAGCCCATTGAATTGGGCTAAGACCACCTGACATTATTTCACTTCTGACCTTTTCAACTGTCAAAGCAGACAGATTTTTATCCTACAAGATTCCAGCCAAAGCCTCAAAGGTGCAGTGCCAGAGCATTAATCCATTTCACTAGACAGTCATTGAAATTATAATTGAAAGTTCAACTTACTTTAGCATTTTATGCTGAAATACTTCTGGCAGCCCAGGGCAGAAAGTCGAAATCTGGTTTCCAATGGAGACCATTTCCAATGGTTTTTAAATGTTGGCAGTGAAATTCCTTATTGTCAAAGAGATCAGCAGATGCCAGCTTCCATTAATTTACTTTCTGTGACTGCTGCTCACTTCAGGAAGCCTTTCTTTACCTAAGGATGCTGACCTGCTGCTGAATCCCATCAGAAATGGACTAGGAAAGACACTGATTCATTAGGAGACAGGGGACATGCCAAAAAATCCCCCACAGCAGCCAGGGCAGATCCCATCCCTCCATTTATTCTGACCAATGCCATAAGCAGAAAACCAAATCTACACAGAAGACATGACACAGATCTGTAAAAGGTCCAAATTCAAGCTAAATAACCTGACCTATGTGTACCACACTACAAAGAGTAACTTCAGAACCTGAAGGATCAGCAGACAGCTTTTCCTCTTCACCAAAAGTTGTCATAAAGGCAAATGGAATCTAAAATTTTGCTTCTGAAAATAACATCACCATTTTAAGTAGTCAGTGGGCTGTAAATCCTTTGTTCTGGTATTCTGGAGCTGCCCAGAGGTCTCTGGCCAGGAAGTTCCATATAAAGAGCAGTTTATTATTCTTAGACTAATCACAAAAACTATCTAAACAAGCATTTAAGTTAACTTAGAAGACATGTTTCACTAAGTCTAAACATTTTTTTTTCTTCATTTTTGAAGTTGGGATTCTCTAGTAATTCTTGGCATTTTATCCAGAGGTTAAAAAGCTTCCTATTGGGGAGCAGGAAGAGGGAAAAGGGAACATATTCTAATACCTGTTATGCAATGATAGGTCATTTTATCAATGCTTTCAAGACTACTGTTGTATTTGATCTATAAATTCTACTGTCTTTATCTGCACAAGGTCCCTCAAATCCTGAGTGCCAGGATACGAACCCGTTAATACGAAGCAGAAATAATTCTGCAGCAATACCTGAGCAGTGGGAAGAAAACAGCCCTGCAGACCACATTTACTGGGGCTCTGCTGGGTCTCCTTGAGGCACAGCTCTCAAAGTCACACCATTAAGGCAATGAGAGGACAGACCAGGGCAATGCAAATCTCACAGAGGGCATCAGAGACAAACACCAGAATTGCAAGATACCTTTGGGACACCAGCAGTGACATTAGCAAAGCTCCTGTACCCTTGGTGAGGGTGACTTGGCACTTCCTGCTTCAGCACCTTTAATTACTTTGCTGTTGCCAGCCTATCTGAGGGGTCTCCATGCACACGTGGGTGTTTGTGCATGTAACTGAGTGTGCATTTCTCTCTCCCTTTCCTCCTCCTTAGATGTCAATGGCAAAGATCACCTCTCTGGACTGCTGCTAGAGTTACTGCACACACACAGGGTGATGCTCCTGCAGCACTCTGTGTCCAGGTCCTGGATGCCACACAAGTAGCACAAGTAGCAACTGTTCTCTGGATCCCTGTCTGGGCTCTTGCCTATTTTCCTGCACTGCACTCAATCCACAAACTGTCAGTGACCCAAAGCACAACTCCTGTGCCTGCAACAGAATCAGGACACAAGTGCTTTTAACACTCAGCTTTCAATGAAAACAGTTAATTTCAAACAGTTTTATTTCACAAAAATATTCTGACAAAATTTATTACAGTGAGAGATAAAAGAATTTTAAAGCCACTGAGAGATTTCAGGAGTTTTCATTTTGCTAGGTGTGCACTGCAGCTTTGGGCAAATTAATTAACTCTGCATTTCTATGTTTAGGCATCTGTAGAAACAAAAATGAGCAACAGGTAACTTGCCATCACCTAGGTATAGCAGCAAATAGTGGTTTGGAGATCCTCAGCAGGATGGTGTCATATAGGAGTGACATATGTACACAAAGCTGTATACGACTGGAGATTCCTCACTGCTGTAAATGTCAACCCTCAATAAATGGTTTGACCTTTTTTATCTATTATTTCCATTTTATAACTGAAATCAGCTCTGACACACTGAGCATTTTAGGGGAATAAATGCAGCTTGGGGATGACTTTGCAGTCTCGTGTCTCACATCACACCCTTCAAATACATGATCTCCCCAGAAATACAATGCTGTCTTGGTACTTAAGCCCCAAGGACCTCCAGCATCCGTTTGCTGGCTGACCTAACAAGCCAATGAGCCCATTATCAGCATGTCTCTGTAAGCCAACGAGGTTTCTTTTAGTAGAACTGCTTAAAGCACATAGCAGCTTGATCTTAGAGAAGTTATTCTTTAGGCACTTAATTGAGATATTCCATGGGCAGAGTCACCTTCTGGGTGAACCTACTTCTGCACTGACTGCAGAGAGAGGCCAGGGTCATCACTGTGTTCTACTGGGGAGTCTCAGCTAAAGACTGAATTTAGGTGAATTAAATATGGATCACAAACCCCACAACTGCAGCAGGCTCATATGCCAGGCTGAACTCACAGTGTAGAAATGGAAACAGATGGGGAATAAATTCCCCATCAGACAGTGACTTGGAGATCTGAATGCAAGATTGACACTCATGTTAAGCCAGACAATGAGCAATTTGTTTCCTAATGATAATTTTGAATTGGAGGGAGGAAGGAGAATTGCTTTGATTTTGACTTAAAACAATATTTTAAAACCCTTACAGAAAGATGAAATTTTGAAATCATTTGATGATTAAAAAAAAAAAAATGGAGGGGTTTCCTTTTGATTTCAACCTGTTAAACCATTTTCATGAAGGAAACAAAACAAAATAATGGCAGGAAAGAAACATAAAGAAACAACACACAATTTGTTTTAGTAATTAAAAAAGCCAATTAAGAAAATGCCTAAATGTCTGCTCCTGATTGCCACAATTTCCTAGAATTTTTAAAGCCCAATAAAATAAACTATATCAAAAGAAGTGGCAGCACTGCTAAATTTGATCTTTCACTGTAGAAATTGTGTCCCCCAAGTTGCAGAGCTGCAAGGCTCAATTTCAGGCTTTCCTCACCAACAATTTCGCCAGTGGGATAACAGAAAATCCAGTTTCCCTTCCACATACAACTCAGTTTATTAAAATCACAGCATTGTTGCAGGGCTAAACGTGTGGGTGGTGTTTTGACAAGAATGCTTCTGTTTGTGTGCAACCAATAAGCTCAACAAAATGAAATGGAAGAAACTCTCAGAAATTATCGAATTGCCAGATTTTTCTCATTGGCTTTTCCAGAGAACAGCCCTGCTTTAACTGGCTGAAGAGAAAAAGCTGTTGTGTGTGAAATGGTCAGAAGAGAAAAAAGCTGGCAGAATGATGTTTTCCTAGGTGAGGACAGTCCAAGACTTAATTCCATGTGTCAGTTCAAGATAACACACGGTCATACGCACATGATCTCATCAGCCCTCGAGGAGAGAGGATTTTACTTGATGTTTGGTAATATTATTTTAGAGACTTTCTTAATATGCTTGCAGAAGACAAAAACAAGGAAAAAATGCCATGTAAACCTCCATCTAGATACCACTTAAAGGGATATGCAATCATTATAATCAGAGTAACTGCAGCATTATTAACTATGAGAGGGAAAACAAGGAAAAGACAACCAACCAGTAGGAATTCCATGTGTTGGCAGAAGCACTCGCTGTCTACCACCGCTGTTCACATTTCTCCCAGGCCTATCTGCACCTCCATGTTTGTACTTGAGCACCACTTGGGCCAGCAGCGTACCCAACACGTACCAGCTCTGTGTGTTATTCAACAAAACAGTGCGAAAAACCTTCCTGGTGCCACCCCTGCCCTGCCACCACGAGTTCCTCGGAGGGCCTGTGCCTGTCCACCCTCCTGCTGGCCTCCAGCAGCCAGGCAGGTCAGACATGTGATGGTTCCTGGTGCAGCACTGGGGTATGTTTTGCAAAAAGGCATCCCAGAGCTCTGTATGGCCTTAAAGGGAATTCAGGGTCAGCCACCAGATCACTTCACATTTCTTGAGACACCGTAGGCATTTCCAGGGCTCCTGCCCTGAATGTCTCTCTGCAGGGACCCCAGGCAGGAGTTCCCCAGCAGCCTCAGGGCAAACCTGACCTGGTTTCTGTTGCCTTCCCCAGCTCCATCAGGGTTCACTGGTGCAGCAGCACAATCTGAGCTGCCTCACACGAAGTTCCCCTTTGGCTCCTGCCCAAGCAACCTGCCAGCCCTAAAATGCATGAGCTGGACACACCAGCAAAAGGGGTCGTGCAGGTTTGGAAAGTCTTCTTTTAAACAACAAAAGCTAAAAACTTAGGAGCTGATTCTCTGTTGTAACTTGACAGCTAGAAGGGAGGTAATAAAACTGTGCTGGCAGAAGTTCCCTTCTCAGAGCTGGCCTGGCCAAGCTCACAGGAGCGCTGGCTGACGGTCCCTGCCGAGCCATGTGTGGGTTCCTGTCCCCAGCATCCACACAGTGGCTCCCCTGAAAATTGCCACCCCTGCCCAGAGCCTGCTCAGGCCCCCAAACACAGCCCAATGCCACCCTCAGCCTGCCCTCAGCGGGGTCAGAATAACCAACAATCAGAGCTTTCTTTTCAGCCATGAAAGCACAAACTCTGCAACGCTTGACAGCAGCTTGTGCTCCCAGCTAAGCCATGAGCCTTTCCAAGCCTTAGGGAGGGACAGAGATACTTGTGGGATTTTATATATAAAGTCATACGTTTGTGTAAATACTCAGATGATTTCCATATACGCCCACTAGCCACACAATGCAATAATAAATTATTTCAATAAATGGCATTAATGTAAAAAAGCAAGAAGGATAATATAATTGCACAAGGTTTAAACAGGATGTAAATCAGCATTAAAAAAACCAAAAAACCTCAAGTTAACATGAAGCTGTTTACTCCTAGAGAATCTCCACTGCTCTAACATTTCAGCAATAGCCTCCAGTCGTGAGCGTGCTGCAGGAAGTAACAGAGAGCGGTTCAGCAGATGAAACAAAGAGGACCTAATTACCATGCGAAGCACAACATCCTTCAGATGTGATGAGAAACGTGACTGCATGAAAAACTGGTCCTGGGGAAATTTCAAAATATGACCACCCAAGCATAAAGAAGAGAGTGGTGAAAACCAGAAAAATTGCAACATGACGGTATAGTATTTCTATACAAAGAATATTAGTTTAAAAACATTTACATACAGATACTGTGCATATACACACATCCATATGCACACAGACCAATACAAGGAACTGTGTGATTGTGGATGAAAGCTATAAACATATAAAAGCTTTCTAACCACATGCTACATATTAATCCAAAAATCACATAAATTCTTCGTATGTTGATCCATGGAGATTCTTGACAGAAAAGCAAACAAACAGTCAAATGCATGAAAAACAACCAGGCAGCCTGACAATCCAGCACTATCCCTCCATTTTCATCATACTTGATCATTTAATATTCATTCTTTCCCTACATTTCTACATTGTGAATGTAAATAATTTATGAATATTGCTCATAAATTATTTTGGGGGGGTTATTGTGTATGTGGTTTTGGTTTTGTTTTCCTAAAGAAGGGGAACATGGATGATAAGAACTGACATGATGCCACAAGGTAAAGCCTTGATTCTCAGTTACAGGTAGAGGAGTCGTGTCATTTGCACAGAAGTTCAAGGGGGTATTTAAAGCCACAACAGAGAAAAGGCTGGCTTGTGCTGTGGCTGGGCCCAGCTCAGAGGCCACGCTGTGGGCTCTGCAGGTCACCTCTGCCAGCCACACAGAGCTCACACGGGTTTGGCACCAGTGCAACGGGGGAGACCAAGACCCCCAACACCAGTGTGATGTGAGACTGTGCTGGGGAATGGTTATTACTCCAGGGCACCATTTCTGATTTTGGCATAGCAAAAGCATGCCCCTTTGGACAGGAAATTGCCAAAAAATTTATTATCTCCTGAATGCCCTTTTGCTAGAGAGGCAGAGCAAGGCAGATGTTAACCTGCTCATTTAGTGTCCCAACCCAGGGGGTGTGGGGGGTGTGTATGAAGCTGATAGCACATCTTGAAAGGCTGTTCAAATTGTGCAAAAGCTAAGAAATAGAGTTTGCAAATTCCTTGGCACGATCAATACTGCTCTCCAGCTCCAGATTCCCTTTATCGATGACAGACTCTCTTGTTGCAGTGATTAGAGATTCTACATCTTTTAATCACAAAGAACATGACAACTACATCCTATCTATAGCTTTGTGATTTACAGCAATTGATGCACTATCATAATTGCATTAGTGCAAGGATAGCTTTTGGGTGCTACCCAAGCAGCTGAATTTAAATATGGTTGTGTTTGTGACAAACTGACAAGGAAAATCTGATGTTTGAAGCTAGCACTGATTTTAACCCATTCAGCTTCCCTTGCCTCCCTCTGCCTGTTAGTGGCAGGGATGAACCATTCTTTTCTGGGCTTGCTAATTCTAACCATAAGAAAAGGAAAAGCTGACACATGGACTAAACAGAGAAGTTTGTCTTGTGTAAGTGTTAACAGATATATCAGTTTAAGGAGCAACACCCCACTCTTCTAATAAAGTATTGACTCCTTTTGCTATGAGTGAGCAGATTTCAGCTTACCCATATACAGGCCTTGTTTTGCACCTTTTTAGATAATTCCTCAGTTTATACCATGAAGTCACCTGAACACTGATGCTTCTTTTTAATTTCAGGGGATGTGTTTGTTTTATTTTTAGCCTGATTCCTGACAGAAGAGACACCCACGGATTGCAGTCATGGGAGTATGAAATAATGCATGTGTTTGTGCTCTCATACAAAAAGGGTGTTCAACTCACCCCTGCTGTCCAGCATCAAGGTCAAAAGATACGGAAACTATTCGGAGTTTGAAAAGAAGGCAGTAGGGGAGAGGAGAAGGACCCTACTGCTGTCCCATTTCAGGAAAAGCTAATAAAGCTCACCCTTTGTAAGATATCAGAGGATCCACATGAGAGAGACATTACAAGCCAGGCTTCATTAGCTCCTCTGCTCACAGAGCAACTTCTTTTTACAAGAGAACAGAAGATTTCAGTCTCCTGAGCTGAAAGAAAGCACAGGCTGGCAGGGAAGAATGAGACTAGATGAAAAGCAGGTTCTTCTTATCTCTTTCTAAATATTTTCATACAAAGTATTGGCTTGCATCCCCCTGCAGTGTCCCACCTAACAGCACTCAAAACAATGAGCAAGTGCCAGAAGCTGGTGCCTGCTGCTTGCAGGCAATGGGAACTAAATCAGGGTCATTGACAGCTTTGCCCAAAGCCTGCCCCAGTGCCTGAATGGCTGTGCCAGGAGCCACGGGCTTCTCAGGAGACCCCTAAGCTTGCTGCTCTACCAGATGCTTCCCATGCAGTCCAGGAGACTGCACTCCCTGTCTGACCCTCAGCTTCTCCCCAAAGGCCAGAACAATGGCACAGGGCCTCTGGGAACACCCCATCACATCTGACAGGAGAAAGCCACCTTGGTTGCAGGCACATAGCCAGTCATGGAGCATTTGCTTGTGAGAGATTGGCTTCACAGCAAGAACCCAAAAGCTCTAAGTCTAATATGAGACTGAGGACACTCTCGGTGGCCTAGATGGCTGTAGCAGAAGTGTCCCTGCCTCACCTCCCAGTGTCTCCATTTATGCAGTTAAGGGCTGGCAAGCACAGCCCTGGCACCAGCTCCAGCACACTCGGCTCCTGTCAGAGCAATGGGCAGGGCTGGCACTGCTTCTCTGCTCGTTTTGGACACAAAGGACAAAGCCCAGAGTGACCAGCCCAGTCACCAGACTCACAGCAGGGCAGAGGCGGAGGACACAGGGAGACTAATTACCCCTGCATTGACACGAAGCCTCAGAACTAACCCACAACGTTTTATTAAACTCTTAATTTACATCCAACATCCTGGTAATGTTTCTGAATATTCTGAATGACTGGGGGTAATCAGGATCTCCAGATTTCAGGCAGGAGTCTGTGAAGCAGATACCTGGTCTCTCCCTTCCTTGGCAGAGATCCTCAGCCAGTCTGTCCAGCCACCATGTTCTCCTCAGCTGCTGCCGTCTAGGAAGGTCTACTGAGCAGGAGGTGGTAACAAGGAACCTGGGATCAGCCTCATGAGTCTGCCTATAAACTTGCCTTTGCTGCTGGAGCTGATCATTTTTGCCTGATGACAGATCACAGGAATGGGACTGAACTGTGTGTTTAGTTTGGGAATGTTTAAATAGCTGGAAGGAGGATGCTCCGCCGCAGCGTGCGCAGAGTGGTTATTGTTCTAGATTGAAAGTCAATATATAAACACACATCTTTTAAAAAATCCACTCTTAAAGCTCTGAAAACAAATCCAGGCTATTAAATCTCATCTCTGGGATAAAATCTGTCATGGCTGCATGCATGGCAGGACCATGGCAGTGCTGGAAAAGACTAATTTTATGTGCAGCTGTGCCAGCCTCGTGCCTGCTCCCCCTGCACTGCCCGAGCAGCCACCTTGCTGCTCCCCAGGTACCCACTCAGAGGCACAGGGCTGGAACTGTGCTGTGACCCAGCTGCACTGTCTTGAGGCTCTCCTGACATGTATCTACTGAGACACTATGCAGAATTTTAAGAAACTTGTTTTAGACAGCTGCTGGATATTCTGCTGGATATCCAGTTTGGATATTCTGCTTCTGGATACAGCTCCCCAGAATAAACAACTGTTGTAATCACAGTAAAATAAATACTTTCTTGCAGTTGAATAATGTTGGTTCTAATTACAGTATCATTGATGTATTTTTCTATTAGAGGAAGATTTCCACTTATTCTTTTCTATATTTATTTACCCAAAACATAATACTCAGTATGATGTTTGCAATTGGGCTGCTGCTGCTGCTCTTTTTTTTCTGCCAGTTTTACAGCTGGTTGTTAGGCAAAGTTGATCTCATATCCTTTCCAAAATCAAACAGGTAACAACTTAGCTCAGATAACAGTCTCAAAAAGGGTTTTTCCTATGCCTTCTGGGGGTTAAATTCCCTACAACTGCTCTAACATCTGAATGGGAGTCTTTTCCAAGGAATTAAAAAGCCTTCTGGATCAGACCTAACAGGCATTTAACTTTGTTCTTAATGCTCAGTTGGCTGTGTTAGGAAACTCAGGATGATATTTTGGTACAACTGGCTCTGTTTTGCCAAGGAGATACCCTACGGATTAGCACTTAGTGGGAAGAGAAAATTGCTATGAGTATTGTTCCTTTAAGTTATTTTTTTCCATTGGTGCTGCAGGGGAAAACTGCAACCACTTAAAGAGAGGACAGGCAAGGAGTTGAACGAGCCACAGCTCTACTTGAGTGTATGCTGTGGGTTACCTGCAAAATCCCAATAATATGTGACTCAGCTGCAATAATATCATATATACCGGTAGAGGTAAAAACACAGCTGATACCCTTGTTGTTCCTTCCTAGTGGTGCTCTGCATCTAAGCTCCTACTGACTGCTCCTTCTCACCCTGTTCACATGCTTTTGGTGCTCTAGATGCTCTCCAAGGATGTGGGGCAGCCAAGATTATAACCTGAAACCTTTACAAATGCAGGTTTATAAATGTAAAGGCTCTGTCGGGAGTGGGTCATACAAGAAAATCGAGCAGTGTTTCTACTTATTCAGGCAGCCTATCATAAAACTAAGCTCAATGAGAACAGGATGATGGCAATAAAACTGGAAAGTGCAGTTTAGCAACATAACACCTTCAGCAATGTCACCACCATGTCATAACCTCAGCAAACAACTGCAGAAACAGATAAGGGAACCATTGTGCTACATGGGCCATCCTAGAAGCAGGCTCAAGACATGTTTAAATAAGACTCAGAGTCTCTGCATAAGAAAAAGGAGTTGGAAAGAGATAATTTATTGATCTCCATGGCTTTGAGAACACAATCTCTATATGCTGGACTGACACATATTCATTCAGAGAAAGCCTTAATGCCTTTCCCTCCTGATCCACCTTTCCTTGGAACCATTGCTACCAACAGCACCACGATGTGAAGGGGCTTCCTGATGCACTGGAAGTAAAACACCTCCAAAGACTGTGGAAGTTTGCCTTGGGCTTGGACTTAATTCCTAGCAGATGAGTGGGGATAGAGGCAGAGAACGGAGGCACAGAAATGCAACAATCGCTGCTCCACAGAGCGGAGACAGCAACACATCCAGGGACCTGAGAGGAGCGAGAGATTTCTAGAGGTTGAACAGGAAACTGGGAACTGAATCCAGGGTCTGAGACCTGCACTGGCAGAACTGTCAGTGACTTCAAACACCATTGACTTGTAACAGCTGCGACAATTTACAGGAGCTGAGGACCTGCCCCCAGGAGTCCTGCCCATGCCCTCTGCTCTTACTGCTGGAGATCGATGACTCTTACAGGTCAGATTTTTTGTTTTGTTTTGTCAGGCTTAGATTGCTTCTTTGTACACTGCTGAGATCAAATCAATTACTTTCCACTCCAACCATCTGACCAAAGTAATTCTAATGGAGCAGAAAGCAGAAACTCAGATAAAAGAAGGGACAACATATTTTTCACTGTTATCTTTGTGCTGAGCATGATAAAGAAGGAATGAAGGCTGAAATAAAGATCATTCTTAATAATTCCCCCTCACATAAGAGTAATGATCTTAATTCTCACCCTTTGTCTTTGCAGTGGAGATTGGGGACATGAGTTTAGATGGAAGATGAACCCTGTAAGTCTTCAAACAAAGAACACTTATAACAGAAATCCTGTTTCCCTGATAATAATATCCAGGAAAACTATTATTTTGGAAGATGATTGCATTTTTCAGCTACCTTAATACCATTTTTACTGTTCAGCTGCATGAAAAATTACCTAACCTGTTGGAATGGATTTCTTGACCCACACATAGCTACATTAAAGGGTGTAATTTAATGCAATCTAACTAAATTAGCACCAATTAGACAGGCTAAATTAAAGGGCATGTCACTAATAAATTTTATGCTAAACATATTACTGATAATAAGCTCACTAAAAATTGCATAATGAAATAAAGTATTCTTTTTAACAGTGCTCAGTCTAAATATGAATATATAAAAAGTCATGAAATAATGAAATACAGTATGCTAATTCCCAGTTGCCTTTCAGGATAACATCACAGCAATATTAAAATGCATCAATTACAGTGGTGTTTAAAAACAATAGGTCAAATCCTAGAGGGAAGCAGAAAGCCAGGCCGAATTCCATGCAATATGTAGGATCCTGATCCTGCAAACATTTACATATATATATGTGCCCAGCTCCTTTGAACTCAGCAGGTCTGCTCCTGTACATGAAGTTGTTGGCTTGCTGCTGTGCCTGCTCAGAGAGCTGAACTGCAGCAAGGAGCAGGGTGTGATGGAGGGCTGCAGAAAGTGCTTGGATTTGCATCTGGATGCGTTTTAAGGAGGATATTTCCCAAGTCCTAATTTCCAAAATACCACGTACCAAAGTTTTACAGGACACCCTTCCTAAGTCCTGCATGTGAAGGTGTTCCACAGCACAAAAACTAAGACGAAGGAGGTTGTTCATGGCTTGCAACCACCAGTCTTTGATCAGTGTGAGGCAGGTGGATTTCCCACAGGTCTGAGTGTGCATCTGCCTGTCCCCTCCTCTGTGACTGGGCTCTCTAACAAATTAGGAGTGCTCATATCATGTCTCTTTTCCCCACCACAGCCTTGCTGGGCTCTCTCTTTCCTAGCTGGTTGATGCTCTTCACAAAACTTTCCTTTCTGAGAGTGCTGCCATCTATTCCAAGTTTGGTGGAAATTGGTCAGGAGGTGCTGGGGGGCAAAACCACAGAAACACCCCATCCCCACTCCTCCCAAGCAGTGGTGCAATTTGGTGACTCAGCCATGAGCATGGTTTGAGAAGTACATCTTTAGCAGACTGAACACACTGGTGTCCACATTTTCAGCTATGCCCCAGTGAGCAGCTGGGAGAGGTGTAAATCAACCATTTGTGACTCCATTCCCTTTCATCCCCAAAACTCTCAGCTGCCCCTCACTACCAAGGGCGACTAAGGTACCAAATAAAGCCAGACAATGTGGCTGCACCCCCACTTAATGCACTTGTTCTCTGCTGGGTAGACCCAGAGGTTTATGACCCTTTTGCATCTTCTTTCTGATCAAAAGGCCAGACAAGCTCTGGCACTCTATGTACCATTAATCTATCAGATATTTCTTAATCAGTAATAAAGTAAATTAGGGATAGTAAAGTGGAAGTGACATCTTTATTAAGACAGACCAACATGTCCTGAATAGTAACGAGAATGGGCTTCTGGAACACATGCTCTGCATTCACACATTCACTAATTAGGGCCCTCAGAACGGACCTTGCTTACAAGTTGTCTTTTCTCAGACTGCTAGTCTCAAGTTAATAGGCCCACTCATGTGAGTAACATCTGCAAAAGCATGTTCTAGACTCCCAGTCCCCATCCTCAGCTCCTCAAAAACCCCCAAATACTTTAAGCAGAAACAGAGGCGCTGTTTTAGTAAACATGAACAAATATGCAGCAAACCTGCATCTGGACTTTAATGCAGATTTTAACCAGCTTCTTAACACATCGTGCACAGGTTGTAGCCAATGCTTGATGCAAAACTGAGCCTTAAGCCAGAGAGGAAGAGCAGTATTGTACAAGTAAAACCACATAGGGGAGTTTTACAAGTTAAAAAATTAACATACATGGACATTCCCCACTTTCTGGGGCTGCAGCCTATTCTCAGAGAAAAGGAATACTTCATATCAGATCATGCTTCCCTCTACATAAATACATCCTTCCTCTCTTATAAGAAAACAAATAGGATTTTCTGGATTCTGTACAGGCCACAGCAAAAAAAAAAAAAAAAAAAAAAAAAAAGGTGTAATGACATTATGCTGTGTCCATTCAAATTCTGAAAAGTGCTAAAGGCACCTGCAAACGTGGCATTTCCTGCTCTGGTGCTTCCACTGTTGAAACAGATTTTTAAAACAGCTAAGAAACCATGGCAAATGATTGCTGTTAATCAAAGACTCCTTTCAAATTGTATGAAAACAAACCAGCATCAAAACAGTAAACTGCACACTTTACTACATGAGGAACTCAAAAATGAATAAACTCACATTGGTGCATATTTTGAGGAAAAATGTTGGCTTTGGAATAAAAGGCATGTATTTGGGGTTTTTTAGGAGTGCTATGTTTGTTTTTTTTTTTTTTTTTTTTTTTTTATGAATTCCTGGTTTTTAGAGGGTCTTTTTCCCAGCCAGTCTTCAGATCAGCATCCATGTGGATGTGGACTGCATCATTTTACTTACTTCAGATGAGCTCTAGGGGGTATTAGCCCTGCAGGATCTAGCCTGCTGGAGACAGGAATACCATTCTAGGACACTTCTGTGCATTGTGCACTGTGCAGCAGAGAGCCCCAGATGGTGGCTGCCTCTCTGCAAAGTGTTCTTGCTAAATCAAAAGCAGCCCTCTAAACATACAGCTTCACTATCACTTCAAAAACAATACACAAGTGATTTATTCTCTTTAAAGAAATTATCAGTTTGGTTCATTAACCTATAGCCATACAAAAGCAGGAGTCAATTACGTTGCCACATCAGATGTGTGTAAAGATAATTACCCTGAAAAGAAGATGTAAAGGTGTCCATAAAGGCAGTGAAATGTGACCTATTAAATCAAGCTGTAACCTATTATGGGTCAAAAAACACATTTGTAGGGCCAACAGGCTCATGGCAATGGCCAATCTAGCATGAATTCTGCAGGTGTCCTTTTCAAATAAACATGAAATCTATCCTTTTCATTCCTGCCATGTTACTGTCTTCTTACCATCCACACACGTTACATGACACACGTATGCAAAGGACACGCACACGTCTCCTCAAAATTATGCAGAAGAGCACACCATATAGGAGCAGTAAAATAGCAAATATGACACAAAATAAGAAAGAAAATCCAAAAAGAGCATCATTACCCTGCTGTTTTACTGGTCCTTTCATAATGTCATTAGTCTGTCATCTTACACAAAGTACCTGATGCTTAGTAGGGTAAATCTGTAATGGAGGATCAAGATCTGACCCAGCTGTCTATACAGACAAATAAAAATCTTGTAAATGTTCTGAAGTTCTTTCTTTTGTGAAATTTTCTAACATTAGCTTGAAGTTATTAAACAGAAAATTAGCATGCAACTTTCGTTGTCTGCGACTAACTTGTGAGTGATGTTCCTCTTGATTGATTTAAACCACTTCATTTTCAGTAAGCACCTCTAATACTTGAAGGACCTCATTGAACCAGTTTAGATTATATTTTGCCTCATTTGTACTCACTGCAACAAATGGGTTGAAAAAATCTGCTTTATGTCACATGCTAAAACACACAGGTATCACAGAGAATGCCTCTCCTTTTTGGCTCCTTAGGGATCACTCTGGATAACCTTTTAGGTTATACTGGGCTTGATTCTGCTTTCACTTGCTCCAGAGGTCTACTCAGAAGTAATTACATGGAAGTCACTAGAGCTCTTTCATGGCAATCCCAGCAGAACTGAGACTGTAATTAAACTTGCAAATTTTTAAAGAGAAGTATCGCCTTCACACAGGTGCACAGGACTGAGGCAGAAACACTGATGCCTTGTAAACAGTTTCACCTCAGTGCTGAAGACTGTCCCAGGGTGGGAAGTAGATGCATTTCTGATTTATGGAGCAGCTGTGTCAATGGTTCTAACTGCAGTCCCTTTAACAGAGCTAAGCCTGATGACCACTGTGAAGGGTCTCACCCCTGAAGGAGGCACAGAAAAAGCTGTGCAACACAGGAATAAATCATGAGAAAAACACACTAAGTCACCAGAGTTAATAGTATAAAATCCACACATTTAGGTAAAGACCCAGGGCCAAACCATTTAATCTTTAAATATATTTACATTATTAAAAATATGATTTGATTAAGGTATCCATCAGAGAGCATACACTTTGAGGAAAAAAAATATCTATATACAGATACTCTCTGGACTAGGCAGTTTTATGGGTAACAGACAAAGACCCACCTCTGTCTCCTTCAGAGTTATTACATTTTTATTCTTATCTAACATACTCCATACTCCTTTATATCCTTCACGCTGCATAGCAGGCTTTTAACTGTTCTAAAAATAACAGTCATTAAAGGAGGCACAGAGATGTTCCAGTCTCTTTGCTGAATCTGAATTCCTACCAGCTCTGTCAAGGAAGGTTGGCCACAAACCTGTCTGCAGCAGGTGTGAGGCTGAGCTCCTTTTTGGAGAATTAGTCTCATCTATCATATAAATTTGTTTTGGGTTAACCGGTATGTTGCACACAGCAAAAGAAATTGAGAAGCCTCCCACCCAGTGCAGGAGAAGTTTAAAGTATTGGTCAGTAAAGTGAAATGATTCTGCAGAGATATCTGCAGAGATAAATTGCCCACTTATCTACCTTAATTTGTAAGACATATCAGGTGTCATATAAGACATTATTCCTAAGGGAGTAAGTCACCTTCATAATCATCACAGAGGTGAGACTGCTGGGCAAACACTAAATCAAAACAAAAATAATTTTCTTGAAGGGAACAATTTGTGTAACTCAGAAGTCCAACAAACAAAGGCTTAACAAATCCAGTATCTATTGTTTGCCCCCCAATGCATATCTGTATCTGCATACATGGCTTTTAAGAAAAACACACTTAATATGGTTATGATGATAGCAACACTATTCTCTGTGTTCCTTCTTTTTCTTAAGCAATTCCAGAAAAGAAATTAGGTATTGATTCTCTCCCTACCTATGTCATCTTTTCTCTTTAATAGATTCATGGCTTTCAGGCCTTAGTTCCACAAACCAGTAGGCAGCATCTAAACAAGATTCACTTTTCTGAAAGGAGCCCTGATTGCTATTAATTCTGCTTTTCTTTTTTTTTCACAAAGTTTTGTTGAAGCGCCTTTCTAGATAAGTTAAAGAATTAAACATTTTCAAGTTTCACAGAACAAAGCCAAGAGAGTTTCTCCTTCACATTCACACCAGACCAGTCATGATGCCAAAATAATCTCTTTCAAGTTGGGTAACTAACTTCAAATTTCCAGCCCCAGCTGACCTTTAATTATCCTGCACAGAGAAGAGCAGTTCCAACACACTCAGCAAAGAGGTTCAAGCCTCTGAGTTGCATTCAAGAGATTTGGAGCACAAAGCTTTGCCATCCATACCACAATTCCTGGATGGTTGCTCACCACCCTCTACCAAAATGGTGTCCCTGTCCTGCTCAAGCAGGGACATGTGTTACAGTGGCAATCCCTTGTACTTTTCTCCTGTTCAATGAATTCCTTCAAGGGAGTTGCTGTCAAGTTCTCCAGTTTACCTCTGCCTCAAGTCAGCTTCAATGGAGATGGGCTAAAGATCTGCCCTTGCTTCCATTCAAAAAAGACAAAACAGACTTCTTCTGATCAAGAAGTGAAATTTTATAATTTACTTAATGAGGAAGAGCTAATGTCCACAGAGACACTGGTGTTTAATATCAGATGTGTCAATCAAAACCTATTAATGTTGAGTCGCTAATTTGATTTTTGAAATACTGTAACAAAGATTCATATAATTTATCCTTAAGGGATATTCATTAGGTATTAAATTAACCTAGTGGATGTTTCTCCTGTTTTCCAACTAAAAAGAAATGTGTTCACAATAGTTTACTATGCAGGGCAAAGCCAGTGAGAGAGAGAAAAAGAACGCTTTGGTTTAACATTCATGTTTACTCTGGTTGTGTGTCATTTAAATTTGTCTTATCTTCCTCAGCTCTTTATAGAGTATCTTAAAAGATGTGTTTGTGGCAAGGTTAATTTCAAGAGTCAACAAATAAGGGTTGTGATTTGAAGAAAAGTAGACATTTAATAGACCACTGTGATCAATGAATTCTTGCTGGCCTAAGGATATTTGCATTTTAGGTCTCATCTGTAACCCGGCTCACACTTTAGAAAACTGCAAGATCACTGTTTCATCAGAGTGATGCTATTGTCTCTACTGTTCCCTTCTGCACTAAAGACTTGAGAATCACTCTAAATCTCTATTCAGTGTAACAATAAAACACATTGAAAATTAACTGATTAGTTTCACAAGCAAGTATACCTAGGCATAGACTTCACTCCAGTTTTATAACTACAGTGAAGTTCTGTATTTGGGAGAAAATGTAGGGAAATAAAAGGTAATTGAAAGAACAGCCCTTCTTCACGCAGCTGTATAAATTTACATGTGGCCATTTTTAGGATTTGGACAAATAGTATTTATGCAAGAATAATTTTTGGTTTTACACAGAAGAGCAGTGCCTGGACTATGCTTCATTGTGCCTGACAAAAGCCAGACTCAGAGAGCTAATACCACTGTGTATACCTTGAGCTGATCTCCAGCAAACCATCCTATGGCATGAGCTGAATGAAATTCCTGGTTGTTAGATTATTTCCTTTAGCAAAGTGTTCCTCAAAAATTACCACAGCTCATATTTACCATTTAGGGACTACACTGTACAAACTCTGCACTGAGTGTCTTTGCACTCCCTGATTTAAGTAGGACACTCCCCAGGAGAAAAAGCACTAATTTACAGCACTTATGGCAGCACAGGGCCCATAGAAATGCTACAGTTTACATTTGTTTTAACCACAACGGTTATTTTTGTTACAGCTAACATAAAAAACTCCCTTCTCATTCATATTTGTCACTATTTTGTTTTTATGTAAAATAATAATCATTATAATAATAGTAATTCCAGATGTTCCTGTAAAGGCAGCTCATTAAATCACAGTTGTGCACTCTTCCATGTTGTAATTTGCTCAGATAAATTCCCTTTTCTTTAAGCAGGTAATAAATACATAAAGCTTTTCTATCTATATATCTTTTAATCGACTGCAGTCATTTAACCTAGACCCTCTAACCAAATTAATAATAGAAAATGTGTCATAACAATTCCTTACCACAGGATGAATTATCATTATTGTTTTGGCATTGAAAATCCTTTCTGCTACCTCAAATTACCCTTCTTTTCAACAGTGCACAATACATGAATCGCTTCCCTAATCCTACATGTTACTAAAAATCACATCCCAGTACAATAGAGCCATCTGACAAGCTACTTTCTGACAGCATGCTAAACTACTGTGGTGGTGAATTCCCAGAGACCCTCTGGATCTGTTTCATTAATAAAAGTTGCAAGTGAAAGCCAAAGGAGGAACTGCTCACAGCCTGTGAGAATCCACCCAAAGGCTGAACTTCACATCCCAGCTCTTCCCATCATCCTTAATGTCATGGAAACAGCTTCCCTTGTGCCAGGGAGGTGTTAAGCAGACAAACATCATTAGAGCTCCAGCTATACTCCTTTTGAAATCTAAAAATTTAAACATCTGGGGTTTTTTTACAGCTGGGGGCAATTATAGTGCTGTTTCCAAACACCATAAATGTGTGTCTATCCATAGTATTATATATACACAGGCTCTGATCCTCAGCTGCCTGTTAAATTAGTCACATTTGAGAATGTCAAGCGAGTCATATTGGATTTACAGCACCTGAGAACCCAGCCTTCCAATTTGCAACCATTCCTAAAAGGATGAGTGATCTGCAGAGCAAGGGTATAGCTGAAGACCACTGAATTACAATTTTCAGTGTTGATTTTTGTTCTGATACTGACACCCTCCATGGCTTCAAGCTAGTTTGCTTTTGTTTTTTGTTTTTTTGTTTTTTTTTTTTTTTTCTTGCAGCAACATATTTTCTTCCCTGGGACTTAGGGAGCAGGACTTAGGTCCTGCATCACAAAACCTGCACATTCAAAGATCTACAATGCACCAGAATTAGCATTGCCAAGTCTGTTTCTATTACTATTGTTTTTGAAAAGATAGTAAACCATCTGCCCTCTTTATGGTCTTCTAATCAGAATCAACTTGTGCTTCTACCAGACAAGTATTTAAGCGACTTTTTATTGCAACAAACCAGCATTCATCAAAGTGGTGTATTTTTAACACTAATTCTAATTATAACAAGCAGTGCATTTTGTGTGCTTTCCAATTATGCATGAGAAAAGTCAGTGTAAGTGTCCTCTCTTATCATAATTATCTGTTTCTAATTTCAATTTTGGCTATGACTTTGCACTCAGTGATGTAAATGTAAATGTTCCTGTCAGATAAAGATTAATTTGATTTAAGCCCTCTTTGTTCTAATTATATATTCTATTTCTGCTCACCATGCAAGTTTCATTTGAAGGCACATCTGTATTTTATCACAACAATGAAGAAATTCTTTGGTATTTAAAAAGGTAACTACAGGATTTCAGCTAGTCCTGTCAGGCACTGTTATGACAGTGTACGCTAGGACTGTGCCAAATGAATTAATATTTTAGATGACTAATGCATGAATTACTGTAATTATTACTTGACTATTAAAGTATGTGAACTTTTATCAAATGAAATAAAACTTGTTGCCCTAATTGCTCCCTGTACTCCTAAGGAAACATGACCTTTATGGGCTTTGAACCTGAGCACATCGAAAATATCGAATAGTACCTTGTAGGCAGAATAGGAGATTTAACAAGGACAGAAAAACCATTTCATCTCTGACTGACATGGAACATATCTCTTTGATATTTTCCTGTCTGGAGTCAAGGTTTTAGGAATAGTCTAGAGAGATTTCCATCACTGAGCACATCCATGCTGCGTGGATGTCCCAGTGAGAAGGTAACAGAAATAGTGAGTGGGTAATTCTGCTGGATTAGTCCAGGCTTGGAGTGAAGTCTCATCCTTACAAGCACCTAAAACTATTTAAATACTGAGTTTTGTGGGGCCTGCACTAAGGGAACACTTCAAAACCACAGACTAGTGTTGGGTTTGATGAAAATGGGATGTGACCCACTGGCCACGTCTTCTGATAAAGCTCTTTGGGAGACAGCAACAGAATATGTTTTGGCAAAGAGGTGATTCAAATATTGCCAAAGCCCACTGAGTCTAACCTTGCTTGCATCCACATCCTAGAATGGCATGGGTTTCCACCAAAACCATCACAAGTGAGGGCTAGCTGGCTGCAGAGTCAGGTCTCTAGGCACAGCTCAGAAAGATTTCTGACATGTCTAACATAAACTGTTCAAATTCCAGTGCTGCTCCTCATAGGGCTGGTAAACAGTCTTTTACCCCACTGCTTTCACAAAACTTAGAGCAACTTTAGCAATATTCAACAGCTTCACTGACATTTGGGTGATGCTGCCCCACGGAATCAAAGCCTTGATACCTAGAACACAACCACCTACATGAACCTCTCTTTTTTTAACAAGTTTTACTAGCAAGACTTGAAGATTTTGAAGGCTTCACTGAAGCATGCACGTGTTGTAGCAGGTCCTGCTCTGCAGTTGCAGAAGTTTGGCTTTCCATGCAGAGTCTGTTTGTAGCTCATCCTCCAAGCTTCTGTCTCCTCCCAGAACTCATTTCCCTCCCCTCTCCACAGGAAGAGCTGTGCACAACCTCTCTGCTGTACGACCCACAAAGAACAGATAATTGCATATAATTTTAAAAACATAAAATTTCTAGGATTCATTAGAAAGCTAAAAAAAATTAATTTTTGTTGAATACTAAAAAACACATTTAAAAATACTTATGGCAATTTTACAGTCACAGCCAAGACTCAACAATGCTGTTATCCAACAGCTCAGTGGTGCAACATCTCTTTGAACAGTTTTCTCCTGACATTTCTGCCCACTTCAAGGGGCAACCACTCAGATAAACAATCTAACAACTTGAGAGATTGAGATTTAGACACTTACCACTCACTGACATTTAGACTTCCCACTTGATCTGTACCAACTGCTGTCTTAGATGCTGACTTCTGAGCATGTCACCGCTGCAAATTGGCATGTAAGTACTTCTGACTGGCTACTGTCTTCAGAATATATTTACAGCATCTTCTGGCTTTTCTATGGTGTAGAGAAAAACTAAGCCTAAAAGTGTTTTTATGAAACATCTCACCACTTTGTACTATTTCATTTATAAATGAAAGAAAGGATACACACAAAATATTATTTGGGTTGGTGCTGTTACAGTTTTTCAATTGTTTTCATTTATAAGAATGTTGCTGTTTTACTTGCCAAAACAAAAATATACTGCTGTAATATTGCTGTGATCTCGACACAGTGTTTCTGGACAAGAGGTGACCTTCTGTACCTTTTATCTGGAGGAATTTGGCCCAGAGAAGCAGAAATCAAACAACATGTGATTCAGAGTTGCTGCAGAACCCGTCACCTCTCATCAGCTTGTGATTTAGTGTAACCTGAACAGGGACAGCCCTGTTATTTTGTATAGGAACCAACATGACATTATCCAGAGCCAGGAGGTCATTGGTTTAAATCTCCACTAATCTGATGTGTCAGACCAAAGGCTCAGATTAGGCAGTTGGAGAAAATGGAAACATTCCTTTGCAATTTAATATCATAATTAACTATGGACAAAGGATACAACTACTTCAAAAGAAATAAAGCTTTAACCAGAAAAGATAATGGGTCAAATCCACTGTTGGCATAAACTGCCAGAACTATGCTGATCTCACAGATTTCTGTCAGCTTTCACTAGTGGCAAATTAGGCTAAAATTAATGAATTTCAGTGATCAAACTCCAATTAATTGTTCATTGCTGCAATAATCCAGCTGGAGATGTGTGTGTGTGCAAACACTTTACAATATCACTGCAGCAGTACTTCTGTTATCAAACAACAACAGACAGTAAGAGGCACTGCAGCAACAGTTTGTAATAGCCAAATTTACCTACTAATTTTGGTCTAGTTAATATTTTAAAAACATCAGATACTTATTGCTACCAGAAAAATATTCTGCAGAAAGGATTTGGATTGTAAGGTTTTACCTAAAAGCCCGAATACTCCTAAATAAATGAATGACTTTTATTGAAATGGGCTGGACTGTATCCATCTGCAGATGATATTGGCTGCATGTGCTTTCCTGGAGAGCATGCAATAAAGTGATTGAAGTGGTGATTAAAAGGAACACATTAGTAAAATTGTCTACCATAACTTTATAATGTACATTTTTACACTGAAATATCTCTGAATCATTATAAACATCATTAAAAAATGAGCAGTGGGAGCAGCTTCAGGATACTTGCTACCTTCTGCTGCAGACCTGATTAGCTGAGCTCTTGCCTGATCAGAATGGCCATTAGAATTTGTTGGGGCTTATCTGTTAGAAAATACATTATTTAGAAACCAGGTCTTGATTTAGGAAGGCATTTAAACACAAGCTTGAGTGCTCTTTCCAACAAATGTGGATTCTACATTAGGACCTTGATTTGGCAAGTACTTGTAGACTTCTAACAAAAACATAGTTCACTTCAATTCAACTGCTTGAATAGTCCAAGTTAAGCTTTTATGTCAAGTGTTTGATTGGAGAGGGGGCTAACACATTTTTTCATCTTGCAAATGTTTGGGCTTTGAGGACATGAACAGATAAATAATAATTGAAACTTCAGCAAATGCGTGAGTCAATTTGTATGAAAAGATAAAATCCAGTGTTCTGTGGTGCTGCCCATAAAGCCAAAACTCAACAGCCACTTCTGCTCAGGGGAGAACCTCTGGACTGATGCAGATGTAATGGGAAGAACACTGACATGCTGCCCCTACTACCTAAATATATTTTGAGGGAAAAGAAAAACACATAACAAAAGTATTGGGACTGACAAAGGTTGATTGCTTCTGAATGACCTTAAATGCCTCTTCCTAATTCTACAGCCTGCTCTGAACTGCTGAGTTACCTCTTAAATTCATTCTTATTATTTGCAGCAGCAGTTTACTCTGGCAATTTATAACCACACTTAAAATTTACCCCATAGTGTGTAATTTTCTGTGTGAGAAACATGGACTACAAAGGAACCACAGAGCTAAAACAACAAGTGAAATAGTTTCTACTCCTAGTTTCTCCTGGGGAATTTAAAATACTGCCACCCTAAAGCAGCTTTTTAAAATAAAACAGAAGCAAACAGTATTTTCCATAAGTTTTGCATACAAAAAAATATAATTAAAAATGCATAGCATGAAAACTGTGGAAATGAATGAATTCCATAATTTTCCTATTCATTAAATCCTTATTACCCCAGGAGCAAAAACCTAACTCTCCACCACCTCCCTGATGTAAGCCAAGCAAGATGGCAGAGCTACCCATTCCCTGAACTACCTTTTGTGGATTAATAGAAAAAAGGAGACTGTGCTTCCCAGGTAAATGTGTGACAGGACAATTGTTCTCGAGATGAATGATATTAACTGCGGCACAAGGCAAGGAAGAAAAAGTGGATTTTAATGCTGTTGAAAATTATGGCCTTAAGAAATGTAGTGGATGACTAAAAGTCCTCTATTCAATGAAGAAATCATTGAGAAGTTCTTGGCAGGATGTCAAAAACTGCATTTAAGAGGACAATTAAAACAGTATAATGCAAACGCTATAATTAGAACCATATCTGGTTGAGCAACATAGTATTTGTCTTCCAGGCTGTTAGAAGAAAAAATCCCCATGAACTGCTGCCAGTATTTATTGGGGTATTTACAAAATAGTACAGATTTGGCCAGAAGATGAATTTTGTTACCATAAAGATTAAGTGAAAAATTGCCTCCACCTTTGTACCTTGAAAGGTTCCTCTCTGATATTCATTTACCTCCCACAAGTGACTTGACTCACATATCCATATATTTATGTTATTTTAAAGGGACAATGACCAAGGCCCTCTTCCAATTATGCAAATTCAGCCCTGCTCCCGCTAAGGTGTCAGAGTTCTGTGCAGTTTAAGCCAGCACAGCTTAATTTGCACCAGTTGAGAAACAGCCCGGAATTTGAAGCAGAACATGGGAAACCTGCCAGAAGTGCTACAGGGAGCCCAAATTTCATCTACACGTAACAAAATGGGGCATCCCTATCACACACTATAATGCAGAAATCTTGGAAGTTGTAAAATGGTAAGAATTTGTCTCAGAAATAAGGTTCACACTTCCCAGTTACTGAACACAAACATTAAATGGCATTTTCATGATACAAGAAGACATGTGAGGAGAACACTTAAAATCAAATGCAAGCTACTTTCATGACAAACCTCTCTTGTGGGAACAGTGAAGCCCAGATTCAGCACAGCACTGGGGAGTGAGCCAGGTGGCTGAGGCAGTAATGAAATCAGGGACTCCCAAACGTGAGCAGCATCCCCGCTCAGGGAGGACCTTCCCACCTGCTCCTCTGAGCCATCCCTTGTGGGCTGACACAAGAGGGGCTGGTGCTGACAGGGAGCAGGCAGAGCCAGCCATGGTCATCCCTGATGGAAACAAGCTCTTCTCTCACATCCAGTGCTGGCAGAGCCACCCGGATCTGCCCGGGGCACGGTGGCTCTCCCATGGCTGCCAGGCCAGGCGGGAGATCTGTTCCACCCGTGTGAAGTACCTACAGGAGCCACAAGCCATTGAAGCTCCATGTGCTCTGGGGCATGGCTAATAAGGGACTTCAAAGCTTTGAAAAAGCTGAATTTCTTGACGATTATCCGAACCAAATTTCAGAATCTTTTGAAGATGGTTTGTCTCCACTCAGGGGGGCCATTTTACGAGGCCCTGGGAGAAGTTGCAATTGCTTAACCTCATTTTAGCAGGCAGCAATCTTACAGTGTGCTTTCCTAGTACTCTTGATCCAAGCACAGAGGTTTGGGATCCCAGTGTGCTGGATATCTGAGATGGGGCGAACATGAGAAACAACATGGAAACCATGAGGAGAGTCTAGTTTTCCATGCTGGGTCTGGGAATCCTGTAATTCGGATACACGGCCTTGTGCTTGATACTGCCTCTTTGTGGAAAAATGCTGTTATACATTGTAAAGTTTAATTGCTCAGAGAAGCTTTGGATCTGGTTTTGCAGGACAGTTTCTCTGAATTTAAAACAAAATCTCATGGAGGATCTCCGAGCACAGAGTTTCATTTCCTGTGGGAACACTTCTGTGGAGGAACAGGCAGGGGAATACATAAGAACGAGATGTGAATTCCAGTGGTACAAATAATCATTATGTTCAGCACAGTGATTATACCGAGCATGATGCAAACTCCAGCAGAGAAAACCCACACATATGCACTTCTCCTACTGAAGAAAAACTAAGTGTAACATTGAGGCTTAATCCTTTCTGGTTTTTTCCTCTTTCTCACACCTTCCGGACTGCATAAATTCTACAGCATATTCTAATTCTCTTTATGGGTCCTGGTTGGTGAGATAGAAGGATTTTTTTCCTAAGCCAAAGAAATCAGATGTTACTCTCAGCAGTAAAACATTACAGAATTAATTGACAGTCTATTAGGAATACATCCCCGTAATAAAGAATGCTACCCTTCCACTCAGTCTGCAAAGAAAGCAAGCAACAAATTTCACAGTTACTGTAACCATCAAACTAAATAATAAGTCTATTATCTTCAGCAATGTATTGCCTTATACACATGAAATATAATAGGTATTAGTACAATACTTCTTCTGGTACATGACAGATTACTTCAGATTATTTCAGCATTATTGGGATCTGTGGAACATCGTATCAGTTATAAAAGAAAAAATATGGCCCAAATTTGTAAAGGTCAGCGAGTAATTGTTAGCCTTGGAGGGGAAAGAAATCAGTACTTTTACTGACAGCACTCCGAGCCTCTTGTAAATCATATTCATATTCATATACTTAAGCATTAATTTACATAGTTAATTTCTGATAGGTTGACAACTGCAGTCCTTCTATCCTCTTGGTGTAAAGTAAGAAGTCAATTGTTATTCAGTGTATCAGTTACAGTGGTAGTGCCACTAACTGTATTTTATATAATGTGCTATCTGCAGAAAAGCAGATAAGAATTTGATTTAACATCCAATTAAAAGCCGTCATTGAAAAATTACTTCAAATAAGCCTTTTATTTTCTTTAATCAGTCCTCAATTCAAGCCTTCCTTGGACCTACTGAACCAAGCATCAGGACTCATGAATTTTGATTAAAAAATTTGAGCCCATTTCTAACTTAAGCAGATTTTTTTTGTTGCACTGTTTGATAGAAATTTAATAAATCTATGAATCCTTGCCAGCGTCATTTATCATCTTTTTTTCCGCAAGACTGGCCTATTATGCCTCGGCAGTAAATTATGAGGAAGCCAGCAAACCAAAACTTTTCAGTCCGATACTGAAGAAGAGATATAATCACTTGCATTGAACCATATAATTATAGTAGAATATGAATCTCTGAAACATTAGGTCCTGTTTTGAATATGTAATGCCCATGCTTTGAGAGCCTACAAAGATTTCTAGCTGATCTAATATAGCTCAGTTTAGCATCATATTGAACAATTTGCTGTTAATGAAAATGACAGCAAAAGCCATAAACAACAAGCTGGGAGACTCGGTAAGAAATATTAGGGAAATTTCCCTCTCTTTGGAAGAACAAATCGGGAAATCAAATTGTCACCTTTTAGGGTTCCAAGTCAACCAGTTCTATTCTAAATGATCATGAAGAGCTTAACCTGGGGCCATGTTACCAAAGGTTTGCTAGTTTAGGCACGAAGCTGGGATGTGACTGAGCCTCTCCACCTTCCCCAGAGAGCTGTAGGAAGAGAGGCCCCTCCAGGGAAGAATTTGGATAAGGAGTTGAATTAACTGCTCCAGTTCACACTGCAGAGATGCCCATCTCTGTTGATACTGATCTATGGGAGGAAAGGAGACTCTTCCTCATTTAGCCTCTAAATTAGGGGGTGGAGCTCAGCAGTGCAAATGCCCTCTGCCCAGCTGCCCTCACTTTGTGCTGGGATCCCTGAATCTACAGTGAAGGACACCTTGCCCAACGAAAACGAGATCCATGTATGCACACCTGACCAGAGACACAAGGCAGAAAAGAAATGGTGTTTAGGCAAAACATCCAGCCTGAGTTTTCCATTATTTTTGAATGGAGGTCATTTCTTTGTTCGAAATATATTTTTTTTTCCCCCCAGAACAAGTTGTTCCACAAGCTGTGGGAATGCCAAGGGCTGGGTTTGTGACCCACAGTCCTTGCACAGCAGAACAGCCCAGCACCCCACACCCATGCTGGGCAGACAGGGCCTGTGCAGTACCCCTGGCCAACACCAAATGTGTGCTACCAAAGACATCACACAACTGCTCCAGCCCATGAGCCTTTCCAGAGGGTCTGGTGGCACCTCATCTATCCCTCAGGAAAATTAACCAAAAAGAACTTTAATTTCTTCAGCCATCAAAAAAGGTTGGGTTAGGTCCATTTTTCATCTTACCTAAACTGGTTCTTCCACCATCACTTGGAAACAGTATCCTCAGACTGTCATAAAACTGACTTGGTAGAATAATCTCAGTTGTCCAGGCTTAAAGATTTTTTCCTATTATGAAAATAACCTGGACTCTAGTCTGGCTGATGCAATGAAACTCACTGTGTCAGAAGTCCTGTTCTCTGCTGTAAAGCAACATCAGTTTCTTATTTTACTTTCAAACCACATTGGAATTTCTGTGTGAGGGTCTGATGATATAAAGTATTCATGCAAAAAAAGAAAAAGTCTCAAAAAGAAAGGTTAGGCTGAGCTGTAAGAAACTCAAGTACCAATGCACAAACAAGGACAGATATTCAAAGAGGGAAAACAGAATTTTAAATGAAAAAGCCTGTCAAGTATTCAAGAATTAATTAAGAATAGATCTAAAGTACATGAATATTCTACTTGAGTGGCTGTAGTATCATCAAACTTTTGCTAATAAAGCAGCCATTTCTTCTGACACTATCTCCTAAAGATTGATATTTCTTACATTATAGCTGCTCTACCACTTCTTAATTGAAGAGGTATTTTGTGATCCTGCAGTTAGGGATGTGAAAATATGCATTATTTCAGTACTGCCCTCTAACATAAAAGACACTGCTAAATATGATGCATTTCATTACAGCCTGGAGATGCTTCACACTACTGAGTTGCAGGAGAACCAAAAGGTCCCCATACAAAGCTAGTTTCACAGATTTGTATTATGACTTCTTTACATTCATATGTCAGACTCCTGAATAGAGGATAGTAAGTATAAAGTTGGTTTGTAAATATATTGCTTACTGCATGCAACCAAGTTAAGCTTTGCAAATTCAGCTGGTGTAGGGATGCTGAGGGTAACCAGATGCAACCAATCTTATGGGACTCCTGACATAAATCACTCCAGCTACCAGGCTCAGTTTATTTTACAGAACTTTCTGATCCCTCTCTATCAGATAGAGCTAGACACAACCACAGAGCTTTGGAGTATGTCTTAGGTAAACAGTGCAACAGTTCCAAATTTCACAAATACCTGTGCAGGAAAGCATGCAAGTATCTGGCTGGCAGAAAGCTGCCAATCAGCTCTGCAGTTTCAAATATTTTAAAAGCTTCTTAAAGTAAAAATAATGCATATTGCCTTTCCTCTGATCCATGGCAGGGAACAAATTTTTTTTCTTTTAATAAGCTTGGTAAACGAAGTGTAACCATACCTGCTAAATTACCTAACTGATGATCTGCTGGCACAGAGCAGCATTTCTGTCTAATAAAAACAAAACTGCCCATTGTGGGACACTTTGCATTACGCTCAGAGGAGCGCAGGGAGTAGAGTTTCCTGCCCTGATTTTGATGCTCTCTACAGGAATTGCCCTCTGGCCCCTTGGCAGGAACTCCATGACCCAGCTGAGCTTTCTACTGAATAGCTCAGCAGGGTGCAGGAGCCAGTTGCATGGCTTCACATGGTGCAGAAAGCTGGGGAGATTTTCTCCTGAACAGCACCTCGGCCATTTTGAAACATCTGTAATAGCTACTATTCAGGGGATGGAGGGAGAGGGGAAGAAATTCTCCAGCTGTTATGTCTCTGCTGAATTTTTCTTTATTCCTGTCTACTGCCCTCATGATGATTTTGAAGGACACCAAATGGTTTCCATTATTTAGAATGAAATAACATCTGCTCAACAAATATTGTTACTCCTTGGGAAGCACCTCATTCAAGCAGCAGCTCTCTTACAACATTACAGCACATTTTGTTTCATATTGTATTTAGAAGACACAATCTCACAGACACACTATGGAAAGAAAGGGGGGGAAAGCAGAAATAGCTGCAAACAAAAAAACTGAGATGGTGTTTGAAGAAATGATCTTGTTCTGTAGTTGAAGGGGGTGGACAGACCAGGTTTCCCACTTGTAGGGTAACTCAAGAGGAAAAATGACCTCTCTTCACTGCACCAGCTCATACACAAGAGGGAAAACTGTCACAGGGAGGTGGCCATGCTGAGAGAGGGTATGTGAACAGATGGACATGAGGTCAGTAGCATGGAATAAGTCCAAAGAGATCAGTTTGGGATTTTATTTGGACTTGAACTGAAAGCTAAGGAAGAGAAATGGAAGTTACTGAGCCTCAGTTTCTTTGAGCAGAAAAAGAAATCAGCTCAGAGCACTGAATTGTAAAGGTTGGTCTTCACATTTCTGATAGACATGCTGCTACTGAAATCAAAATGTTCTTTTGGGCTGCTATGTCTTTCACAACACATCTTTTAGAGCAGACTAGCTCAATAATCCAAAAACTGGGTGGCATTTAACATAGAACCTTGGGTGCTGACAAACCAGAACCCAGATACTTGCTGGACTGTACCCCATGACCTGGTCAAACACACTTCTCTATTTTAACAGTTTAATTAAAATTATAAAAATCTTATGAGGATATGCCTGCCTAGCATGTGGACACCTAGATGTATTTATTCTCATTTTGCTACTATCAGCATCATTTGGATGAGGAATTAAAGAAAGAAATATGATTATGTGAAAGAATAATCCAGCATTAAACTGATCTAGAGGCATACTTTTTAGCTTGGTAATTTCTTTTTGTTTAGGGGACAAATGAATCTAGCAACATCACTGACATTTCAATTTACTGAAGCTCCACTAATCCTGCAGTTCCTCAGCACCTGTCAGAAGGGCACTGAAGACTTCCCTGGACCTTCCTATGAAGATGCAGTCATCAAGTTACAAGAGAAAGCACAGACATCTGCACAGATGACCTCAGAAGAGATCTTTGTAACAGATAAACCCAGGAGTTATTTATTGTACTTCTGGTGAGTAACTATTTGACCAGATTTAGGGTAATTTTTGGACTAGAGATAACATCTAGCTAATGCTTATACCTATAATTTCTGTGTGATCTCAAGTTGTATCATTTGTACATATTTGTACAGTCATTATAAAGCTCGTGTGTTTCATGTTATCTACACCTTCGTGTAATGTGCCAGATGATGTAATCTGTAGGATTTAAAGACATGGTGACATTGAAAGGTCTATTTCCACAGCTATTAAAACTGTTTAGAGGCACATAAAGCAATATAGCCAGATTGTAAAAAAGAAGTCTTTCAAAGTTTAGGTTTTTTAAATGTTGATTCTATAGCACTGTGCCAATTCTTACAGATCTGGATTTGTGAACAGGGGACCACTAAGTTTTTTACCTGCTAATTCATAGTGTTTACAGCCTCAAAAGAAAAGCAGAAGACATTTTCAGCTGTTTGTAAACCACAAAATTCCTAACTGAGAGTTGAAAAGTCATATCTTTATCAGTCAACTCTAGCTCTTGTTTTGTTTGCACATCTAAATTCTATTTTGAGGGAGGTAAAAAGCCTCAGATGCTATAAGAATTTTTCAATAATACCTCAAAAATGTGGATTTTACATTTCTGCTAGCATTTCATAGTAGTATTTTACTTCAGAATACATTAGAGCGTATCTGTGGATTACATTATTTTAACATTACAACTGTGTTTAGAGGAATAGCTTAAAAATAATTTAAGGATAGCTTACTGCAAAGGAAGAAACTTGGCCCTGTGAACACATAACAAATTAGGCTGTTGGTAACCTCAAAGTCAATACCTAAAGTAGCTCATTGGCTGCTCATACCAGGAAGGGATGTGCCTCTCTGAGCCCCAGCCTCTCCTCATGTAATGCATCCAACAGCAGAGGAACCTCATTAACAGCAAAACCTGGGGATGCTGTTGCCAAAGTTCATCCCGTGGCTCCTGCGTGTGCCAGGACACAGCCTTTAAGTTGAGTACTGAAGATTTTTCATGGTCAATGAGTGTTTCAGGAGAAGACAAAACAGAAGAAACAATAACTGAAGCGAGGGCAGGAAACACAAAAGCCCCACAGAGCAGCAGGAGCAGCAGGCACAGCAGAGGTACCAACAGACTGACGTTCAACTCTCCGAGCCACTCAAATTAATGAGCTCCAGAAATGTGGGGTCCCACTGTACTTATACCCATTACATAATGTGCTTCCTCCCCCAGTAAATAGAGGATTCAGGATGCCTGGGGTATAGACAGCCTCTTACTGAAGATAATGGGCCCAAACTGATTTTAGACACAGGTCCCTTTCCCTGGAGACAGTTCCTAATGATCTTCAGTGTTACAAAGGCATGACAAAAATATAAAGCAGTCACATTAGCCCAGATAGATTTTTTACAATTACTTTGCCTCCTAAAAACAGTCCATCATATCTTTCTCACAAAATTTGTATTTTTCTCTGTTTGCACTTACACAGCTTTGGTTCATTGTGCTACAAATGGAATATACATTTATTTTTCCTGGGCACACCAAAATGCCTTAAATAAAAGAAGCAAATGTTTCTCAAAGGCTGTTCTTAATTTTATTTTTCTTCCCTAATAGTTAATTGTACCATAAGTGTTTTAGCAAATTTTGCTACTGGAAATTGCTAATATTACAAATGCATATTATAATGGATGCGGATTTTTTTTTGAATACAGGTTCCAATCTGATATTTACTCATGCTGTAAACTCTGGAAAGGCTTTCCTTCCTCTTTGCACTTGTCTCCATTGCAAGTAGGTGAGGGTCTGTCCCAAAACAAATTAGTATTTTGTCAGCCATACTGTCAAGTTAAAACATTTCTTTATGCTTGTGAGACTGAAAGCCACAATTTTCAAACATTAATTACATTCACTGGTGGCAGTGAGTCCATACATACACACTGATACATTAAGAAGTTGGCAGCTTTCCAAAAATGCCTTGCAGTCCCAAAAAATTAAACATTTCTAATTTATAGAGAACGATTCCGAGTTTTAAGAAAATAATAACTTTTTGCTCAACTGCATTTTTTAAATATAGCATGAATAAAAAACCCCCATGCTTCCTGGCAAAATCTGCAGAGGGAAATAGGGCTCTTGAAACATCCAGGAGTATGCTGGGTTTGGTAGCTGTCATGAAACCATAAGAAGAAACAGAACAAAGACCTTATGTTTTCCTCTTAATGACCTTTCTCACCCCTGTGAAACTCAGCTGGAGCTTTGCCAGCTAGGATGGGGAAGCAGGTGATGCTGCCTGCAGGACATCCCTGCAGGGCTTCATGGACAGGCACCCCCTGAGAAACCTCACGAGGAAGCTCACCCCAAAGCAAGGACCACAAGTTCCCTGTACCACATTACAGAGTACTCAGTCATGCCAAATGCAGCCAGGCAAGCAACCACCAGATCCTCCATCTTCACTCCTGGTTTCCTGATTATGCCTGCACATTCTCCAACATCGCTCAAATCCCCTTGAACCAGTACAGCCACGAGAGAAATAGGCAAAGGGGCCCGATGGTGATTGGAACAACAAAATATGTTATGCTCCTGCTGTTAACTAAAATATCTAGTAATAAAGAGTGGAAGGATGGTGAAATAAATGGAGTCATGGACATGGGCTCTATCTGCCCAAGGTAACAGGCCTGGGACATCTGACAAGCAGTAAGAAAACCAGCCCTTGGACAAGAGCGTCCGGGTGTGCGAGGTGCCAGTGCTGTGCAGGTGGGAGTGTGGCTGCTGGATGCCCGGCTGCCCTGGGGACACCCAAGGTGCCTGCCAGCTTTCCCTCCTGCTCACAGTGTCCTGGGCCAGGTAAGGCACACAGGGAATCCACAGCCATCACCTACTGTGGGCTGCAGCTCCGCTGGATTTTGGTGTTGGCTGTCCGTGTTGAGGCACAACCCACCCCCAGCCAAGCGGTACCTACCACACCAGCACTGGTGTCTGCACAGAATTAATCACTGCAGCAATTAGTCTTGGCCTCTAATGACTATTTGATTGTAGGGCAGATCTGGATTCTCTGCTCAAGCCTGATTGAGTCAAAGGCATTAATATCAACACAAAAAGATCTGGCTGTATGTTTGTGTATTTTGCTCTAATAATGCTCCAGGACAAACTCAGATGAACGACATCTGCAATATTTACAGTGACAAAGTGCTAGCTTAATGTGCCTCTCTCTGTGCTGAACAATTTGTAAATGTCTCATTAAAATGTACTTTTTGTTTCTTCCCTCTTCACCTTAAACTGGTTCATCTCCTTGGTTTTCACCACTTCTCAGGAGAAAATGTCAAATTACACAGTATCAAAACAGCCACTCCAGTTTGGGGTTTTTTTGTTTCTAAGACATCTTTAGATGCATTATTCAGATACATTTTGTGGTCAAAGAAATGGTTTTGAAATTCACATGTTTAGAAAGATTTGACATTTCCATTTTGTTTATTTCTAGGACAGGTTGCTTATAACAGCTACGGTTGTCTCTAATGACACAAACGAGATATAAATTAATATAATCAAATACTGTACCTACAGCTTGCTGTGATAACATACTCTATTACTACATGCTTACACTTTAAATGTGGGAATATAGATGAAATAAATTGTCAATCTATTTCAAAACAGCGAGAGGAAAAATTAAGTCAAATGGAATCCAAACAAGCTCAATGAGTAATTTAAAAAGCTATGGAGGACAAACATACATGTCTGGTACTGCATGTCCAGCAAATACCTTTATATGGCTTTATTACTTGCCATCTGTTCTGCCATTTTCCCTTAGCATTTATATACTTTTATAAAAATTCTGGTTATATATATATCCAACAGATTAGTTTTTAGAGGAATGAATCAAATAATAGCAAAAGGTACTTTATTTTTATATGAAAGGTATGACCAGAAATAGAGTGTAAGAAAGGTAGGGGTGCAGGACTGTTGGACTGTTCCTGTCCATTGAATAATCCATTTTATATGTCCAATAAATTGACCAAGGAAACTGAGAATGCCTCCAGCCAGACAAAGTTTTACTGTTCTCCCATGAAACATCCACCCACTCTGTTCCTGCTGCATTTCTTTGCAGCTTCTGATTGCAGGAGAATATAAAAACTGTAACTAGGTAAGATTGAAATGAAGCAGGGATATAGCAAAGCCATAAAACTGGGATACAAACTTTCCCAAAGTTTGAAGGTGTTTGAACCCCAGATTTTGGCTCAAAACCATCCCTAATTTGAAGCAGCATCTGGCAGGCCAAATGCTCTGCAAACGCTGGCACTATGAAAGATGAAGCCTCACACGACACAGAATGCTGGAAGAAACCCTTCCTTCCCAGAGGAAGCCAGGTCCCACGGGAAGGGGAATGCAGGAAAGCTGGGATTTGCAGCTGCAAGGAGGGACACAGCTCCCCCCATGCCCTCACTGCTGCTCACTTCACGGAGCACAGACCTCCTGCTCGGGTTCATGTGGCACTTGTCCTGCCTGCTGATCCTCTCGTTCCCACCCTATTCTTCCAGGGACTGAAACTAAGTCAGGGACACGACTGCCAAGGTCTGTGGCACGGAGGTCGGTGGCACTGCCCTCCTGGCCCAGCTCCTCCCAAGCCAAGAGCTGTGTCCTGAGCCAGCAGGGCCCATTACAACATGCCAGGAGTCTTTCCATGCCCGATTTTCAAAAGCATTTAGGTGCCTAAGGATGCATAGGGATAAAAGAAATTTCAAACACACCTTGAGCCTGGTGTTCCTAGTGACTTGGAAAGTCCTGAGTGTTTCTGAAAACCTCACTCAGCATTAACCACATCTTTCATATACACAGAAACTTGGCCTTCTAGCCTTAAACTCATGATTTCCCACCCGAAACAGGTAGATGCTTTGTCCTGGTATTTCTGCATTTAGTGTTAAATGATACTTAATTATAGTTGCAAAAACTATCTGTGTATTTTAACAGCTTGGATGTGGCCAAAAATAAGTGGCTTATTAGCTGCTGTGAGGAACATTTCACAATAGGATCTGCATTTTTCTAGAACTCTGTAATTAAAGTATGCGCTAACGTGACCACAACGTTTTTAAACAGCTGGCACATGGAGCTGAAAAAATAATTAGTTTTCAATAAAAAAAGTTGCTTTTTATTACTCAGGCAAAGTTCTCCAGTGACTTTTAAGGATCTGCCAAGTGAAATTCAAAAATGAAAATAGAGTCTCTATGCTGGCTGTTATCCAAGCTGAATGAAACACGAATATACCGATTTGTGCCAAGTATTAGACATGCTGAACTCAGGCAAAGTGGTTAAGTATCTCCCCAGGTTGAATGTTACACAGAACAGTGTACCTGCCCCCCAAAAAATGCTGTACTCGGTGGGGGGAGGGCATTGCTGTGGCTTTCACTCGTTATAGCCTTCTTCTCACAGCAGTCAGGAAATGAAAAAGCAGTTCAGGAAACAACCAAAATATTACCTACAAGAATCTGGGGCCCTTGGCAGCAAACCCTGTATATCTGGGCTTAACTGTTACATAATTCTGGGTAGAGCAGAGCAAACGTGGTGGCAAGGGAAGGCTGGCAGCGGCAGCCAGGTGAGCAGTGCCCTGAGCTCACCTGTGCCACGCAGCCACAGCCCAGCTTTGGCACCGAGGGGCTGCAGGAGAAAGCCCCAAAGGCAGCAGTCTCTGCTTCACCACCTTCACTTGGCTGATACAAAGGGAGCCTGGGAGACTTTTCATTTCATGTTCTCAAATCTATGATCCCCACAGCTGTACCTGAGAATGAGCCTGTGGATATTACCCACTCAGATAATGGCTTTTATGTGGTCCTTCCAGCAAACTCCCTTTGCATTTATACTAATGATAATGTCTTTAAATACAGGCAACCTACACAGAACAAGGCAACCATGGCAAGGGACTTCACTAGTATGTGCTAAAACAAGAAGCTCTGTAAGAAGCTGAGACTTTTGGCAGAAAAACCTATATATTTGGTTTTAACAGTTACGGGCAGGGGAAAGCAAATCCAGTAACAAATAAAAGATGGTACACTCAGACAAACAGGCACATGAAAGCTACAGCAATTAATGGACATACTGAAAGACCTCCCAGACTTGCCAGGTGTTTTCACCTTCCTCATTGCTTGACAGAACATAAAATGACAAAAATTAAGGGAATTTTATCATCACAATTTGATTCCTAAAAACTTAAAGAAACAATCACTTGAAAGCTCATAATTTATTATTCACAGCTATCAGGAACTCACAGGGCCAGTTCTTCCAACTTATATGGTGGAATTACAACTGGCAATCGAGTGCTTATCTGAGAGCACCAAATACTCCCTGATTCAAGCCAAGACCTAAAGGTACTTTGGCCTGCTCCATCCCACAGCTGCTGTAAGAGTTATTTTTATAGTACAGTTTGTCTACTGATTTACTACTATTGTTAAATGAATTCTAAAATTTGCCTAAACATTTGTGTTTGAAGTTGAGGGAAAAATAGCTTCGTTAGCAAAGGTTGAGTCTAATAAAATGGAAATAGGCTGTCTGCTTCCCAATATCCCCACCTACTAGCTCTTAACAATTAGGCACACTGTGGTAGATGAGTTCCAAGGACAGGGGAAAAAGAAGCAGATTTGTATTTCATGCCCCAGTAAGGATAATTACCATGCTATTGTTAATTTAATATATAAATAAAAGCAGAATGGAAATATATTTCAGAGTTAGAGTATTCTATAGGGTCCCCTTTCACAGCACAATGCTAAAGAAAGGCAAACCTGGAACCAGTTATTTCAATATATATTTTAATTAAAACACATGTGCTATTTTCAGGTGGATAAAATCACAGTGGATTCAATGGCAAAGGACTGAGTGAGGCTGCATTTGCACACTGAGCAAACCTGGTGTTAAATCATTGCAGCAAAGGTGCTCTGTCCAGAAGGCTTTCAAGTATCACAAGTAAAATAAGTCTGGGTTGCTTAAGTTCTTACAGCTGATCCCCTTTCATGGAAAAAGCCAATTACAGATCACAGATGTCTAGACTAATCCTTTTAAATATCACAGAGGCAGGAAATAATGTGAAAGTGCAATAAATGACAATTTGTATCGTTTGGGTAGGGGTGGAATAAGACAGCACATGAAAAACAAACACAAAAAGGCTCAATCGTACAAAGGAAAAATAAAGGCTTATATTAACATTCAAGCTCAGTATGGCAAGACTGGAGACCATGGGCTAGATCCTGTTCTGATTTACAGCCTGTAAATCCCTTTCAACTGCATGAAGAAAAATTAAGCACAGAATGTCTGCCTGCTCTATTGAATTGCTTACTCCTCCTTTCACCTCCTTCCCCTTCATTTCGACACTGCATTTTATTCTAACTTTTCTATCATTTCTGAATTTTTTTTTAAACCAGAAAAAGGAAAATTCTGCTTTCTGATAGTGTCTGCATCTTTCCAAGGCATATGTCTGGTAATTAGCATGGTGAGATCATTAGCATAAATACACAAAGAAATTTGATTTTAGAACACAAATACCGTTTTTGCTACGGAGCAATATAGGACAGGTGACAGGCCCAGCTGGGAAACCTCTTTTTCATTTTTCTGTGACCACAAATCAGACATCTTGGGCTCACAGCAGGACAGGCTCTACTGGCAGTAATTGGCACCATCTGTAGCTGTCAGAGCAGTGCCTGGCATTCCAGCATTTCATCTTTCCAGTCAAGGCATTCATCACTAGTCCAAAACTCAGCCAGCTGACACTGAAAGATTAACTTGCATTGATTTGCTTGGATAAGCTCGCCTGTGCCTCAGTTGGTACTGAACGTTCCTGTTAAATAGCCATCACCATCACAAGATGTTTACAAGGTGGTTGTCCACTGAGCTTTTTCCATTCCCTTTCTTGGTCCTAATGTGTTTTCAATTATTATAATTTAAGAGATAGTGAAATAAAGAAAGTGAACGTAACCAGCAATCAGAGAGCACGACTTAATGAAAGGATTAGAAATTCACAGCAGTGGCTGTTTACTGGTCTTAAATGAGCAGTTTCTCCCACCCCTGCGTGTGTCATGAGAAAAAACTTGTTGATTTGGGGGCTCAGCAACAGACCGAGTCTCCTCCAGCTGTCAGTCTTGATGATAAAACTAAATGAAATTGTTATTATTTTCAAATGCAATTTTCCAGTACTCGGGTAATTTGGTTTGTGTTTTCCAAGAAAGCTTTATGGCAGCTACACCAGATGCAAAGTTCAACCTCTCTCTCTTAATCACCTAATGCTATAGCTACTTACCAGTGTTTTTAAGCCTCTGGTGTGTTCAAAGCCCAGAGCTTAATCTTTCACAGTCACACAAGGGTCATTACTATTTCAATTTAAACCTAACATATTCTGTAGAATATTTTTGGGTGAACAAATTGCAATTTGAGAGTTGAAAATTCAGGTCTATTTTAGCAAATGACACACAAATATAAGGACCTCCGAGGCAAAGCTAAGACAGTGAATATTTGTGAGTTTCACATAAATGACAATCCTCTTGCTTAAAAATGAAAGCAATAATGTTTTTGTGAGTAAATAAAGGGGATTATTGGGTGGCTTTTTAATCTCCTATTATAGCACTATCAAAATCCTGCCCAGAAATCCTTATTACTGCTCTCTCCTAAGCATCTCCTCATTAATGACTTATTTCCCATAGCACAGGTGATATGTCACAGCCCACACAACATGTCCCCATAGGGCTCGTTGGTAGTTTTAGTGCTTTGGGGCCTTCTCTGTGTATCTATTTCAGGCCAAAAGCTCCATCATGTAATGTTTCATTTTATACCCTTTATGGGATGAAACTGTAAGGGTTGACAAGTTGGAATTAACACTGAGAATCACCTGAGCTGCTGCTGTGGTGCATCTACAGAGAACAGTTAAAGAGGATGGAGAGATACCTGCTAATGCCACCTGTGTGAATCAGCTCACTGGAGCAGTGGGCACATGAGCCCAGGCCAAGTACAGGGCTCACACCCCTGTGCAGCAGCCAGCACCTCCCCTGGCCCCTGTCTGCATCAGGCACAGCTGGCTGACACTGAACTGGGCTGCACAGATGTGCCTCGAGGGTGTCCTGCTCATCTGGGGGCATCTGTGGAAAGAAAAGTTAAAAGCAGAGTGTTCATGGAGAGAAAGCACGGGGAGGGTGCACAGGCTACTGACACCGAGCTGTTAGAGAGCATCCAGAGGAGGCCACGAGGATGGGGCAGGGTCTGCAGGAGCAGCTGTGTGAGGAGCAGCTGAGGGCACCTGGTCAGTTCAGCCTGGAGAGGAGGAGGCTGAGGGGAGACCTCACTGAGGTTTTCAGCTTCCTCCTGAGGGGAAGCAGAAGGGCAGGTACAGATCTCTTCGCTCTCACAACCAGTGACAGGACTCAAGGGAATGGCAGGAAGCTGAGTCAGGGGAGGTTTAGGTTGGAGACTGGGAAATGCTTCTTCACCCAGAGGGTGGCTGGGCAGTGGTCACTGACAGAGCTCAAAAAGTGTTTGGAAAACCCTTTCAGGCACATGGTGGCATTGTTGGGGTGTCCTGTGTAGGGCCAGGAGTTGGACTCTGATGACCCTGATGAGTCCCTTCCAACTCAGCATATTCTGTGATTCTGTGATGAAAGAAAATAGGTCAGAAATGGCCACAGAGCCCAACTGCAAGATCCTGCAGGGGGGATGGAGAAGCAGATCCATCTATTAAAGCCCAAGGTTCAGCTTTAGGGACAGCAATCCCAGCTGGGCACGGGAGCTCTGCAGGGCCAAGAACTACCAAAAGCAATTTCAACTTTGCATGAGGTACAGAACACACATGAGAAGGCAGAGCTGTGTCAGGGAACATGAAAGCAGAACAAAACAGAGGCTCAGTCAGGGGCCTGTGGCTCTCACAGAGCTGAACTTGCGCTCCTGGAGGTGATTCATTTTGCCCCTGAAAACAGGGTATTTAGATGAAAGGGAATACTGTGGCTATGATTAGTGGTGCCTGTCCCAGCTCTGACATGGACTGCCCTGAGTACATCTCCTAACCTTAGAGACACATGTTAAACTAGGCTCATAACTTAGTGGGGTTTGTCCTTTTTGGCACACAAAAATAGCAATTTTCTCTCTTTTTCCAATGAAGGCAGGATGTACAATACTTCATCAAACAGAAATGAACTTAAATAGCTTATATAAATTACATCTATTTTCAACTATCTTTGCTAAAAACATTTCATCTACTACAGAACACTCATGAGTGTTTGCAACACATCTGTGGAATAAAAAAAGAGTTAAGCATAAAAGAGTATTAAGTCATCTGGTTTGGAGGGATTTTTGTATTAGATCTTGTTCATTTATTAAGTGTAATGTGATAGTGGCCAGATGATTAATACAGTGTGGTGGGAGTGATGTAACAGGAAAGATAAAAACGGATATCATGAGCAGAGAAGAGGACGGAGATGTGGAGGGGGTACATAGACAGGGCTGGGATAAGGAGGTTAGTGTTTACAGTGTCTGAGTGTGACTGACTTCCTTTGGAATGGGCTTTAGGGAGGACTTACTCTTTTGGATAGTGATTATATTCCACAGGATTTCCCAAGTGAGGGAAGAGGGAAGAGAGTACAGCATTACTCTGCTCTGAGACAGTGACTACCCCTAGCCCCAATGTGGAGGTGCACTACAACACCCCAATATGTTCAAACCATTTCTCTGCATCTCTGGGGAGGGAGATTTTGGTTGCCTCCACCTGTTTTGATCAGTTCCCACCAGGTCACACCAGTGTAAGCCTGGCAGGGACTCAGGGCAGAATATCCTGAAGTGATGTTCTCTGCATAAGAGAACTGCTAGGAAGGCAATGACTGAAAGATTTGTAAAACCCTGCTGTTAATTAATGGGCCCAGCTGCCTTTGGCGAGAAATACCTGGAGAGTAACCTTAGCTATCAACAGTGTTGACTAAGATCTAAAATGGTGTCATTTATGCAGAAAGTCTCACTGCTTTCAGACATGTATTCCACCATAGCTGTTGACACCTCTCACATCTAACTGTATTTGGGATGGATCCTTTAATTGGCTTGAACCAGAAACTATAAAACTCAGTGCTTAACCAGGTGCTCTGTAGGACAGTACTATGGAATTCAGTTACAGCAGTGCTCACAGTGGGTCTGGGTCTGCACCTCAACACCCTACCACAGAATGTCTCTACTGCAGGGCCTTCTCATAAGGGTCAGATTTTCAAACACATCCAGCATCAGTCCATTTCACTGGTGATTCTGGGCAGATTTTCAAAGGAGGTCTGATTACCCAAGAACAGCTACTGAGTACCTAAACCTGAGGGAAATGCAAAGGATTTTATAAGTTGACCAGAATGTTCAGTTGCAATTTTACAGTACGAACATGCCAATTCAGGTTGTGGAATGTGATGTCAACACACAGGAGAAGCAAAGAAGGAAGGAAAATGCTCAAGGTCAGCCATGGCCACACAGCACTGATGTGCTGAGATCCCACAGTTCTATCTCTAGTAAGCACACTTGACAGGTTTCTCCCAGAATGGCCAAGAACATGAAACCACTGCTGATTCCAAGGAGGATTTCCCTTCAGAGTGGTAACTGCTCAGGGGAATCAGATTTCTGTATTGACTTTTACATATACAGAAGGTGATGAAAGGCATTAGGCCAGCCTGGATTGCTGCAAGGGGAGAAACAGCCCCATGGATAGATGGAAATGCACATGGATTGTTCTACACCCTTCTCTTTCTAACAACTTTCACATACTATTAAAACAAAATGTACTTTTGTTTCCAAATAATGGCTCTCTCATCACTACAGTCGCAGCTGTGCACAGACTCAAGGAGAAGACCCAGTGTCCTAAGTCCCCCTTGGTGCTACACACACACCCCATTCCATGCAGGACTCACTGCCTGAGCCAGAGCAGTGCAGGATGTCACCTAAGGAGAGCCACCACCTGAAGGACAGCCATGGTGCTCCCCAGGGAGAAGCAGCAGAACCCAGCCCAGGCCAGGCTCTCTGGCCACAGCAGTGCAGGAGCCAGAAGCCAGCAGAGCTCAGCTCACCACTGACCCAGGAGAACCAAAGTGACCTGTGCTCTCTCTGAGGTAGCTGGCACTCTACTGGAAGGTCAAGACCTTTTACCAACTCATCTAGCAGTAATGAAGACAGTAGGACAATAAAGCCTACACAGAGGAGAAACTCCAGGCAGCATGGAGTGGTGGGAGCTGTCAGCATCCCACAGCCTTTACAAGGTCAGTGGGTATCTGTGGTGTGCCCTCTCTTGCATTACAACTCCGAGGGCTCTGCTGCTTCTGCTCCCCTCCTTGACCTTTCCAGATGCAAGGAGGCAAAGCCAGGGCATGGCTTTATAGTGCATAAGCAGAGCTCAAGAGCAAAACTGCTACTGACAAGAAGTCAGAGTTATGTGGAGTACTGGCATAATGGTCCTAAAAACAAAGCTCAGTGAGACACTGAGGAACTAAGTGCAGGCTCTGTTTTTATGAACCTTAATATTTATGGCGCTGGAAAGCTTTACACCCAGAATGTTTGTTTCCATTAAACAGCAGATTCTTTCCACACCTTGCTCTCCATGTACATGCATGTCCATTCCCTACAGAACAGCTCAGTGTAAAACACCTTTGAGTCACAGAGTAAAACAACAACTACGCTCATCAGAACTGAGGTAATCATAGAAAAAAAGATGCATTCTGAGACCCTTTATAAAACAAAACACCTTAGTTCTGGAATCAAGCAGAATCTGTTTGCTATCAATTTGACTGCAGGAGTAAGGAACTTTATTTTTAAGACAGCAATGACATTCTTTTTTAAAGGTATTTACCCTCACCTAGGAAGAATAAGAATAAATCTACCAGCTGGGAAGAAACAGTGCTACCCCACCAGATTTACATAGAGTTCTGAGACATTTGGAGTTTCACCTAAAGCCTAAGCTACTACATCATTTATTCACATGAAGAACACAGTTTCAATTTATTTAAGAGTTTTCTAGCTTACATAGTCCCCAAGAAAAGCTTCAGAATGTTATTCTTATTCGTTTGGAAACCAGAAAGCAAATAGGAACACATAAGAACTTATTACATTTTAAAATGTCATGATAACGATGCCAGTCTCATGGTTTTTTAAGAAAGAACTTTTGTCTTGGGTTTTTTTTTCTTTTCCTTTTCTTTTTTCCCCCCCTTTTTTTCCCAAGTGTGTGTCAGTGACAAAAACCAGTTTGATAAATGGCTGGTTGCAAAAGCAGTGTAGGATGACTAGCATTGCAAACCATATTTTCCAAAATTATTATTGGTCTGTGTGGTTTAATTAGAGGAAGTCAAACTTTAATTTCAAAATGACTGAATGTTTTCTGTAAAACTGAAGCTCTTTTTATAATCCCTTAGATTGTTCCCTTGCCTTCCAGAATAAGCATTTGAAATTGTGCAGTGTACCCAAATACATGAAATAGAAGTGTGCATTAAAGTGGAATACAGCTCTCAATCACACAGCTCTGAAACTCTGGAAAAAAATAATACTAACAGCTGTTGATTTCACCAACACCAGTTCCCAGGTATTGGTGAAATCAACTATTTCAGATGTATTCTGCAATAACATAGCAGAATTTGTTTCTCTTCCAGCAGCAAGAGTCTTCTGATAAAAACTGTGGAAGGATAAATTAGGGAAACCCACAGCACAACCTTAATTTATAAGAGATGAAGACTTTTCTGTATTTTAAGCATAGTAATAATGGTAAGAAAATATGTGAAATCAGAAAGTCTGAGATGGTGTTTTACGTGCTTCACATTGCATAACTTTTATTATGGAGTCCTGCCTGCTTTTCTCTCTAGATCAATGTTGTCCTCATTAATGTCAAAAGGATTTATGTGTGCACATGGAAGCAGGAATGTATGCTTATGTGTTTGCAGTCTCACCTGTTATCTTTCTCTTGCCATTATCTTGCAACTTCCCTTTCAAAGGACAACATTTATAGCTCACTGGTAAATATAAGGCAGATAAATTTTATGTACTGAAGCAACATGAGTGTGAAGTTGGTCTGACTCAATTGCATCAAACCAGCTGAAACAGATATTGTGTACACAACAGACACATCTCTGGTTTCAAAGTTTTCATAAGGAAAAATTCCTCTGGGCAAAAGAAATCAAAACATTGGGATGAAATACATTGGATCTCAGGAATTTCCTTTGCAACTACTAGGATCTTCACAAAAATGAACCATTAAAAAGCAATCCCTATTTTCCAATCCTATCAGCTATAGCACATCATCAAGAGTTTACATAATTCTTAAAATCAGACACAAAATGTCTGCAGCTGAATGCATTATGGATACAGAATACTCTTGCACAGTTTTCATTAAGTCTAACATGATTTACAGCACTTAAGACACATTGCTTCAAGATTTTTATATCACTGCAGTAAGTACTCCAGGGATGTTTCGACCCACTCGAAATTGTTTTAGCTGTGTTATTACCTGGGTCAGAACTTATGGCAGCATATATCAATTAGACTGCAGCAGTTTAATACCTGCTCCTATGCATCTGGTCACTCAGATTCACATCTAAGATTTCCATACCCTAAAAAGAATATTACAGCAGAGCTCCAGAATGGGCTAAGGTTACCTCATTTATTTAAGAAGCAGCCTTAAAAAAAAAGACATCAGGAGACTGTACCCATCCACATTACAGATGTCCCTGCCATTCGCCACAGAGACTGGTAATACTTCTTTTTTTCTGATTACTCCTAATGTTTGCCTTGACCATTTTGTAGATTATGGTGCAGCCCTGTATCTAATTGGGAACAGTGGGCTGTAGACTTTCTGATGAACTCAGCTAGCATCATTGACATTGATTGACTCCAGTTTAGGATCTGGAATCTTTATTATTTTTAACCCTATTAAATAGAGAACATTTAAAAAATAGTGCCACTTCAGTATTTTGTCATACCTAGAGTCAAAAATACATGGGTGTTACTTCTGCCCAGGGAGGTAATTAATTAATGACTGTGTCAGTGATGATCACTGGCATATAAAATACACAAAGTGATATGTGTATTTTATATGACATGGCATATAAAATAGATCTACTTTGCTGAACATTGTTAAGACCCTTTTATTGGCAGTGAATTTGTCCCTGAAACTTATTAAGTTTGAGGGTAAGTGCCCCTGTGACATAATTTTATTATTCAAGAGCAGGTTTACCCCCACCTTTGTTCACCTATGCAGCACAACAGTTACAGCTGCCTTTTTCATAATGCCTGAGAGGCTCCATCTCTCAGGTAAGGAATTTTGCCTGGTGCCAACAGGTGATGCATTCGAGAAACATCTGTTGCTTACTTCTCTGCTGTAATAGTGTGTAGTTTTTAGAATGCTGGAAATATTGGGATACCTGGTGTACACAGCAAGAGACAATTTAGCCAAGTGACTTCACATGAACCAGGGAAAATCCTAAGGGCACTAACACTATTTGTAGCCATCTCCTTAATATCTCTGTGCCACTCTGCACCTGTTACTCCACAGAGGTGCCATTTTTAGCATGAAAAACCCAAGATATCAGCAAAAGACTGTAAAATCAGTCTCTACAGAGCTCTTCCCTCTTTAAACACTCTGCATATCTGTAACAGAGGGCCCAAGATATCTAGCAACACTAATATGAGCTTTCAAGGCCTCTTGCTCTGTACCTTTGAGTGCCAAGATGTGGAACAGGAACAAAGACAATTCAGAATAAACACTAAAAATATGGTTAGGCCTCACGATCACGAAAAACATCAGGCTTAAAAGTATTCTGTTAGTGCAAAGCACTGCATGAATAAACCAACTCAAAATCTAACTTGCATTTTACATGGCAGCATTTTGACAATAAAGCTGCCAAGAGTCTAACAAAATCTTTAGAAAAAGATGGAACTAGTGCAAAAAAGATGAACTAAGGGTAGAAAGCTACAAGATTTGCCCTCCAAACTTTCCAGTGGGGGGAAATCCATCTCTTCTAGCATAAATGTGTGCAGTTTTACAGTGGTCCTGCTTCTGCATGAATTTCAGAATACATTTACTAGAAAATTCATTACATGAAACATTTATCCCATGAATAAATTAGAGACTCTGAATTACAGTGCAATAAAACTTTTGCTGCTAGAAAGATTTTTATGGGTGAAATAATGTGAAAATTAGTAACATTAAATATGATTCTTCTTAACCCAGAATAGTCACCACACAATTATTTTGACATGTTCTGGCATACATCATCATAGATCTAGTCAAATAGTGTTACAGAACAGATCTGGAACCCTTTTATAAAGCATCAAGAAACATACAGAAAAGGGCAACAGAGAGGCAAGTTTTCAGTCCTGAATGGCTGAAGACAGCAATTTTTTCCAGTACATTCCAGATAAGGAAGATGACTTTTTTTCAGAAGGGTTTTGCTCAGTCCTTGATTGGATGAGCAATCAGTTTCACTTTTGTATCTGTTTGGTGTGTGTGTGATGCTCTAGGATGGGGCAAATGCACTGAGGGCAAGCCCCCCTGGCATTAAATGGGCAGTCTGCACACTGTGCTGAGGCACAGGCTCACTTCTCTACTAAAGAATTCTAAACCTAACACATATACAGAGCTGCTCTGTGCCATTAGATGAAGCACAGGCAAACCCACTAACAAAGTGCCAGTGCTTAGCTTCCTGGGGGCCTGCTGCAGTGTACCCTGGGCTCCTGCCTGGGTCCTTGCCTTGTAACTCTGAGATATTCCTTTGTTTAAAGTTCAAATAGCCCAGACCTTGATCTGGTTGGTTGTTTATCCCAGCTCCACCCCAGGTATCCCCTTTCCCCCCCTCTGTGACAAAAGTAACTTCACACAGAGGCTCTGCCTCTTTTCCCAGCTGCCCTCTTGGATGTACCCCATCTCTCAGGATGGGGAAATAAATGATTCTAAGAATATAGCTGGGGTCTGAGCTATATTTCATCTCTTTGCTTCTGCTTCTGGTGAGTAGCTGACAGCTGGCACTGGCTTACGTGGAGCTGCACAGCCGAGGGATCTCTGAGCTGTCTGTAGATGGTTTGAGATATTCCAAGGCATAGAGAGGCAAGCTTTACCACAGAAGTTAAGGAGTGTACAAAGCTACACATTTACCAGAGGGGCCAGATCTCACCAACCTTCTTCATGCAGAACAGGTATCTGTACTGCTGAAAGATCTGCTACTTCCTTTGAATAAACTCACCTAAAACTTTAAACCCTTATAGGCAGGTATAGTGCCAGGTCAGCATACACAGTCTCAGGCTACATTGACCACACAGGCAAGATCTTTCACCTACACTTCTCACCCTATGACAGTCTAACCCTGGACAAAATGCTCAATGTTTAAAGTGACTAAAATCTGCTGGGATGAAGAACACTGCTAGAATTTCAATCTAACTTTAGATAGCAGAATTTCCTTAGCCTATGCTTTCCAGAGGCTGATGGAATTGCCACGTGTCACAGAGCTGCTCTACTGCGCTCAGTTGCTTCCACACACTTGTGCCAGGCTTGCAAGAGAAGGGCCTCTGCTTTGGAATGCTTGTTTGTGAAAGAAAATAGATTCGTTTTGCTTTATTGTGGAAGGTATTTTAGGGGAAGAGAGACTGAATCCATGTATTTTCTTTGGGCATTTCCCTATTCATAGATTTTTGTCTAGTTAGGTAGACCTTGGGTTTTGGCAGACTCACAGCAGACTTTGTTTATTGCCTATTCTGAAAAACAGACATTTGTGTGGAACTTTTCTGGAGGTGCCCCTTTCCAGACTCAAATGATTAAATAGATGTTTATGACTATTAAAGTATGTCTCTTTCTTAGGAGGGGAAAACCACTGATGCAACGGAAAGTGCAAGGCTGCAGAGCACCCTGTGCACACCAGCCATTCCAACCCAGAGTGCATGAACATGACTGTATTCAAAGGAGGTAAATCAGACACCCTTGAATGCTTTATCTCCCTCTCTCTCTGTTTGGTTTCCCACAGCATAACTTTACACATTACCTCATGACATCTTTATAGTGGTGGAGAAAATGATTAGACTCCAGTCCTTGAAAAATCGCAAACACAGACTCATTTGTAGCATTTGGCTGCTCTAATTAGCACATCACTAAGGGGTAATGAATAGAAGTCTGTGAAGAAACTTGAAAATTAGTACCACTAGCAATGTTAGAGTAAAAATCAGAACTGTGAGTAACAGTACTCAAAGGATTTGGGTAATTACTGGTTACTCCCAATATAAGGTCTGTCACTTGACCCTAAGGGACTCTAAGACTTCAACAAGCCCCAGAGGCCCAATATTCTACCCCAATAAATGAGGCTCACAAAGTTCACTCAGAGTTAAAGATAGCATTGCGAGTCTATTGTTCTTGTTTCCTTTTTTAAAGGTGGTTCTTAAACAGCATGGAATTAGAAAAGCTTCATTTTTCGAATGTCAATCACTGGACTCCTCCATCTGTAATGAGATATTATAGCTTCCATGTGTGTGAAAGCATGGAAATTACATCACTCCAACAAGCAAATGTGCAAGGCCGCATGGACTCCTAAAGCCCGACAAACAGCTGCAGTATTTGTGCTAAGGTTCTTTAAACATTTCAGTGGTCTCCAAGCAATTGAAAGCTGGGGAGGGAAATATTACTCTTCAGGGGATGGTGAGAGACCTTGACCATGTGAAGAAATCCTTAAAGAAAGCCTTCACCTGTTCCTGCCTGAGCACTCAGGCCACCCATTCCACCAACCTGTGAGCAATGGCACAGAAGGGCAGATGTGCTGTGAAATAGGCACACTCCTCCCTGCCAAAAAAGAATGGCCACTGGCCAGGGTACACCAGCCCACACCAGGCAGTCCAGGGCAGCCTCCAGAAAAGACCAAGCTGGCCTGTCCCAGCTCTGGGAAGGGGTACCAGCCTGACACTTCAGAGAACCCTCCCTCAGCTAAGCAAGGGCTTCCTCTGCCCCTGTGGTGGGAAGCTTTCAATTCTGACCCATTCTCAACCTGATGTAAAGGGGCTCCAGTTTGTACTTTATAACATGTATTTTAAAAAAGCCCCCTAGGATCAACAAGTTTTATTGCAACTTTCAGCTGCACCATGCTCTTGTAAAGCCAGATTAAGCTGGGGTTTAAATGTCATGACCCTTTCCTCTCCCTCCTATCCACCTTCCATCATCTTTGTGTTTGTCTCTAAGCGATTTCACTCAAGATGAAATAAAAAAAAAGAAAAAATGAAAAGAAAAAAGAAAGAAAAAAAGAAAAGAAACAAGAAACAAATTCTGTATATAAACAATGGCAGCTTTCAGGCTTGCTTTTCATCCTGAACCAAATGGGCAAAGAGCGTCCGTGCATTTGCAAGCTTTTCCAAGTGAGCCTAGAGGGGCCTGTTTACCAGAGATCGAATCTCTGGCAAACAGCTCATTGCAGCTCTTCAAACAAGCTGAAATTATGACCTTATGTTATTGTTTCTCAACAACCCAAACCTTTGATGTAAACTAATGTTGACCTTTCCAGCATAAATTTGACATGAAGCCACTTTTGTTTCAAACTCCCTATGAAAACTCAGCTACAGTCTTATTGGATAAAGCCTTTTTATGAGATAATAAATAATAGATAATAAAAAACTGGAGCCAATTTACTCATTGAAGTATTTTCTTTTCCTGACTGACTATCATAAATGAACTTTTCTACCTTGGCTTGTGTTGGGCTGTCTCACACCATATCATGGGCCCATCCAACCTATGCTAAATTCTAGTGAAGTCAAAGGAAAGTCCTCTCAAGGATTTCAGGTCCTCAGCTGCTGAGTAAAACCTAGATTAAGAGAAATTAAACTGCCTAACTCCTATGGATCTCTGTGGATTTTATATATTTGGAGCCATTCCTACCACTCACTTTAGCATTAGGTGGGTGTCCAGGGTAAGGTGGTATCTCCAGAAATGAGCTCATACAATTTGGGCAGAAAGGCTCCTAATTCAGCCTCACGAAGTGCTGACTTCTGTCAGTAGCAGATGGAGAGGTGAGTTCCCAGTGTAAGTACCTCTGATCTATTGAACTGACACTGTTTTCTCTTGTCCCACCATGCCCACCCCTGGTGATCTGCACATCTCCCCATGCTGCCCAGGAGACACTCATGACTGGTGTGTGTGGGTATCTGCAATCTATATCCAACAACATATTTCATTTGCCATGAATAATATCTATCCCTTATTGTTTTGCCTATTAACTTTTAAAGTAGTAAAAGGGAATCAACAGACAAAAAGGAAGATAATTCTGCTAATTTTTCAAAGTGCTGCTATTAATATTTAGTGCTCTCCTCACCAGCTTAGCAGTTTTAAAAACCAGAAATTTAGTTGGAGAATCCAGATAAAAAATGAGCAACCTTTATGTGGAGTCCATTAACTAATGCTAAATTAAAGTGGCATTGAAATGGAATTAGAGGGATGTGTATAAAAAGGAACACGTGACAAGCACATGGATACCACATGAATCCATTATGATAAGTATTCTTCCAGTAAGAGCAAATGAATTCATTCTGACCACACACTTAAAATGAAGCCAAACCTGTTGGGTTTTTTTAATAAATGTCAAAGTATCATTTAACTGTTAAACTAAGCTTATCTTTTGCTGGGCCAAAAGACTCATAAAACAGTGCTTCAGTGCAAAAAAACCCCTCACTATATATCAGTATAACTCACTGTACAATCCCTATATATCAAATAGTAAAACCCTTGCTTTCTCCAACAAATTTTGCACTCCACATTGGGGATTCAACCCTTAGCTGAGCCTGCTACAGTGAATCTGCTTTGCTGTGTGACATGCACTTGAAGTGCCTGAATTCTGCTCAAGAAGCAGAGAGCTTCTTGTGCTGCTTCCCTCCACACCTGAGCAAGTACAAGCTGCAAAACAAAGGTGATGAACTCACGCATTCCAGGTAAGCTCCACTGACAGCACCTCATTGTCTAACCTAATAACTACTTTCAGAGATCACCTGAAATAACTTTCTCTTAATTTTAGATTTAATTAAGCCTCGTGTCTACAGTCTAGTTTGGGGGCCAGACTAAGAGGCCATGCATTTTTTTGAGTTATGAGATCCATGCAAATAAAACACAACCTTGTGAATTTTGCTTGTTAATCACAAAGCAAGTCCCATGCAAATCACAGAAACAGCAATGACAAATTTCATGGGTTAGTCATGGCAAAAATAGCAAATTTCACAGCATGACACTGATTAAAAGACACAGACAGGAAAATCACAAATAAAGACATTTAAGCTGCCAGGAAAAAGATGTTTTTAAGTACTGAATTATTTCTTTATTAATACAATTATTCTGGATGGATATTCTCCAAAGCAGCAAAACTGTCACTAAACAAATCTGTAACCCCAAAATACTCCCAGTTTTAGGAACAGTTCAATCTTCCTAATTCATAGTTTAGATATTGCTGAATAATGAAGTGGACAAGAATCCAGGATGACACAATGAACCTCACAGAAATGTATTTTCTGAGCACAGGCTTCCCTGAGCTGGTGGCTTGAGTCTCTATGCCAACATCAGTTTAAAGGGTGTATTATACATCCCTGCACAAGAAGAAACACCAAGGGGAGCCAAGTGTCAGATCACAAGTATCAGATAAGGTCCCAGCTCTCCCTTATGGACTAAGACTTCACATAAATTTTTAGAGGCATTGACTCATCAGTCATTGCACTTATGTCCACATCCAACTGCTTGTCCAAAATGCAGGAATAATTCAAAGGCACACATAACACAGCTGTTGTAGTGCTCAGGTCAGTGCAAAGCCACTCTGTTTTGGTGTGAGAATGGAGTTTTCATCTAACCTCAAAGATGAGCCCAGGAACAAACAGTGAAAACTCAAGTCTCTATTATAGAGCCCAGAGACTCTGGTGGGAAGCCAGAGTTTGCACAAAGACAAGTGGTGGTCTCCTGCCTCATCCAGGTCCTTCTGCACCACCAACTCTTCCTGCTGTTCTCCACACTGTGAAAGAGGCTGCAAAGGGAAAGGACAATTCCAGAGAAAAATAACCCAAACTGCTTACTGTGTCATCATTCTGTACTGTGTGACTTGGTTAGGAACTAGAATTTGCACTCAATGGAAAACTTTGCTTTCAAAAAAAAAGAAGATCAGAAAGGGAAAAAACATAGACAAGATCAAAATAAAAAATCTCAGGAAACCATTATAACGTCGATTAATATTATATATAAATTCACAAACACGATATTATGCTCCAGAAAAAGACTTAAGAACTAGAAATATTTCTATCTGAGAATGATATGTGTTTTACTTCAATTTGGAAAAAAACCCCAGTACATTCCATTTCAGGGCTTTACTCAACCACATGTATTCCATTTCATTTATTTACTATATCAGTTCTTCAGTTTTGGCCTTTCAGCCCCTCCAGCAGCTCTGTGTGACAAGCAGTGGGGTACACAGCTGCACAGGTCCAACAAGTACACTGAGGAGGAAGACAGATCTCCACAGTACCACTGCAGGGTTCACCTGAATGTGGCCCTATGCTGCAGGCTTCTTTTAGGACCAGAAGGGACATGGTCTCCATGAAGACAATGCAAAGAGAATTTTGTGAGGGGAGCCTCAGGGGTATTTCCATTTCCTTAAGAAGGATCCATATGTATCCTTTTAAAAGAAACCTCTTATGGGGCATCTCTGAGCAAGGGAAACTCGGATGTCCTCCCCTCTGAGGGACGTGGTGTGATGCTCTCAGTTGAGGAACATTAGTGCAGCCTCTTTTGTACAGAGAATTAACCTGAGGTGTTTCCCAGAAAAGTACAACACAAGGTATGCTGGCTACTAGTTTTTCATACAAGTTTTTTTTAATAAATAGTGGCAAAAGCCAAAGAAAATTTCATAAAAATGAATGGTTCTAGCACTTCCTGATGAAACGTAGACAATCCTTCATGCAGAAACAAAAAAATGACCCCATCACTCATTTCTCAGAGGGAGGCAGCAATTTCACGGGGTAGCAGCCACACAAGGGACAAAAACTAAGATCTTCATTATTATCCACCTCCTAGTTCTGCTCATCTGTATCTGATCAGACAGCAAAAATGTTCAAATTTATTTAGAACTTTAAACCCCTGTTGAGGTTCAAGGCTTTAAGCCAACAGGCTGTTGACCAAGAGTGGAAAGCTATACCTGAGCTGGTTTATGGTCAGGAGTGGGGAAAAAAGCATACTCTCCTGGGACTGAGTTTCTCTTGTTTTTTACACAAGAACAAAGATTAATTACTATCTATTTCAAATCATTATTTCATCTGTCAGTCTAATGCTCTGACTTTTCCTACAATGGACCTTGGCCTCTAGCAAGGTGAACACAAAAATCACTTCCAAATACCAGCAGTACACAATATGGCATGATGGACATTTTTCAAAATCTACTGCACCCCTACATTTTTCTTGATTGCTCAACACATTGGTAGTCATTACTGTAGCAACTTATTTCAAGCCAAGAGATATAAATGTCTGTCTGTGCTGACTGGCAGGGTGCTGTAAAACAACGCTGCCAGCCAATCAAACACACACTCTCTCTTCCTCCTTGGGGTGACAGTGTATATTTTCAGTGGTATAGCTGGGACTGATTGCCATCAATCAAGACTTGGATTCCCAGTCTATCTCCGCAGCACATACGTGCTGAGTGAAAGGCCAATCTAACTCAGTATCATTTGGTAAACTCCTGAAACTTTATTAGATTAACTTTTTAGACAAAATAATAATCAGTTCATCAATGCAGGAAAAGAGCTCTAAAGTCTAAATGCTTCCAAAATTGGATCTTCTCTGCTTTTAAAAGTAAGCAGATGGAAAACATTTGATTCTTATTTATTACCAGTTAAATTTATGTCCCTTATTTCACCATAAACTACAAGACTTCACAAAAGTGTATCTTATTTCACTGATCTTTAATAACCTGAAAACCGGTAACAGAAACCTATAATGAAGCACCCCATATACTGTAAATTAAAAATAAATAAGAGACCTCAAAGAGGTTTTCTTCAAAAGCTGCTTCAGTTTAGTGTTTCATTTTATATATACTCTAAGAGAGAGACATCTGTAAACATTTCTAAAGTATAATGCAAAGGAACTAGCTATGCTATTATCTATTCTAAGCACATGGTTCAACATTTGTTTATGCAAGCCATATAATTGGAAACTCTGTCCATTTTCTGCTTGTGCTAAATATTCTGTGTATAAATACTTTTCATAGTAGATAAATAAGGTTTTTATTTAGGTCTTATCACCTTCATATTACATATTCATTGATTTCTAAACTGCCTTAAACAGCTCTGTAGATGTGAAACATTATGAATTCAGTTTTGGCACCTTGGTATTAAATTTGCATATCAGGTCACGCACCGCTTGACATACATGCAAAATTGCACTGCGGCTATTTTATTACAACCCACAAAAGATATTCAGAAACTGCATGCAGCATCAAAATAAATTAAAATGGATAAAAGACCCAATAGTGAGCCACATTTTTTTTTATTGTTTAGTAGTGCCTAAAGCCATTTATATGTTCTAGTCAATAAACAAAAGTTAGACTAAAACAATTTTTAGTCTTTCTGTTATTATATTTTAATTGCAGAGGTAAATATATTTTTTGTCCCCTTACCAATTGTATCCTACTTAAGGCTTGAATTCTTTTAAATGGTATGCTATAAAGAGCAACTTATATGGATCACTGGCAAGCCTTCATGTTTCTCTGCGTATGTCAGAATGGATATAGACACTGTGTATCAAAAGTCAGACATACACACCAATATATTTGTCTAGTTGATTTTGTAGTTGAAATGTTTTTGTAACTTACTCTGTATGCCAGGGCTGCATTTGCATGGAGACTGCATTTACACAAAGTTAAAAGTGCATCAGTCAATGCTGCTCAGCCATTACAGTGCCCTCAATATATACCAACTAACAACCTTTGGTGCTTCATCTACAAATTGCCCTCTTTATATTCAGTAAGCTGCAGCAAAGACATTAGAAAATTAAATAGTCAGGGACACATTTTCCAATTGCCCCTCACTAGGGCTCCATTTCAATGTCTACAACACTTCAGGATAAATAATTTGGTATTTCTGTTCACTTGTTCCCAGGCCACGCTCACTTGGCTGTTCAGGTACCTCATCATGCCTGCAAATCAAGGACTCAGGTGTCCCACAGACTCTCCAGGGGACAGAAGGGTGCCCAGAAGGAAGCTGTGCCAGCCCAGATGAATGTGGCCAGCCTGGCCCCTCTCCCAGCTCGGCTGCCCAGCCATGAGCAGTGTGAACAGCTGCTGTGCAGCTGGAAGGAGATCCCAAAGAGCCAGCCAGGGCTTGTGCTGGGAGCCTCTGCTGCTCAGCACCACGGCTGCCTTCATCACCCTTGGAGAAAACACAGTTCCCTTCCATGCAAAGCAGGCAGTGTAAGCAGCCTCTTGCTCTGTTTTGGGTAACAGGTGTCTGTGGGCACAGGGACAAGCTCGTCTGCCCAACCCTGGCCCATGAGCCAGAGCCTGCTGCATCCCCACAGACAGACGTGGGTTCAGGCAGGAACACCCTCCAGGACAGAGAGCTGTGCACACACCATCACACCCCTGCTCCTCCCACGTGTGCCAGGGCACAGGTGACTTCTCCTACATCACTTGCTCTCAACCATAATTGACCCTTAACTTGGGAGATCCATTAGGAAAAAAAAAAGGCTGGGGATGGTTGTTTAAGAGATTCTAAATGGCATCCTCCATCAAATCAGGGCAACAGCACAGACGAGGGAAATCCTGCAATTAACACGCAACTAAATTTAGAGTGCATTTTACTGAGTTGAGTCTACCTCAAACTAACATGGAAATTACATGACAAGGCACCCACTTTAAGTCAGCAAACAACCTTTGGCCACACAAATGAAGCAGGTGATGAGTGCAGCAGTCAGTATCTGCTCTTGGGCCCTCAACCAAAACTTGTGGCTTCTAAGGTTGCTCTGTTTCTTCTCAAAACATCACAAAAGAAACCTGACCATGTACATTCCACAAGAAAAACACTCACTGAACTCAGGGGAGAAGGATCAGAGCCTCACATGCAGTAGCTGGTGGAGGCAAACAGACCTCATAAGAAACCTGCATGACTGCACTGAAAATCTAAGGTCATCAGCACTGCTATGTTTACAGCAGAAACCTTAAAAAATCGACATAATATAACAAATTGGTTCAAAGCATTGCTACAGACCACCGTGCTAAATTCCCACATCCTTAGCAGTTTGTAAAAATGTTTAATTTATGTTTATGTATTCTTATTCAAAATGTTAGTTAACAGCCTGTAGGGACCTGGTAATAGGATCCTTTTTTCTTTTTTATGTTTATTAGCTACATTAATGACTGTTTCTGCAATTCTGCTACAAAGACTTGCGTTAATGAACGCCAATTAATTCTGAAATGATTTTAAACAAAGGGTGATGAGAATAACCAATCAACCATGACAGTGTAAAGAGCAAGCAAACTGCTGTGACCTAATTTTTCTATGTTGATTCTTTGCTGTCAGAGTGCATTGTTATTCATCAAGAACACCTATAGATTTTGCATATACATACTATAGTATTATGATTTTGGAAATGCCCTGTTCCTTTTCCACATGGAAAATTACTTCATTTAAAGTACAGGTTTCAATAGTATCAACTCACCAACTGCCAATACCTCAGAGGTCAGGCAGATCTTCACCAGCATTAGAAGGACCACACTAATTCCAGCTTCTTAAAATTGAAGATACAAGAGCTGGCTCAAACACTTGGAACAGTTGGCCTTTCATTCAGAAACATAACAAAGAATCAACTCCCTGATTTGACTGTTTAATTAGAGGCATAATATCCATCAATCTATTTGTTTATTGTCCACAAAAAATTAATCTTTTAACCATTTAAAGCAATTCACAAGGACCAGAGTATAAAAGAATTCCCTGAAACCAGCAACAAGTTGAGTGATTACACTCCTGAAAAAACACATATAAGTGTCAAATCTGACCTAAAAAGTAAATAGACCATGCAGGCAGATATAACTTACACACCCAGTGTGTGAACAAACATTTAAAAGGCTATCCAGAACTGTTCTAAATTTTAAAAAAATGAACTGAAATTGAGAATTGCTTTTTCACCTGGTAGGTGCTTCCACCACAAGAGCCTTGCTAATAACAAAAGACTGATATTTTAAAGCTAAAATTTCTATCAATAATAGAGTGTACAAACAGATCAGATTCTATAATTCCATTTTGTAATGGACATACAGTAGAGAATGGACATTCCTTATGAACATTCATAAATGTCCCCTTTTGTCCAACACAGTGACACAAAATTTAACACAAAGCAAAAATTCATTTTTATTGGTGGTTTTTCAGCTGAAGGTAATGCCATTATCTGACAAAGATGCAGAAAATCATTAAGCCTAAAAACAGAAAAGGCCTCTACCAAAGAAATTACATGACCAGTCCTAAGGGATCATACTACAGCACACAGAAGGCTGTGGCACAGGCTACAAAAGGTACTACTAAATGACAAAGAAGTAGACAGAAAAAGCTGAGCAGTAAAAGCTTTTTTTTTTTATTTTACTAGCTGGTGTTATGGACAGTGTAAAACAGCATTAGTGGATGTGCAGAAAAGAAGCTCTATCTCCTAAGGACTAGATAAACTGTGTGATTACTGGCAGGTGTTTATCTGTGGTACTAATTACCAGAGGCACCATTTGTACCATGTCTATCACCTGTGTTATTCCTGCCCTGTTATAGGCAGGATCCACAGCCCACCCCTCTCTCCACTCCACCTGTGTAGCCCCATCTTTTGTGAGCTCGTGTTTGCATCTCCAGCCATGCTGGCACCCCTCCTGGACTTGTAGCAGGTTCTCCTCCAAAGATGGACCTCCAAAAGTCTACATTCTGACAAGACCTAAGTTAGTGCAAGCATTTAAATTCCTTAAGGACTTAGCTTTGGTGGTGAAGCTGAGGCAACTGCTCCTTCTATCCCTTATCTCAGGAAAAAGAGGAGGGAAATGTATTTGGGACTGTACATGAGGTTCTGCTCTCAGACAGCTACACCTGGAAGGATTCTTCATGTGTCCACTAACCTACTCCAAATCCAAATCTCAGTCCACATTTAGCCTTCTCTGAGCAACAGCAGATGCTCTCAGTTTACCATGGGGATGCCTTTTATCCCTCAGAGAAGCACAGCTGAAGCAACTTCCTTGAAAAAAAAAAGCGCAGGAAAAGAATGAGACAAGAAGCTCTGGCACACAAATCGTTTTGTTCAGCTCTCTCTATGCAATCCAGAGACTGCTATTCTCAGCACAGTATGAAAAACATTCTCCTGAAAGAGAGCAGAAAGGGCTGTATCAATTTTACTGGGAGACACTCATTTTTACTGCAGTCAGCTTTACTTGAGTAAAGACAGAGGGCTGGATCCCCGATGCCACAGAGGCACAAACTGAGATGGGCTTTGGTGCCTGCATGAAACAGAGGCACAGGCTGGGGCTATGTTTAAAGGACAGCAATTCAGCCTTTTGCCTTCCAAACACAGCAGTGCCAGCCAAGGGTGCCTGATCCAGGAGCAGCATTCCTCCCTCAACCAACCAATCATGTTCTCCGCTTGTATCACCCTAGCAAACATTTTGGTGCCATGATGTCAGGGCTTTGAGAGCTACAGTGCCATCATTCAGGTTTTCCCGTGTCCATTTACTGAAGTCACTCCATATTGTTGCTGACGGATTCATATTTATAATGATAGAAGTTTTGCATTAACATCTAGCCCTCCACAAAGGGTTTATTACTGAAATGCCAATTCAACCATAGCTGTAATGACCCTATTTTATAAGGCACACATTTCAGGCACTTTTGCAAATGGCTTAAAAAAATGGAGCAGTTAAATTATGCTGCTAACATAATATGAATGTGTCATCACACCCTATCAAGCAATTTCATATCAAACAAGGATGTGATATGGAATTTTGCTGTTACGATCCAGAAGGAACTTGGAGAAAAAAGTGCAGTATTAGTACAATGACACCCTTCTCCACCTTACACTCAGCAACCTGTAGTGTCTTTCAGTTATGAGACAGTCTAGGACAGCTGAAAGATGAAGTTGGGCTGACATCTTGTTAGATTTTTGTTTGGTTTGTAAATAGTAAATGGAGGGTCTCAAATTCACCACGTGATTTCAACCAGAAAAACTGTGTGAAACCACAGCTATCTCAGCCCTAACGAAGCTGTATTTTCAAACTCTGAGTCTTCAGGCCTTTCATCATCATATTTCTGCATGTATTATACCACTAACGATGCAATACACAAAGAGGACAAAATGTCAGCCCTCAATGGAAATGAACTCCCCACCCTTCAACATTCAACAATCAGACCTTGCTTAATTTAAATGTGTTAGATCATCAGTCTATTATTCTTCCAGCTTTTTATAATGATTTCTAACACTGGCCAGACATTGTACACCTGGCTGGAAAACATTTTCTTTTTAAACAATGCAAGAACTAACCAATATGTAAAGCCAATAATTAAATTACATTTAGCTGCTGGCCATTGTTATTCTGCACTCCTTTCCCACTGAGGGAGCTACAGTGATCCGATTTAAACAGCAATCTAGCAGAACACTTTTCATTGCCCATGATTGTTGTGCAGAGTAAATTGGCTCACATCAGATTTGACTCTAATTTGGGTTTCAGAACAGTTAATTTGAACTTAAGCACTTATGGAAGGGCTGTTAACAGGAGGTGCCTGCACTGGAATTCTTCTCACTGCACTGCTGTTATAATCCAGATCCTTATAGATCATGTGTGCATGCTTTCTGGCACTCCACTTGCAATGTTATGCATGTCAGAAAACAACTTATCAGATATTTAACAATGTCAGAGGAAAATAGCACTGATGCACACAATAGATTCTTGCCATATAAACGGCAGACAGAAGTAAATCTGTTTCTTTTCAAAGACACAGCTACCTTGTGACTTAATCATCCCAGCATTAAATCTACCTCAGTCCTTTATTGTGGTGTTTTAGTGCTTCAGCAAAGCAAGTAGGGTCAAGCTCTGCTCATTCATAAGTTACCAAGAGATCCATGGAAATACCTAAGGGCTGAATTTTATCATCATTAGCTATTACATTAATAGAATTAATGTCTTAAATCTTAATATTGTGGCTCATTAGCTTAGGTAAAAGACTATTAATAAAAAAGGTGTATTTTAGCCAATCAACAGAATTTATAAAGGCTTTTGTTTTGTTTTATAACACTGTCTCTCTTGAAGTATTAGTGGTTAGTACAGACATTAGATTATATTAACTCTATAATTAATAATGCAAATATGATCTAACAATATAAATATAAGCTCTACTATCACTTTGGCTCAGACAGAGCTTAACTTAATTTTACTCTATCATAAATCAAATGTGTTACCCCTATACACACCTAATTGGCTGATGAACTTTTTTTCCCCTAGCAAAAGCACAACATATTTAGAAGGGGCTGAAGGGAATCTGAGTTTTGGGTTTGGATTTGCCTGTTTTCCAGCATATATCAAGAAACAAATAATTCTAAGATAAGCTCAGAAATTGCTCTTTTAAGTGACAATGCTGCCCATAGAAAACAAAATTAAAAGTGTACAAAACATATCTTAGCCACCAAGACAGTCCAGTGGGCAGACTCCTGATACTTTGGCATCTCATCAGAAGTCTCCTTCTATCTCTCGTGCCTAAATGTGATGACAAACAAGCAGCACAGCACAAACTTAACCAGAAATCATGCAAACACTGCCAGAAAGGAGAGTCCATTGTCACAAGTCTGGCTCATTGATGCACAGTTAACCAGAGTCAGGGCCTACACTCTAAACCCAGATATAAATTCTAGATGGGTATACACAGAGAACACCACTGATCATGATGGGATTGAAAATCTGCAAATGCCCTTTCAAGAAGATTCCGATTACAAAGTCAAGCATCATTAGAGCATCAGTTACTGCCTGGACCCAAGTGCTGCTTGTGCAGTTTGGAGGGGGCTGTTTTCTGATGCTCTGTTCAGAATAAAGAGACAAAATGTCTCAAGTCAAAAGTTGTACTTGAGTGAGTGTAGAAATGCATTTAACAATTAGGTACTTAATTTTGTTTATTACCCTTTTGCATCCTGCATTCTGCACTGAATTATGAACTATATTTTTAAGTTCAGATGTAATTAAAATAATTAACAATAGCAACACCAACTATTTATTATACAATTACAATACGTTCCACACTGTTCTTCATGTGTACTTGTTCATTTCCTCCAGACATAAGTAATGTGCAGACAGATACATTGTTTATTTACGACCCCAGTGACAGTAAATGTGGCATATGTGCCTACAATGTTTGACAGATAAAATGAGTTATTTACAGAAGCTGGGTTTATTATGTATGAATACTGAAACAGCGATAGTATTTGGAAACTTCTCCATTTATTTTCCCAAGTGCTTGTTTCAGTGGAAATTGTGTTTTGAAGTGCTGCCTAAGAGGATAGCACAAATAGTCCAGTCCACTCTGTAATGCAGTCATCATTGGTATGTGCTAATTTTAGAATGGTCCTATCTGAATTTATTTTTACAGGTCTTGATTCAACCACTACTGAACTCAATGACAAGTTTTCTATAAGCAACTGTGGATTTGGAATTTGGTCCTTACAAATAATATCTTTGCAGAAGAGGAGGTTCTTTTCTGGATCTCACTGTTTGGCATAATATGGAGAAGGTATAGATGGAAGAGAAGAGGGAAATAGAGAACACTTTTTTATCTATTAACCTTATGTATGAGAGCAGGGAACATGCAGAATACTTTTGATCTATTAAGCTTAACTCTAAAGGGCTAAAAGTTGTTTTCAAAAATTGAAGCCAAAAATAAAAATTATACTGACTTTGGCAGGAAGACAAACGGATCCTCCTGGAGAAAATGCATTAATTTTTCCTTTTTGGTAAACCTAATACACTTAGACACCAGATTTTGAAATAAATACTTATATCTCCTTTACTTGTGCAAGACTGATGTGTAGTGAGTGGGTTATTTTTCTTTTTTCCCCAGCAGTCTCCTCTCCATTTTCTGCCCTTAGTTTTGGAATGGCTCAGAGCATTCTCACAAAACACTGCAGCCAATGTCAGTGGCAGTGAGTGCTGCCCTGGCTCTAAACTGCTGCTGTGAAGTGGTGCTTGTTGTGCAAGTGTGTTATGCAAGATGCTGCAACTTGGAGAGCCCAGTGACAAAGGTAATCCCTGTGGAGCCTTGCATAACAGCCACATGCAAAATGACACTGGTGGCTTTTCATTGTTTCTGGATGTGGGTTGTTTTCTTTTTTCTTGTTGTTGTAGATTGGTGTTTTGTCTTTTCAAATGAATTCTGCAGTTTACCAAAATTTTCCCCCAAAATCTCAACAGAGCTGTGTGCACATTTTGTTTAATTTTCAAGTACCTTTATACACATCCTACATGGCACATCTTTTTAAATACACAAACTCCTGCCACAGCTATCCAGCCCTCGAAACTTTTGGAATCCTTTCAAGGAATATTTGTGCTTTCTATTGTGGGCAGACCTGAGTTATGTCAGTCTGTGTTTCAAGCTAGAAAAAATAAAGTGTAAGCCTGAGCTGAGGCTCTCAGCACAGTTTATTAGTTCAGACAGAAAGCTGTGGTAAATGCAGTCCTGTGGCTTTTTTTTCCCCCCTTTCTCAGAGCAGAGAGAAAGCAATCATTCATGAAGGAAAAATGTTCCAAAATATCTGCTATGTTCTTTACCCAATGTGACACTCAATCCAAGGTGAGACTTTGCTACAGATGTAGGATTACATTAATCCAAATGCAAAGTCCAGCCATCACCACTGTAAAAATACACGAAAAAGGGTGGGAGAACACATTTGAGTACCTTCTCTTATGCACATAAATACAGAAGCTTTGGCTCGACACCTCATACACGTGTATTATAATCACCCCAAGGTTTAAGAGCAGCTTGTTCACTCAAAGCTTCCTAATAGAAGATATTGGATTGCTTCTCAGGTACAAAGCACTCACTTAAAATGTTCAGACTTTTCTATGACAACAGAGTACATGTTGTGCTGCTGTCACAACACCCCAGCTATTTGTAATCCACATCTGATGGTATATAAGAGTGAAACAGGGGAAACAGTAAATCCCAAGAGTCATGGGACATCAATATTGTGGGCAAAGGGGATCTTGCCTCATTTGGAAAGGGACTAAGTAGGAAAGTAGTTGTGGGAACAAAGAAGAATTTAAGAAATAACTGTATGATCCCACTCAGCAAGAGACAGACAAGCAATGCCAGTAAATTTAAGCATTGAACAGAACAGAGAACATTCAGCTGAAAACTGCTTCCCTTGGGTCTAATTTCTGGTGGAAGGACCAGAAATGACAATTGTTAGGGTCTGTGATATTTGTCTATTCAGGGCCAAAACCAGAAACCAGATGCAGTGAAGATCTCCATGGAGCTCCATGTCACAGGAGACAAAGCAATAAAATCTGTAATTCCCTCCCACTTTTTATCATGTGTGATCTATTGTGAAACCATAGCACTGCACCAGGAAAAGCCCTTCCAGCCCCTGCATTTTAAGTGTGGATGTAGATCCAAGTGCTCACCTCTCTATGTACTGCTTATCTATAATTTTGCATTTATATATATGCACACAGAGAACACAAACTGGTGAAATCACTGCCAGAAAAATAACCCTCTATGAAGTCCACAAAAGCTCAAGTTAATACAGTGCAGAAGACAACTTTACTTCCAGTACTCTGAAGAAACAGGTGTCCACAATCACATCTCATCATGCAGTGCCCCATGTTAGCTGATAGAAAACAAATGAAATACAAGGTCTTTCCACAGGATCCCAAGTAAACCTGGCTTTGTTAAAGGACAATCCTTACAGTGGCTCATCTGGGAACAGTATTTCCTATGTACTTGACACAAACAGCCTTTTCTTCAGCATCAGAGCTGCTTGTCTTATTTCAGCTATTTATTCTTGAACAAACAAATTATTGTGGCTAATTAAAGGGGAAATCCCTCTCTGTTCCCTTCTATCCTTCAGTGACCTGCCATCTGCCTTGCCCTAGAAACTAAAATGACTGGAGCAGCCAAAAACACAGAGAATTGCTTTGAGCACCCACTTCTGAAACCCTGAGATTTGTTATGAAAAATCTTCCATGTTTGCCTGTAAAGATCAGCTCCCTCTGAAGGTGCTTAGTTATGGAAGCTGCCTGTAGCACTCACAGAAGTGCTTCTGGAAGAGCTGGAGAGTGCAGCCCAAGGTGAGGAGAAGGCAGGGTCTCCTCCATTCCTGTCACCTGCTGATACAGGTGTTTGTGGTTCTTACAGGGAAGCTGCAGAAGTCGGGTGCTCTTTCTCTACTACTTGTGCAGGTCATTTATCCCAGGTCACCTGTCCGAGGGCCAGAGAAGGAAGCTGCACCTCCACTAGTAAGAAGTGGCAGAAGTCAATCTGCAGAGAGAGTTGGTGCCACGAAGCCAGAGAGCACAGGGTGCATGTGTTGGGGAAAAGGAGGAGAGAGAAGGGGCTGGGTGGCACTACTGTGGCACTAGTGTGCCTTCTGAGCACCAGAGAGCAGCTGAGCTGGTTATTGGCATCCCTGCAGAGCTTCTCTTGTTTTCCTTTCAACCAAAAGAACTTTAGTTCACATATTCAGAGACTACTCCTCAATGAACCAAAAACCAGCAACTGGGGAAGCTCAGATTTTTTTTTGCAAAGTGTGCTCCTCAGAAAAACTAAAATGCCAACAGAAAGGCAGCATTTTTCTTTCTAGCACCTGGCTCTTCCAACCAAGCAAAGTCAATAGTAATAGGATATTCCTGATTTAGTTAAATCATTTAGTATCTGAAATCTGGTTGCTCATCTGAAGTCTTCATTATAGCTAAAACACTGGCTCTGAAAAAGGGGGATGAAAATTATAAGTAAACAGGCCATCTCACAAAATCTGATACTTGGGACTAGAGACTTATAGCATGTAAAATTCTAATAAAAGCAGAAAAACCCTATTATTATCAAAATAAATCAAATATATTCAATATATCAAAGTATATTAAAAACTGTAGCAAACAATTTTCTTGATGAAATGCAGGTGCAGTTATATCTTAATAAAATGTGTTTATGAAAACAGCATTTGCAAATTTTAATTTTTCTTCTCCTCTGAAGAGCAATAATTCTCTACATCCTAACTCTTGCTTTCAGTCCTAAATAAGTTGTATTCAGACTGATCATTTATGGTCCAATTTAACTTCTTCTAATCAAAATTGGAAAACCTTAGTACTCATAGGGAATTGCTGGGATTACCCACAGCAATACCATCACAAAAGGGCAGCACAGGTCTACCCTAGCTGTATTTTACCATCACCTCGACACCCCACAGAGAAGGATCTGCTTCTCAGTCTGTTTTATTTTGTTTAGCATTAGCACAGTGAATTGGGTATTTTATGTGTCAAGGAACTGGCAAGGACCAGTTTATCACTACATGGAAGGGAAAAAGCAATAGCACTTGTATGTAAAATTTAGTGGGATTTAAATATACTTCTTTGTATTCAGTATGCAGAAACTTGCTGAATGCAGCCCTGCCTCCATTCCACTCTGCCAGTCATTTTCTATCTGGCAGTGGAAAAAATAATTTATGACAATGAAAAAAATGTCAACCATTGTCACAGGCAATGCATATTCCCTTATTGGTTATTGTCACTCCACAGACCTCAGGAAACTTTAATGGTCAAGTTTTGCTCTCAGAAATACTGGCAAAGCTCAAAATCCCTGATTTCCAAACTTCAGATCTGCAAACCATTTGTGGTCCGTGACACCACAGTGCGTGGTACTCGCCATAAACCCACGTTAAACGGTGACCTTCGTGATCACGGGATTGTGGAGCAAATGATGTGGCTGCTAGGATAATTGTTTTGAATAAAAAATACCCTTTTTAGTATTTCCCTAGCTAAATTTGTGCCATATTTCACGTCAATGTGTAATTGCATGTGTTGGCGGGAAGGAAAGATGTTACAATCTCTCTTTATTCCAATGCAAAATAAACTGTGAAGTTTTTCTTCACAAGGAAGCTACTCCTGGAAGCAAAGAGAGGTTCAAAATTAACCATGTTCAAGTGTAACTAGCATATGCTAGTACATATTATATTTTTGGGGGGAAGTTTCTAGTTTCTGATGACATGAAAGTTAGATTTCTTGGCATCAAAAATTATTAAACCGAGTTAAGGTTACTGACCAGGATGTGAAGCCTTCATTCAGGGTGAACTCTAAGTAAGAAAATCCAAATCCTTGCTCCCTCAAGCTACCTGAGGATCCTTATGAGTTTCTAAGTTTACAAAGTATATATTAGTGCTTTAACATATTTAAGAAAGAATAATCTCAATGTTTATATTTAAAATACTGGCAAATGTAAAGGGATGCCTGGGTATTTACAAACAGCAGAAGTAATTGCCAGCTTGTCTTGTGGATTTAAGCATCACAGCTTGCAGCTCAGTGAAATATAACCCAACGAGTTTACACATCTGGGGGATATAACAAAGGGAAATTATTCTGAGGACGTGTGCAAGGGAAAGCAGCATGTATCAACTGAAATATGTTTAGACTGGCAGTATTAATTGGCAGTATTAATGGGGATTGAGGCTTAGACCTATGATCACTGACTTATCTAGGAGATCGTTGGGAATCCAAGCTCATTAGCCCAAAAAAGTGACTGAATCTGCACTTATGTTGCCTCTTCCTCCCTCAGCTCCCCAAACCCTTTTCTTAAAGCTTGGTGTTACAGGACAAATAGCTACTTGGGCAGCACCCATAGAAAAATTAAAATCACCACATACCTTTTTTAACTTTCCTGCACCACACACACACAGAATCATCCCCACTAACAGGACTGTGGGCGATCAAACCCAAAATGCATCCCCAAGAAACCCGTTGGAGGTGGTTTCTATTTGCTCTTTTGTCATGAAAAAGTACAGTCATTCCCTCCCTAGGAAGGAAATGGATACTCTGTGGGGCAACCATGGCCCCTTATCATCAGTTGAGTTTGGTATCTATAATGATATAATAGGTTTCTTTACCTGCCTTGTGTGTATTAATTTAACAGTATGAATACTGTTTGTTACATTTACATACTTACCTAAATTTATGCTATTCTGCTGCTCTTAAAAATCAGTATGAGAGAATGGAAAACAAACTTTGCAATGACCCAGCAGGAAGAGAAAGGCTGAAGTGAATTTCTCTACTCACAACAGGAGACCTGGTGCTGGTATTTGCTACATCACACTGATTTTCAAAGGATAGATTTTAAAACTTCCTTTGGCCTGAGATGAAACTCTTAAAAATTCTAATCTGTTTTTCTCTCACTTTATTATATGAGGGAACAATCCTATGTTTCTTTCAAAATGGGAAATGGTATCTCTCTGCCATAACAAAAGCCTGTTTTAGATTGGTTTATTGCCCAATTTTTAAATGCACATTGCCACAGCGTTTCATAGGAGTGTATTTACATTTACCTTTCTAAAACACACAGTATATTATGTTGCAATTAAAAACCCACAAACTCAATCTGATATTTCTTCACTAATTTATTCCCAAGCCAATATGTATCTAATGTTCCAAACTGTTGCTAATTAACACATGGAAATATTTTAACATGGATTTTGATTAATTCCATTTAACAGTCTAACCAGTGCTAAAGCATATGTGGTGTGTCATTTCTTTCTTCTGAGGAAGGCATTGGCATTAAATCTTTCAATCTTCCTGAGCACCAAATGCTAATTTCAGGAAGATTAAATAACAGACTGCAGCTACAGTTTCCTTTCTTTACTTCCCAGAAGGTGAAATGAACATATTTATGTGGGAGGAATTTCTTTACTGCACAAGCCAAAATACAGAAATTAGATTTTTTCCCCAACATTGCTAATACACTAGCAGTCGCCTGCCAACTAAATAACTTTAACCTATATCTGCAGTTCATGGAGCATTGCCAAGTTATATGTTCAACTTTCTTTCACTGTGGTTTTTTTTATTAAAGTATTCCCATATGATGTTTTCACTTGCAGCTCCTAAATGCTTTTCCATACTTGAATCAGAGACTATAGCTTACAGTGGGGTGGCTCTGGCCATAACACCAGAAATGCTCATGTAAGACCTCCTCTGATTTTCACATTTTGAAAGTATGTTATAAAAATGATTCATGCTGTGTTGTTGCAATGGTTTAAAATCCGAGTGTAATTCTTCATGTCAACAAACTGAGGCACAGAAAACACCCTGAGGTGTGCATGTGAGTAAGCACCTCACACCTGTGAGAATGCAGGAGACAAAGCAGGAGAGGCTGCCTGGGAGCAGGGATCAGTGACCTGACTATCGACCCAGCTTTTCATGGGATGGAGTCTCATCAGCTTAAGAGCAGTTAAGCACTTCTGTTCTTGTGGTCTCCATCAGAAAGGTGACCACACCTGAGTACTGTGGGTCCTCCTTCCCATACTGTGAGTCCAGTTTGGCTGTGCTTACACCCACTGTCCATCCTCTGCTCGATGGTCAGCGTGTTCCTACTGAAAGCCAAATCAGAATGCACTGCACATTCACATCACACCTGCAGCTCCTCTGTGTCCTCCTCACCTCTGTTGTCTAAGTCACCATTTTTTTCTGATTATTTTCCTAGGTTTTATTTTACTTGTTGTAATATTCTCTGTAAATCTTCACTCAGCTTCTAATATATGGTGCTGTCCCTCCTCCCTTGCCTTTCGCTAGCTGTATTTCTGTCTCAACTGCTCATGTAACATCTGAAGTGTTTTATGTTTGATTTCCTACTCTGTCTACAATATCCAATCACATTGTGCACCATTCAGCTGTCCGTATTCCTGACATTTGAAAGAGAGCATTCCAGTTGTTCCTTACTGATCTACACCTACCAGATACAACAGTCTAATTTTCTACTTGACTACCATTTTCATCAGGATTAAAACTTTCTTCTCCAAGTCTACATTTACACCCACTCATTTTCTTTATGCTTCTTTTTACACACTCAACAGGTGTGTCTTGGATGCAATGTTTTCATCATATTCACCAAATGAGTGGCACTGGGAGAAGGTAAATTTTAGCTTCTAGGGAGAGTCCCTGCTCTCGATGAAGAAGCAGAGGCTCTTCTGAGAAGCCCCAGGTTCAGTCCCAGTGATGATTCACAACAAGCTGTCACTGCCCTTGCAGCAATGTGTGCACACTCTCCTGCCTGCACTTGAAAAAACATGAGACTTCTGTGTTCTCAGACTTTTTAAAACTCTAGTTTCTCTATGAAGAATAAGGCTTGTGAAAAGAAAAAAAATCTTAAAGTTATGACAGGAATGAGCAATGAATATGTAGGTAGGTTTTTTCAAACTAGCTGTGTGTTACTTTAGAGGTTGTATCAGATAAAATAAAATGTAACATAGCTGAAGGTAAAGTATACAAATGGCCATTCACTGCAGTACAGGAGGCCAAATGCCAACACCTGAATATCTGCCCATCCTGTTCTCAGAAAGAAGCATGCATGCTGTTCACTCGAGGGCTCAGCCCAGAATGAAAACACATGGCATGAAACATTCAAATACATGAAAATGGCATTTTTCCATCTTTTCTTACATGAGCATTGTGTTTTTCACTGTTTAGAGAGAGCATTTTTATTAAAGTAGGTTATGTTCCAGAAAAGTATTACAAAATAGTGCAAAGGCTTCAACTTTGCTCCACCTGCTAGGCTGGTCCTAAAAGAATGCCCTTGTTAGCTGACAACCAAGCAGACTACCAAAAATCCAAGAACATCCTTCCTTATATATTTGCATGCCAGATGGGTGGATACAAGGTGCTGAAAAATTAGCTCTACCAACTCCTGGTGATTATTTAAAATGTACATTAACAGTCAACATTAAGATAACACAAGACTTACTGCTGGTTTTACACAGCTTGTGATATTTTCCTTAAAAAAGTGACTCTTCCATAGTCATACACCAAATTTATCATCAAAGTTACGAATATGACACCCTACAGTCCCCCTGCAGCCTTTGAATGATGCCTTCACATCTTTGCTCAAGCCAAACAAATACTTCTGCTGCTCTCCCCAAAGCCTTTGAGGTCATTTTACTTTGTGACATTTCATAAGACATGAAATGAGACAAGCAATTACTCTGGTACTGGGAATTTCAAAAAGGTTTAAAAAAAAAATAAATCACTCTTCAACACACCATAGGTCTGACTCTTCCCAGAGTTAACTCTAACTTCACTCAGACTTTTTTCTTCCTCACAGCAAGTCAAAATTAGGAGTAGCTTACAAAACAAAAACCCACTAATGAATGCACAATAGGAAAGAAGCAACCTAACCCCTCTTTTCCCAAACCAAACATACATGGTCAGTTCTTTTAGCCACACTTATTCAAGCAACTCTAAGTACCCTGTTCTGAAATGCAAACTTCCCACTGGTCACAGTGGTTCAAAATCAGGCCCTAAATATGCTTATTTATGTTTGATTTTAAATAGACAAGCTGTCCTCCTGCTATGCCTGCAAAACAGCTTTGCTAGCCATTGTCCAGGCCATTGGACAGTAGCCTTCAAAAGGCCACAATAAGAGGTCTTCAGTCGAGTGGTGTCATATGGTCTTCATTTAGAAGTATCATAAGAACATTACTTCTCACAGTATTTACAAATTAAAAACATATGGCTCTAACCTCTAATACTGCAAGAAATACTGCTCTTTGGGTTTGTTTCTGGCCTCAGACTTTTGAAATATGAACCAAGCAAAGGGATTTCATCTTAATGCGTGATTCAGTCCATTCTTCTTCCAAGCTCAAAGTCTGGGGGACAGCTGAAGCTGGCATTTGAAAAAAGTCATTTGCCCAGAACTATGACAATGTACTACAGTTGGCAGCTAGAGTAGCATGTATATCAAAAAGGGGTGGGGCTGGTTAAAGGCATCTACTTTCTATTTAATTAAAAAAAAAAAAAAAAAGATATTATTCCAGCTTTGGTTCCTACAAAGAGTTTTATAAGTCATATATAAGCCTCTTGCATTTACTATTTAGGTTCAATCAATATGGTTATCTACCTGTCAATTTTTCTTGCTCTTTAATGCAGAAGGAGAACAGCCTTTTTTATAGCTAGCTCAGAAAGCACTGAGCAAATCAATACATGCAGCGATAACAGAATGATTTGAAACACGTAACAGAAGCTTATCACTTTGCAGTATACTGAACCCGTCAAAATATTTTCCTAGAAGTAAAGTGAAAATAGAAGTTCTCCATTTTTTATTCCTTAAGTGGGTGGTGACATAGATGTCGTAGGCCTTTTGGATTTGTTCCTAGCTTTGTATTTTTGGGAAAATTTCGTACATGAGCATTTGCTACTTTGCAGGAACATGAGGCCAATTCAGTAGTGAGATATAAAAACTCTGCCTTGAGAATCAAAAATCATCTCAATTGCTCTTGATTCCCCATCCCTAAACATTTATTGGAAATCCATGCATTGTTCTGGGGAATGGGGCGTAAGGTTTTCCAGGAATGCAGCTTCTGATATTACCAGAGACCTTAAAACCCTCTGCTTTACTCAGTGCTCTCAGTAATTTGTGCTTGAGCCCAGTCTGAAAAGCACAGGCTTGCTTTCAGCTGTCACCTGCTGCGTTAGTCAATTTGAAATAATTTGTAAGCATCTGATTCCTAGAGGTTTAAATATACATATATGCATCAAGATTCTGGATTTTAAAGCAGCAGAGAGAGGATCAGCTGTTATTGTGGTCTCTAACATCTACTTTTTTGAAGAAATGCATAGGATTTAACTATGCAGCTCTCTTCAAGTGGTAAGTAACAATCATCTGCCATCATAGGATTTAAGTAGGTGGAATTCTGCGTAATACAAAAGCTCTGAGAAATATTCCAGGCTTGCCACAATTTATCAAATGTTAAATGCAATCTCAAAACCAACATATATGTGTGTGTATGTAAGTATGCATGTAAATACATACTAAAGAGACAAGAGTTAATAGGAAACCAACAGGAAATGACATTTACAGCTTGAGGCTTTCTATCATTTTTTTCTCCCAGTTTTAGCTCCAAGGCCATTGCTATCAATTCTATGTCATGAGATCTGGTGCATTTCTTCACCCCAGGAATTCACACAACAGCCCTATGGCTTCCCAGTTCATAATGATCTGTTCCACAACTTCTGAACCTCAGGAGCTGCCAGGCCTGGGCACTACTGGTTACACTGGGTTTTGTTCAAGGCACTGAACCATGAAATGTTTTACATTCACCCTTAGAAAACAGTACTGATATGAAAAACAAAGCAAAAAGGTTAAATAAGTCAATAGGACCACAAAATCACAAAGAAAAACTTCCATGATATAACTAGAAGTCTACAGAGGCTCTGCTACTTCTGTATCTCTACCAGAAATGGCCATGCATGGTGCAGTCAGGCCTGAATGAGCTCTGAGGGGGTGAGCAAAGGTCTGGAAATCACACAACAGCATCCACTCAAGAGGCAAGGATTAGTCCACAGGCGTGTAAGAGCTGGTAACTCTACCTCCTGACCCAACCTGGTGGGTCTCTGTGAACTTACTGTGAATCTCTCTGACCTCAGAAATCACTAACCCCGATCCATTGCCCAGCGCAGGCACACCAGCAGCGAGGCATTAACAATGCTGTCTGCTGCAGAGGAGCTGAAAGATGGATGGGCATCTCTGATGGCAGAATTGGGCCCAGCAAATGAGCAAAGATTCTTAGAGCAACACCTCAAGTGACACAAATTATCTTATAAAATTGATCACTTCCTTACACATAGCAGAATGCTTCCAGGGCACTCAACATCCTATTCCATTAAGCTGTGATAAATGACACCATATTTCCACATCAGTCTGAGCACTTTTAAATCTGCTCCTTCAAATATTTGGTTACTTATTCCACTCTCTCTCTCCATAAGACAGTAAGAACTCTCTTTTCCAACACTACATACCCTAATGGGTGCCATTATTGCAAGACCATTACCTAAGAATTTTATTTCTTTACAGAATTCCTCATTTTAAGAACAAGCAAAATTTTGAGAGGATCACTAAAAACCTTTTGGTGTGCAATTTATCCGCATACACTCAGCAACTTGAAAAAGTGGACTCAGATATATAGGAAAACCACATAACAAATCATGGAGAAATGCCCTAAAAAAGTAACTCTCCTACTGCTAGCTTGGAGAAGATCACCACCAGCACCTGGAACAGTGCTAAGATGGAAACCTGTGGAGTAGGAGCAGAATTGTTTCAAGCAGATCACTATTGCTTGAAGTGGCTTGGGAAGGTTCATAAATTGATAAGCACCACCAAAGGATCATAAGCCTCCACATCAATTGTATTAAGATTACAACAGAGCCACTCACTGCAGTCATTCTGAAAAGGTTATGGGTTTCACAGGTGTGCACTGTCAGTTCTGATTAAGCTTAAACTAAACCAGTTATCTATAATGTTGGATTGGAAGGAGTTTTACAGCTGAATGCAAGGTAAATCAAATTCAGGATACACATCTGTGGAAAAACACAGAGGGCCAAAGTTCACACTCCTGACACAGGTGAAAAAATCCAACCCTCCAAACTCAGGAAGAGATTTGCCTGTAAAAGATCCATCAGTCTGGCTGTTGTCCTGTGTTCTGTCTCAGAAAGGAAAGTTATTTTGTCACAGCTTTGGGTTTTCTTTCTCTCTTCAAATTATTATTCACTCTTAAAATGCAGACTGCTTTAAGATTATTATCTACATTCACTTCTAAATTGCCTAGAGTTTACCATTTACCTGAACATAAATGAAATTAATTATACACCTATACTTTTCACTACACAGGATATAAACTGAAGTAGCAACGAATTCATAATGCAATTTTTCATCTTTGCAACTAGGAATCTTTCCAAACAGAACCATTCACATCAGAGGTTCCTAGAGGTATGCAAGAAGTGTGGGTGAAATTCTGCACCCAAACAACACCGCTGACAACTCAATCGATTTCATAGTGCCAGGATTTCACTCAAAAATAAAGACATTAAAAATGCATTCTTAATAGTTGACACAAAATGCAAAAGGTACATTTCCTAAAATACTTCACATTAATGCTGCACTTTAAAGTGCCTCTGTTGACTCACAGCGTTAATAGATGGCAAGAGTGAAAAAAAGTATTTGCTTTTGCAATATCATTATTTCCTTTGCATGCAATTATTTACTTGCCAAACAATGCTAGTGACAAATCGCAGCAGACTCTGAAGTCATCTACACCAGCAGATTTTTAACCCAAGGTAAAAATAAACAGAAACATCTGTAAAGTAATCTTGCAGAAAGCTACGTTTATTAACAAATACATTTTCTAATAAAACACCATCTGCAAGCAACCCTCAGCTTCCACTTGATATAAATAGGCCTTTTACTGTTTTCAGATGCGGTTCCCAGAAAATGATTCCAAGCTCTACTGCAAAACACATCAGTCTTTGTTGCTCCCTGGAATGTTAATAAATAACATCAAGTTTTTAAATAGTCAAACAAATTATTGGCTTGAAACAATTATTCCAATAGAAAAAGCTGACCTTTTGCAATAAAGTGTTTTAAGAATGCATCGCTCCTCATTCCTAGGACAAAAATATTACCAAGCAGGGAAGTTTTTTTGGGAAAACAGAAAGCTACAAAAAAACATATCCTGCAATTCTGCTTGTATGTACACTGTACACCTACCTTGCAAAGGTTACTGGTTTAGAGAAACTCAGGCTAAGAGAAAAAATATATCAAGTACAAATAATTCAATCTGTATCCTTATTATACATTTGTGCTTGGAATGGACACGAATATGAACCAACTAAAATGTTCCTCACAGGACTACTGTACTGACCAGCAATACAAAATTCAACAGCTTTAACTGTTGGTTGCAGAGATTGGGACTGAATCCCAGTATTAAGAGCTCTTCAAAATGCATAAGAGCTTCAATGGGACACATTTTCATAAGCATTATTCACAATTTAAGTCACATTAATTCCAATAAAAAGAAAAAAAAAAGGAATTTAGCAAACTCTGCAAATAAACTCCTTTACTGGCAGGACTGAAATTTGAACACTGACATTTTTCCTTAGAGTTTAAAACAGCAATCTGTCTATCAAACTACCGCCTAACTGAGAATTCAAGAGTGAAAATTGCAGATGAACTGAGATATTAGAGTTCCCTGTCCAGAACCGGTATAGCTGGTACACATATATTACACCCAATAGAGATCTAGCCTTTTAATATTAATCATAAACAAGAAATGTTAGTGTTCCAAACTGTGCTTTAAAGACTACATTAAATATTGCTGCTGGGACTATCACAACAAACTGCCGAAAGAAGTCATGCACATTCTAGAAGAAGGAATGTTTTACACTGTAATTCCAGGAAATGCAACTGCATATTTCCAGAGAAAAATATTTAGTGAATGTAATACTCAAGCAGTACTAGAGAGAAGACATTTTAAACCACTTACTTCACTAACAGGAGGAATGTTGAGCTTTGGTACTTTGTTCTTTGAACTAGGTGTGTTCACTTTTCCTTCCAGCAGTGTTCCAAAGGACTGATTTCCATATCCACTCTCAATTTCTATTGGGGGTTTCAGTTCAGGTGAGTCATTGGGTACCTGGTCCTGACCGTCCATAGGCCTGACATAAGCTGTAGGCTTTTGCTGGACCATGCTGTTTTTGCAGTGAAGTCCTGGTGGGAAATTCTGAGTCGAAAGACCATTGTTTGCAGTTAACAAAGAAGTGGAAGGAAGTGGAGATCCCGGACCATGGCCTACAAACTCAAGCTCTGTGGGTGACTTTGAATGACTGTTTTCTTTGTAAGAGTGTTCTCCAGGCGCTGACTTTGCATGAGTGTGCCTCCTTGAATGGGAAGATGTTGCCATAGGATTTGCTTCCTCAGTTCCCCCACTTTTATGCTGCTCACTCTGGCAATTATAGAGATCTTCATACCTGCCCTGTGACTGGTCATGAGAAGAGCTGTGCTTTGTCCGACTCTGCTGACCACTGGATTGGCTTGGCTGGGACCCACTGGAGTTGTGACCACCACGTGACCAGTCTGTCCTTGACTTCCTGCTGCTCTGGTGACTGTGTAGCAAAGCAGAATTAGATGACAATGAAGAAGGTGGAGGCATTGATGTTGATGAGTTACCGCTGATCTGATGAGATGGGATCATCCTGTTTCTCGGTTCTGGGAAAAAATTCTGTTCATTTTTGTCAATGGGTGTCTGTGGGACAGAATTCTTTGGGATTCCTACTAGGTGGCTCTGGTTGGAATGGTTGGTTAACAGATCCTTCATCTCATCATAATTTCCCAATGTATTCTGGACACGGTTTGCAAGGGCGTCGCCTTTATTTGTCTAAAATATAAAAAAAAAAAGAAGACAAGGAAAGCATGAGTAAATTCCTGATTTACAAGTTACTGCTCAGAATAGTTGTCTTAGAAGATGGCAAATGTTAGCTGTTTAATGGTGTCATGCTGACATTTAATTAAATTTCAATTACATTTTGCATATGTTATGTAAGACAAACCTATCAATAACTGTGTTCAAAGAATCTCTTGAAACAGGCTTGCATCAGTAACACTTGTCTACTGCTTCCCATTTTCTTAAATATGCTCTCAGAGAAGTGTTTAAATTGCATCAGTTATGGATGTTAGGCGCAAAATAAGCTGGGTTTATGTCAGAGATGTTGGGCTTTTACATTTCATATCATGCAAAACACGAACGTACAATTACTGGCTACTGAGCATTTGAATTGCAATCACACAAGTTGATATAAGTATGTTATTGCTCTATCAGCCCCTTGACCCACAGTCATAAATAGAAGCTGGGTAGTCTGTAATAGCACCAAACTCTTCACTCCAGTTTAACTTCAATTACTTCTCCATAGAAAGTACAGTTTGACCTGAAGTATCTGCCATCTGAATCCAGAGAAGAAAAAGCTTCTACCAAATACTATGACAAGTTCTAGTAAAAGATCATACAAAAATGATTTCTCATAGAACATAAACAGACATGATTGCCACATTCTTAAGCATCGGGACTCTTCCGTTGTCTGCAGACTGGTTGTATTTCTTAATCCTGCTTTTCTTTGATTTCCAGTAATTATTAAATAAATACTGACTCATCTCTGTTTCATTGCTATTATACTTTTCCTTTTGAAACATGAAGTTTCTTTTTCCTTTTCCCTTTCACTTGTAAAAAGCTGGACAAATAAGCTGGAAGCTATAATTAATACACAGCTGATTTCCTCTGTCTTCCTGTCCTAACTCACCCCACAGAGATCCAAAACACCAGCCTTCCTACTGACCTTTCTGTTCCACTGAAATGACCAGCAGAGAACTAAAACATCTTATTCCCCATGCTTATGGCTTTACAAGACTCAAAGGATAAAAACAAAGCCAAACTACAGTTCCTGTTCAAGCAGATGGTTCGCTTCTACAGTCTGGAATTAAATGACAAAGTTATGTCATGATACAGCCAACTCTACTTCTGTTTGGAGGAGGTTTTTCACTCAATAAAACAGAGTGCCACAGTCCAATGGTGCCTTAACACCATGCTATAAAGACAGGGAAAATTAGCATTATGAGCTTGTGCTTGATTAGAGAGCATCACAGTCCTTGGTGAGGTATCCTACTATGCCCCGATCCCATTTTCCTCAAGTATTAAGGAGAATTTTGAGTGATGAAAAAAATTCATGCATGGATTTCTCCTGAAATATCTACTTACATTACCCACTGCTGAACTAGTCAGAGGATGAGAAGAGTACTGAACATGCCATAAAAAATGTTAAAAAAAGAAGATAATAAATGCAAATTTCCTTTTGCTCATTCTCAGGGATTGTAACATATATTAGCACTGCACTGAGGCAGTGATTTAAAAATGAACTGTTCAATGTTGTTCCCATCTCTATACATTTTGCCAGTGCTCCTAACTGACACAGTTAATAATCCCAGTTGTGGAGAACCGCGAATCACTTTTATTCACTAACTAAGTCCCTAGGTTGGTCATTTTAGTGGCAAAAATTATATTCTAGCTAAGCCAAGAATAAGCTCTTTGTATATGAGCAGTCTCCTTCAACTGAGTTGCACAATGAGCTGTTTGGGCAGCAGCCAAAACCAAGCTCTCTCTGTTCAACCCCCAAATTTAAAACAAGGAGATTCCATTGTGCTTAAGGGCCCAGCAGGAATTATGATTCGAAGTCTAAACACTTACATACTTGTTCTGTTTCCTCCTTATGCAAACACTTTAACTCCTTATGGGATAGAACATGGGAAATAACAGTATCAAAAGAAGCCTGACCACCAACCTTCACCTCTGTGCTTCAGCTGCACTTCCAGGGTGCATGTAGCTAACTTTCCAAAATGAACAGGTTTAAAAAAAAAAGGTACTGACAAACATATCATCACTGTAACATCAGCATCCCAGCACACTAAATGGCTTGTCTAGATCCTCACAGAGAAAATATTTTAATTTGAAAGTAGATATTTTCAATAATTTTTTGCTGGAAGTATGTAATTCTCTCAACTTACTTTCTTTTACGTGTCACAGGATGATAAATATAACCTTGCTTGATATTAACTCTATTTTATGCCTAATGTTTACACCCTGGGGATAAGAGACATTGTATAAATGTTAGGTATTACTAGTATTCATAGTCTTTTACTGGGAACATTAATAAAAATATATTTACTGAAAACCATGGAGATTAAATTACTTTAAACATCCTTAGTGTATTTTAAGTACACTAAAGCTCATATCCAATGGCTATTGAAGTCAATGGAAGGATAATTACTCTTTTCAGTGGCCTTTGGACCAGACTGCAAAGCAAAAAAACCATTATGGATGGTAATTTGGCTTCTGCTTAAATAAAACTAGAGCACACACAACTAAGATCAGGCTTGGGCATTACAATCTGAATGAGCTCAGGCATGTAGTGCACTGTTCTATCTGCATTTAAGACATAAGGCATAACATTAATGTTTTTACTTTATTTCCATAACAAATTCAGGGCTCTCACGAGAAGCACGGAATTCTTGACAAGCCTGGATATCAGCAAGAGAAACACAAAATCCAGTCATAATTTCTGCTTGCTCTTTGCTACTTCCAGACTGGGGACAATTTCTACCTTTATATTCTGGATAATTGGCTGATTTCTTAAAGAAAACCGCTTTACATCTTATTTTTTGAATAGCATGCTGAATCACAATTGTGTTGCCATCAAGGAAATGCAGCACATTTTTAGTATTCCAAGGCATAAATTATATGCCTGGTTTATGACTCATGGTTAGTAGCTTTCCCCCTCATTCTAGGCCGCTGTTAATTTAGGAAATGCACATCTTCCTGCATTTGCTTCTATTTCTTTCAAAAGCTATCTGTAATAGAATCCTACTGGAAGACTAATTTGCTAGCGAGCTATTGCATTATAGTTTTACAAAGAAAAGAACTAAAGCACTCAAACTTATAGGCCTCATTTACAAGTGTTTTGTGAAAATTTGTGTGAAACTTGAGGTTTCATAATTCATTCACTTCCTTATGCCTCATAGTTAAACTAACCTCCACGGATTAGAAGCTGAGACCTTTTTTACGCTAAGCTTGAAAAGCATGGAGGGGCTTTACCTGAAAAAGAGAAATGATTTAATGTTCACCAAAGGCTCCACAATGGAAATGCTGCCCATTGGGTTCTCTTTCTCAAGCTGAACTCTTCTGAGGCAATTCCTTTGAAAAGCAGCAAAAATACTCCTACTGTTTTCTTTTAAAATACTCATCTCTGAAACTCTTAACTAATTCAAAACATTAAAAGATATCAACAATTCAGTAGTAAAATTACAGTTTCTCTCAGGAAAACTCCAACATTGCTTTCTCAAATGTCTGTTGCTGTTCCACTGCAGGCCCTTCTCTGATCCCTTCTGCAAAATCAAGCACGAGCAGGTTGCACCAGGGTTTGAAGGCAGGACCTGCAACCCACTTGCATTGAAGAGCAACACAGCCCTTGCTGCCTGACCTTCCCAAAATAATGCTGGATGTCATCGCTTTGTCAAAGGTGTTGTTTTCCCACATGAGACAGTGGAGCATCAAAAGGAGAGGTTTGTCGTTTAACAAGCATGGAAAAATTTATGTTATACACCCACGGAAATAAGTTTCTCTTTTCATTTAAGTGCACACATACATAAACTACAAAGAATCAACGTAGAAACACGCATTTGCCCAAAACTATAATGAACACCTTTGTTTTATTTGGCAGAGGGAAAGAAGGAGGCTCTAACAGCTAGGCTAGAGCAGAGAAATGATAGATGAAGGCAGATACTCCACACATCTCATGATGCACAATGGATAAGCTCCATGAGAAAATCTGAGCTCCTGTCTTTGTGCAACTTCTAATATCCCCAACCTTAGTGCAATCTTCAAACAGATGCCAATTGTTCAGTCTTTAAAACTTCAATAACAGCAGTGGTGGTATTCCCTACCCTGACAGTCCCTCCTCTGGATTCTGCTGAAGCAAATATGGAAGAAATGATAAACAAGTAAGGACAGTAAGTCTGGGAATAAAAAAAGAAAAAGAGATGTTTCCAATTTCCTGAGACCTGCTATTTCCAACCTTCTCTTTGTCACTGCAGTCTCCATGGTAGCTCATGCCTCCAGATCTTTCAGAAATGTACCAGCTGCACTCAGAGCTGATGCTCATTAGCAGAGCCAGCCCAGTGAGGATGTGGACCTTGTGCCCATCCCAGGCCACAACACTTTGCTGGGCAGTGTTTTATCTCACTCTGCTCCCCCTGAGTGGGACCAGAAGAGACAAGTTCAGCTTCTCGTGTGCACAAGGCCTCGAGTCTCATGAACACAGAAACATCTGTTCGTCTCAAAATAGAGAAGAAATTCAAACTGCACATGCAGGAAATTTGTTCTCACGTCAAGGTCTCTTCATTTTGTTTTAGAATAAATGCAAACAAACCCCTGAATTTAGTTTTACACTTACTTAAGAATACAAATTACTACATATCCACTAAGAGTTAGATTCAGCTTTTATTACTGCCTAGGAAACTATACCGAGGCTGGGTCTTAGCAATGCAGAACTTAAAAAGGAAATAGTGGTGTATCCCTTTATCCCTTTTTTCCTCATAGTGTAAAGTGTAGGCAAGACCTAGTTTTCCTATTCAGTTGTGCTTCTACCTGTTTTTTAAAATTTAAAACAGATTTGTAATTTAAGACAGATTTAACTACTAACTATTTAACTATTTTTGCATGCAATTTCCTCTCAATTTTTATCTTTCAAAATTTATAATTACAATGCTTTTTTATGAAAGTAATGTATTATGTTTTGCTTAATCACATGAAGTTTACAAACCTCTACGCCAAGTAGGTGAAAAAGCAATTAAAAAAAAATTGCCCAGAAAGACCAGCAGACTAATTTTTTGCTTTTTAAGCTGTTCACCTTTTGAAAGAAAAAAAAACAACACATGCTCTGTGTACACTTGGTGCAAATACATACACACTAAGCAGATCTAAAATCAGATACTGTCATTCTTATTATACAATACATATTGGTGGTATATGATTTTAGTTCTTGACACAAAACTTTGCACTGTTTTGCATACTGGTCTACTTCCTGAAATCCAAATGACCACTTGCTTTAGTCAATGAAATAATCCATACAATATTATTTACAATAATATTGAGTACCTACATGGACTGTGTATGTTCCACAGAATTACTTCATCATGGTATCAGTCACTTACCAGCTCTCTGTCACAGGTAAGGGATCTTTACCCCTGAGAGGCATCCCTGCTCAAGCAGAGGGTCACCTGGGGTGCAGTCCAGCTGCACTTCAGGGAGACACCAAACTGGGCCCATCCTGGTGGCAATATTTACAGGGTAAAGTAGTTGGCTGCTAATCAGCAGAACAGACAAAATGGGTGTCTTCACTTTAGCTCTGATATCTTGTTCTGTACTTTGGTCATCCTCTGCTTTTGGGTTTCAAAACCATCTTTTGAAATACTTGCCAAGATCCCTTCACTCCCTTGAACATGAGCCAGGGGCTTTCCAGCTGGCAAGTTCACACCAAGGAAGAAAGGCCAGTTGCTCCTCAGCCAGCCTGAACCAAAGTACAGCCTGAAGTCGAGTGCATCCATCACACTTTCAAGGTCTACAATTATTAGACACCATCTGATAATAATGACAGTCTTTTCTCCTCCTTTTTGGGTGATTTTCAAAGAGCCCTCATCCTCCCTTACAGCTGCTAACAATGTAAAATGGAAAGATGAAGTGGTGGCCTTTCAATGGATGTCACTGATTGGGAGGAGAAAGAGATATGGAAATTTACATTCTGATGAATTCTTTAGGGAATGTCTTACTGAAAATCAAAGCAGCAGAAATCATAAAGGGGGACATCCCTTGGTGATGAAAATCTCAGGCAGCAAAGCTCCTCAGAGAGAATAGGACTTGTAACAAAAGTCCCTTTCATAACCTTGTTATGCTCCCCAAAGATTCAGTCTCCCAAAAGACTTCTTTGGATGGTTATAATTGCACAAGAAAGATTATGGATTCTTTATTTATAGAGAGAGCATTGGTTTTCACAACTCAGATATATTTTCTTCTTAAAAATAAAAGAACTTAGTGCTAGCTTTGTAGGTACAAACCCACTTGTAGAAATACCAGCTGCACATACTTCTATTGCAGGACTTTGCTGTGTGTTTAGAGGAAGAAATCTTGAACTGGACTGTAGCCAAAATTCCTGAATCTGCCAAAGCACCCTGGGCAGCACATTCAGTTTGCTCTGGTGCCTGATTTGCTCTGTATGCTGATTTGGATAATCAGTGTATTCAAGAGTGTAAGTACCAAGGCAGATGCAGTACTTCCATTTCTTAGAGAGCATGAGAAGCTTTATTGGTATAAGACATTCTGAAAATGCAGAACATAACAATGTAATTTACCTTGTAGGGTTCCCCAAAGAGGTTAAAACCTGAAGCAAAGAGATCTTCATCTTGCTGGACTTCCTGGTTTCTTCTCTCCCATTCCTTCCTCTTAAGTGCACTCCGGTCTTGCTCATAGTGACTGAAGAAAGATAAAAATGACAACACATTATTTTCCCCATAATTTTCTTACAAGTTTATTACTATCAGTAATGGCAACAAAACTTTAGAAATAATGCAACTCCTGAGGACAATTCTGAAAGAAACAGCCACTGAATATTTTTCCCAAATTTAAATGTGGAATCATAAAACTACACAAAATTGGGCAGTAGGACATGCCCAATGGAAAGTGTTTCAATTGAACAATGAAAATATTGTTTACAAATTAACAGAGCATTATGCAGAGGAATAAAATGCATTTTGACACCCTTGTACAAACAGTCTGTAAACACGTGCACCTGCACACAAACACACACGTGTGCCCACAAAGCATGTGTCTGTGCAGGGAAAGCAAACGTGAAGGCAAGGAAGCACAGCAACATCTACAAATCCATTACACTAAACATCCATCCCAAGGCTCCAGTTCAGCCTTGTGTGGTTTAGACCACCTAATTCTGTCCCACCTCTTGTCAAAATTTATGTACGGCTTCATTGCAGATGTCAAGGAGGGGTTAAGAAGTGTTTCTGTAGCAGCAGGCTGCTGGAAGAGATTTTAGGATGGTTGATTCCAGTATCAGATAACTCTACACACAAAGACAGGAAAGGATCCAGCACCTCGGTGTAGCAATGGTGAGTGGCACTTATGTGTGTGGCAGCTTACTCAGTGCACCTGCCAGACCTAGATGACAGGCTGAGAGACCACATTCACTTCTCCCCTGAATAGCACTGAAGTACTTTGTTCTCTTGGCTCTGCAAACCACCTCCTGCTCCTCTGAGGGAAGAGATATAATTAAAACCCTGAAGGAGAGGGAAAAATAGCAAAGAGGAAAGGAAAAGATGCATACTTCAACTTGCACTGACAACCTCTCATGTGACAAGTATTAAGGGACACTTCTGTGCTTTCAACCCACATCTGATTTGTTATGAGGCTTTTGGCTCTGCTTTGAGTCAGTTAATTAGCTCCCGAATTCCAGATGACAATTTGAATAGCAGATTCGGTGCATGCCCTGACGTTATCTGCAGTAAGCACCATCTCCCTGCTAGGTCCTGGCCATACGTGCACACATCCAGCACACAGCCACATGTACAGATGCTTACATACAAACACACATATTACAGCTGTAACAAAGAACAGTTAATTCTCCTATCTCTGGCGAGAATGAATTAAATCTCCACAGAGCTCCACTGCACTTGGAAGATAACCAAATATCTACAACTTTTGCCTTTTTAGCTCAGCATGATGTTGTATTGAAAGCTTCACACCGAGAGATATAATGAGGAATGAACTGCACAGTGATGAGGCTTTAACAGTGTATAAAGTCACTGATTTCTGAGTGAAACCACAATTACTAATTTGAAGCACCAGCTAATTAAAACCACAGCTATGTATTTAGCCTCTTGTTATACCTACTGCAGTTTATAATTATGAGGACCTCTTTATCTACTCAATTAAAGTTCTTATGATTCAGGCAGGTTGTGTTTGAACCTGCAAGCCCTGTGGAGAGCACAGGAAAGCATATGTCTGTTGCCTGATGACTCCATGTAGCCTTACACTTATACACTTGTTTTTGTACAGGGAAGGTAAGGAAAAAAAAAAAAAGACATGCCACAATGAGATTTCTAAATAAAAAATATGAATTAATAATTGGTTTAAGCAATTCAAGACCACTCAGACTTGGATTGAATAAGGCTTGATTATGGCTTGTAAACTGAATGCAAAGCCACCTACATAGGCTGAGCTGAATGATTTCCATCTACATTTCCCTTGTACAAATCAGAAGGCTGAAAATACGCCATGTTTTGTTTTATTTAATTTACTTGTTTATAACACCTCCTGATGTACTGACTTCACTAACACCAACAGCAAGCTCCAGAACACTGTTATAATCAATGCTGTATTTCTGAAGAAGCTATAGTACTGTTTGCTGGTTTCCTGAGGGAGACAGAAGAGAAATTGTTGTAAGGACAGTAACTTTACTATTCTACACGTGACCACATTACTGACATAACACTGTAAATCACAAGCAACCTGTTCACTAAAAGGTGAAGGGGGGAATGAGTACTCCTTCCTTTCATATCCTAAATCAAGATTATAATCTACAGGTATGGGAGTAAGTGAATGCAAGCTGTTTCCCAAACTGATACCCAAAGATGAGACCAAGGCTGATTCCACCTCTCCCCACAGCTTTTCTGGAATCAGGGGCAGAATTAACCCAGAACTAATCCAGCCCAGGAGCAGTAGGAACACACCATATTCATCCCTCTCATGGGGGATCTTTTCAGAGATTTCTTTGGCATTTGACCCATAGATTGTTCAGCAAGACCAGGTCATGGGGAATTTATAAGCCCAGTCTCACAGATCTAGTCTAAGCAAGATTTCATAACCTGCATAAGCAATCTTTGCTATGGAAGCAGCCCCATCCCAGGACTGCTAGCATTCACTTCAGAAAGAATTATTCATGGAAGTTCCCAATGGCCTCCTTGGCCTGGAGTTTCAGGGTGAAATCCTGGGCACATTCAAATCAAACTGAATGTGGCCACTGAACAGAGATCAGAGAGTACAGCACACAACACATCTCACCCTTCATGTGAGGTTCCAGCATTTTGTTATCTAAAAGCCAGCTATGGTCACAAGCATGCAAAGTATTTAGGAAACCAAGTGAGGCATTATGCCATATCCTATCTGAAAAAAAGCAGCAAAGACCCTACGACTACTAAGATATGCTTTATGAGTCATTACAAAACCACAAATTCAAAAATTATGAAAACAGCACTGGCATAATTCAAAGTGGCATAATCACTTTAAAAGACATTAACTTAAGCTAACACAGTGTTTAGAATGTTAACATTAAAAGTTTGAAAATACAGTATTTTCCAACACAACACAGTGAAGGTATTTCTCTTTTATTGTGTGTATGAAAGATTTCTATTTCAGGCACCAAGAGGTGAGTGCAAAGGCACACCTCAAGCCCCAGACCCCAACAATGTTTACAGACTACAAAACTGTGAAAATCTGTGTTACAACACAAGCAAAACCTTAAGTAAATTGCTACCTCTGCTTCAATCCAAAATTCACTCTCACATATTCTCTTGTGAGAACAAAAAAAGAGAATAAATTAAGGCTGCATTCTGCTTTTCAAACTTTTCCACTGGCAGAGTCACACAGCAAAGCATACAAAGGATCTATGCAAAAGGAAGTGGTTGTTTGTCCTGTCAGGTCCATTACTTGGTTTCTTTCTCTGCAAATGTACTTTTGCTTTGAGAATGCTTGACACGGCGCTGATTGAGGCTATGGGAAGTCAAATATTGTAAGATTGTACATAGATTAGGATAACAATTTATTCGGGTTCTGTGTAATTCAAAGAGAGATGCTGATTAGATCTTGAGGCTGCAGTGCACTGAGAATCTAATGGGATGCTCTCCAGAAATTCTTAATGTGGCCACAATGCAATCTCTGGGACTTATGTTTAATTTTCAGCTTAACTAATGTTCTGTGAAATACAGATATGTGATTAGTGGTGAAGGTGTCAGTGAAAACTATAGTCAGATACTGTGAGGAACACCAGAGTTCAGTCTGTCTCACTAGTATGAAAAATACTTCCTATGACTTCTCTAAACCAGGAGAGCAGGATATCACAACACAGACTTTTGTAAACATTTTTTAAAAAGAGATTTAGAAGAAAACAGCTGTAGGTCACACTACTCACTACATCTGAGAGGGCAGCTCCCTAGACAAAACTGTTACATGACAATGCAGTCTGGATACATGAGCTCTATTGTCTTGTTACCACTTATTAGATTAATAACTGAATTTCAGTGGGGAAGTCTGTACCTAGATCTGAGAAAATCATGAATGGTGAGAAGTAAGAATGGTACAATTTGGAAGTCTGTACATAAATCTGAGAAGATCAGGAATGGTGAGCAGTAAGAATAGTACAGGAGCACATGAGACCACCGACCTACAAATTTCCAGTGTGCTGCACATGGCAGAAAGAAGAGCAACCACAACTATATTGTTGTTTTGGTGTGCTAACATTGGGGCAGGCTGCAAATGCATTTTCAGTAACAGCATTTGATATTTAATGCTTTGCCATCAGAGCAACATACACGCATTTGTCATTCTTCTCAGCCACAGGCCCCCTGAGGGACAGTGGTGAGCTGATGCCCTGTGACAGGCCAGGTGCTCAGCCTTGTGAGCCTGCAGGGTGTCAGCCAGCACTGCAGAGCTGCACCCTCACCCCCACAACAGCTGCAGGGACAATCCAGCCCCATCCCTGGGGAACAGAGCAGAGCAGGAGGTGGCTGAGGCAGGAGGTTATATCAAGGCAAAAGATAACAGACGTGCACGTAGGTTTTGGACTGGAAGCTAAAAATGTGGATCTGGCGATAAGAGATGAAAGTCAGGTGAGAGCTGGCTACAAAAAGGAGAACTAGAAGGAGAATAAAATTTGGGGCACTGGAAAGTACAGTGCAGTCATCTGTGGTGAAAGTGAGAGGATGAGGTGCAAAAGACCTGGAGGAAAAAGAAAAAACCTTTTACAACAGACTGCAACAAAGTAAGAGGTTATAGGGAAGAGTTAAAGGAAAGCTGATGAAATGAAACCAACCGCTAAAGGCTGAGCCCTACCGTTTGGGGTTTATTTTCAAAGTTGTGCTAACTAAAGTCACAGAAGTCTCCCAAAGTGCAGAAGACTAGGGAAGAGCCTGAAAGACTGAAGAAGGAGCAGAAGAAAGAAGTCAGACCAGACAAGTTTCAAGGAGTAGTCTCTGTGATATTAAGAAAAAGTAGAAGAGAAAAAAAATGATCAAACATCTCATGTTGCAGACGAATCATGAATGAGAACAGCTCTGTTGATTCAGTCAAAACAAGAGCCCAACAGGGAAATAATCAATAAAAATGCAGGAGCAGAGAGGCTTTACAGCAGTGACAGAATACATCCACGAGGATAAATGAATGACATTCAAAAAAGCCAGCATTAATCCACAAGTTAAGGAAGAAGTAGTTGCTGTTCTCAATAACATGTCTCAATTCACAAAAACACACACTACAATCAAATCCAACATTTCCCAGTACTAGTTCCACCCCCCTTAAAATATCGGATATGCCTAAATGATGAAAGACGTTCTCAAACTGAAATGTTTGCAATTTGTGGAAGCAAGAAATAAACATGAGCTTCTAAATTAAGACACAGTGGACATAAAATGATACAAATTTCAGAACTGAAAGTCCTTTCCCAAGGTTGTTGCTTCATAGTTTTTACTCTGCCCACAAGCTCTCAGGAAGTAGGAGAAGTAAACTCAGAAACTGAGCTTCCTTGAAAACCAACTCATATGCCTGCACAAGGTATTAAACATCCCAAATCAAAACCCACTCATGAGTATATTTAACTTACACGAGAAATCCAACTCAGGTCAACAAGATATCCCCCATGATTAAACACATACTTGCTTTTCCACACCTGTGCAGTTCTCCTTCAAAAAGTAAGGCAAAAAGCATTTCACCTGGGAATCAAACTAGGTGAAAGACTACTTCTAACAAATACATTACAATGGGAGTTCACCTCTACATAACTCCAGTTTTATCTCACCCTAACTCCACTGATTTCATGTAAAAGCAGAGTACCACAGCACTGTACAAAGGAAGAAAAACTGCCTTATTTCATCTATGCAGATTCTCCCAGTATAAACACTGGTATTTTAACACATTTATTCCAAATGAAAAAAAAAAAAAAAAAAAAAAAAAAGGAAAAAAAGAAAAAAAAAAGAAAAAGCAGCCTCAGGTCTTAAATTTCATTGCAGATCATAAAATGTTTTAAGTAAATGAGAGGAATTTCAAAATCTGATATTTAAGCAGAAATATGGCCAACTTAACATATCTTCCTTGCTGATCTGAAGTCTTTGTTTCACTAATGATAAACAATAAAAGCACTACCACCCTTAAAATAGCAAAAGTCTTCTTCCTCTGTTTATCACCACTCAGCTTACATCTTTGTCCTGGTAATTTTCCTACTTGACAGAGACAAATCAAGCCATGATAGAATAGCTTTACAAGTTCTTAGTATCTTTCATATTTAACATCTACTTTAATGTTGTCTTCCTTTTCATAGCATGAATATTACTGAGAGTATCTAGCAGAGAACATATCTATCACTGCTCTTCAAGATAAATGATTTATTTTAAAATATAGAATATTCTCACTTTGATGTTCAACAGTTCTGCAGAGAAACACTTGAGATGGTCACTGGTTATCTATCCACATGAGCTAAATCTCTTCACAATTTGCATTAAAAACAATGCCATTCCTGTAGCACATTTAATAGAGAATACAGAAGATTGAAGCCTCCAAAGAAAATAATGCCCAAGAGACCCCTGTGTGAATTATGGAAATGTAAGCTAAGGGTTTGGCTAGTATTTGTCATATTCCTCATTCTTTCTAGTTATTCCTACACATACCAAGTACCTAGAAAATGTTATTTTTATATCAGTTTTTCTCCTGTTTTTAGTACAGTGCAGCCCCAAACCTTTCCTGAACGTGAATTTGGAAGGAACGATTCTGGGGGAATGGATGGCAGAGATAAGCTCCTGAATAGTAAGCATATAAAGAACAGATGAGGTTTCAAAGGGGAGCATTTATTGTTTCCTGTATCATAGCACATTGTCTTTCAATATGATTAGTTATCAGTCTGAGTTATCAAAAACTGGGATGAAATAAAGCGCTTACGCAGTTATGCTTCATTGATGTCAGCTAGGGGAGCATGAAAATCTCCATGAAGTTGGGTAATTGATGTGTAAATCAGAGCTCAATCACTCTGTAATAGAAATGGTCCCACTGAAAGTATGGTTGTTCAACAGTATTGCAGAGGGGTGGGGAAGAAAAGAGAAACAAGAGTCAAGACTTATTTATTAAAAAATATAATAACTGGCAATTTACACAATTTTCTCTTCAAGGGAGAAGCGCTGTCAAAGACATTTAAATGCAAGCTGCAGATCACTATATTTGGGTACCCTTACTTGGCAATAATTAACTGTTTCTGTTTTATTAAAATGCTTGGGGACACTGTTATGGATATTTAAAAAGCAAATTAAATGAACATGTTCATCCTTTGAAAGGCAACACGTGTAAATGACATCAGCAATTGTAATTTGCTTAACAATGTGTGTTCTAGGTATGTTTTGGAGTCCTATTACAGTCCTCTTGTCAGTTCAAATTTGTGGTGTGAGAAACAAAAGCAAAACTGAAAGAAAAAGAAGGGGAAAAAATGAACCTAAAGAGAAAAACGGTTATAACCACATCTTCAGAAGGACATAAAAGATAAATAGTCATTACAACATCAGTCACATAAAACAGCTTTCCAACATGTGGTATTTCTAAGAGTAAACATCTGATTCATAAAGAAAAGAGCTAGTTAAGACAACATTATGGGGTTATTTTTGTTGTAATTTTTTTCTTTAAATAAATGAATGCACATTAAGGTGTTGGTATCAACTTTGCAGAAACACCTGGAATCCACTATTCTAGTTATGACTTGCAATAAACCACTGATAAACTCTAACAAACTTACATAAATGGGAAATTAAAGCGCATTTTTGGCATCAAATGAATTACATTCAGGACACTAGGGCTAGATTAGGAAGCTTTATTAGATGGGTAATGTGCTGTGACTGTAAGAGGACTGATGACTACAAAGGGGTTGGATAGGAAAGAAAACAGGAAAGCTTAACTCTCAATATCATTGCCTGACTTTAACAGAATATAACAGATTTCTAAATGGGTTTGGTTTGGGGTTTTGTTATGATTTCACTGAAGGCAGTGAAGCCATTAAGCCTTTGCCAAAGCATGGACTGTATCTCAGAGATATCTCCTTACAACTTCCTAGCTGTCCCCATACTTCACATGCCCATCAGCACCAGCACTCTGTGTATTAATGTACTACAGATAAATACAGTTGGGTTTAGTTGCATGCTGTGCATTATTCTTCATACACATTAATAGCAAATGTAGCATAATACTGCTACAAAGAGTATATTTTACATATCTTACTCCCAAGACACAACACTAATTTGAATCAATAAAAATCTTCTGACAGTGCTTGTTACAGTCTGGTTTTCCTTCACCTGAACACCTCAAATTGTGAAACATTTCTTGAAAATGTCCATTTATTTTGTACGTGTACCATTTTCAAAGATTAAAATGCATTTTAATGTCTAGAAACTCAAAATCTTTAACTTAACACTTAATATATACAGATTGTATTCTTACACCTGAGCTGAAAACCATTTTGGAACTCTAGTTTTGTCTTTACCTTTTCTCATAAAAATAATTTTTAATTTTTTTTTTAATACTGCAACTCAAAACTTCCTGGGGACCTGTAGGATGCTTCCTTAAAATTGGAATCTACATGTTTGTATTTGCTTGAAACTTTGGCAATCAAATGCAAGAGATGGCAGAATAGACAGAAAGAAATCTAGTCTTTTAAAGAAGTCACAAAACAATCACTGACTAACACAACCTTTGGGTACAGGTGAATCAGCAGAATCAACTGCTTGGCTATTTTATGGCAGAAATGCTTCTGTGTGCTCCTACAGTTCTAATAAATGCATTTATTTACTAACAGGTACTCGCAGGCAGCTCTGCTCCCTTGAGCATTTTCATATGCTGTGCAGCTCTTTAACCACATGTTCTTAAACTTAACATGTGCTGAAGAATACCACCACAGGAAAATTAAGAATTTGGTAGGACAACTACTTCATTCATCAGCTTTAGGCTGAGGGAGAAGTTCACGCAGGTCTTGGTTTGCAGTGCACACATACAGGCTGATTCAGGCTCCAGTGCACAAAAAATATTACTGTAAGCCTAATATAATTTAATTGCTTGTTATTTAGACATTGTCTGGCCAAAGAAATTATCTTTTACATAAATTATTCTTCTCTCAGTTGAAATCCTATATAATTGTCTCCATGTGTTTTAGTAGAACCAGAGAAAAGGACAGAGATGATCAAATAAATGCAAGGTGCTCTCAATTTAAATTCAAGTCCACCTGCATCCCCTTTTCAGTGCTGTTGTGAGATATATTGCTCATCTTGGGCACTACCAAACTGCAGGAGGTGCAATGATCTTTCAGCTTCACAAGACCTAGTGCTCATCAGCATGGAAAGAACCTAGAACATTTCAAACTCTCAATTTTCAGCCTTCTTCCACCAAACCTTTAAAAGCCTCACAGAAACAAGGTGTCTGTTATACATAGCTCAAATGAGAATAATAATATTTTGTGCTTATTTTTCCTAACTATATTCAGAGTCAGGAGGTCAATGGATTATCATCATCTTTGGCTTCTAGTGAGGGAGATAATCTGCAACAAATACTGTTCATGCCTTCAGCAAACATATAATGTTTATTCCTCATTTACAAACACTGTATACAGTATAACAAAATAATTTAACCAAACCAGCACAAAGTTCATCAGCATTGCTGAGGTTTACGTCCTCTCTAAGGGCATAGTTCAACTTCAGCTGATGCTTCTGGCAATTTTCCCAGTGAATTCAATGAGGGCTGGATAGGACCAAGCCATTTAATAATGACAAAAAAGCCAGGTCTCAAAACACAGCCAGCTTTAAGCAGCAACCACTTCTTGGTGTAAACTAGATTTTCTGTTATATTCCTCATGATAACAGAGGTATTTTTTTATCAACTGTCAAGAGTTTAAAGACTCCTACGTACAAATCAGCACATGCCAGAGCTACAGAACTCCTATGGTCATTACATACAATAGATATTGACTGTAGAGATTTCCTAGTTGACAAAGGTAAATAAACATAATTTAAGAATTTCTTTTAAAAGAAATAATCAAGTGAGATACCAAATAAGTTTCCTAATCTACCCCACAAACCATTATCACCTTGAACTAAAGAGCAGTTATATACACATACACATATTTATTTTGTTTTAGTTGTGTCACAGGTTGTGCACATGAAACCTCAACTAAGTGACTGGGGAATTATCAAATTTGCCTCAATACCACAATAAGCACTGACACAGACACACACACACACACCAGGCAGCAGATCACAGACCCTGTCACAAAGAAAAAGTAAACCAAATGTAACATGCTCCCTGAAAAAAACAACATCCTTAAATTTAACTCGACAAGGGAATGCTGTGCAATTAGGGATGTGGCATGTAGGTGTTACACAAGTTTGAAATATGCTCTGGGAGTTGCAAGCTAAAAATGAGCACTTAATACTGTAAAATACTTCTTTACACAGAGTAAAATCATAACAAAAATTTTATTTAGACTGGCTACAACTACAACCTCATGTCTGAAATTACTTGAATTTTTAAGGTGGGTGTGATGCAAATGATTATCCCAGTACTGCAGCTCCCCAGAGCCAAGCAGAAACTGTATCTGTTTCCCCCATTATGTTTTCAACATGTTTGAAACCTCACATCCATAACTGACTTCATGAATGACTGAAATCTCACAATGAAGAAAACAGGGCCACTTAAGGCCAGACTCCCAGAAGGAGGTCAGACCAAAGCTCTGTTTAACCCATCCCACCTCTGACAACAGGCACCAGGCCCAGCAAAGCCCCTGGGAACAGGGCAAAGCACTCCCCAAAATACTGCCTGGCCCTGAGAAAATCTGGGCACATGAAGCTGTGTGTTAAGTACAGAGGACCTGGAATATTTATATTTAGCACTCCTACAAGACTCTTCTCCAAAGAATGCTAACAGAATATGCTGTGGCAAGGACTTGCACAACCCATCTGAAAATCAGTGCCTTAACTCGAAGGAGGTTTACTGCTCACATCAGGTCCAAGAATGTCACTGATTGAAAAGGATTCTTTTACACTGAACATGTGAGAAGAGAACTCACAGCTATTTCTGGGGGGCACCAAAGGCAAACAGAGAGGAAGCTCCTGTGCTCTTTAGTCTGGAGAATCCCAGGTGCACATTGCCCAGCACTAACAACACCCCGCACTTTTAAGACCAGACACATGGGTTACTGCATCCTAAATAACAGTTATTTGCACTCCAAAACCTATTTCTGTCCCTTCTCCTGTGAATCAGCAAATGAGTATTACTTATTTTCACAACATGAACACAATGGGATACTTAACAAAAGTGCATCCTTTTTTAATTTCCTACCATCAACCATTTGTCTAATAGAAATATTATACTATGTAACATGCACAGATTAAAATGCAATGTAAGTTGAATCATATTCATTGGAGGCTGGCCAACTCCAGCACATTTCACTATTTAATAATAAAATAGTCTAGTGTAAAAATATGTAAACTAGCTTCCATCCTGCTTTAATATTCACTTAACATGAGAAGAAAGGGAATGCAATTTTGTTTAAATATTAAACATTACATTTCTTCTTTTGATTATTAAAGTATTATTAAAGTTAAATGAAAATGTGTTTGCAACCTCCTTCCTCTGAAGTCTTACAGGTCACTGTTATCACTAATATTTTGTCCCTGTAGCTGGCTTCTTTAGGGATCTTAAAGCACTTTAGGAATCAGATCAAGCCATGCCCAATTACACCTCTGGGATGGAGCAACTACTGTCAAGCAAAACAACTGAGGGAATGAAAGTTTAAGCGAGGTGATGACAGTCATTCAAGAAGAGATGGCTAAGGAAAGAAAACTGAGGAGTCCCAGCTCTCAGACATTAAACTTTACCCTAAGACCAGCTGTAACTTGCAACCATTCATCCACCTCTGAGCTCTGAGATGACAACCACCAAGCTGAAATTTAAGACTATCTAACACCACCACATAGCAAGGAGGAATTATCTTTATGTGCCTTTCCAGAACACTGGGTCATAGACCATGAGACAAGTTTTCTCCTGCTGAATGTCACTGGGAGAGGTCAGAAAGGATGTTCTTATTACATTTGCTGGAAGGATGGAGTATATCAAATGATTTAATTTTGTGTAGTGCCCCACTTACTTTGACAAACTGATACTGCACAGGGCATAATGTCATTATGTGATTAAAGTACAAGAGCACTCAGCTTCCCACCTCCTCTCATAACAAGGGCCTGCAAGAGCTACTACAGTGGGCTCAGGACCAGGAAAAGTTGTGTTTGTGGAGGCAATACCGGACCACAGACCACCAAACTCCTCCTCTCAGCACCAGAAATAAGCTTCATAGTCCTCCTGAGAAATCCCACCTTCCCCTGGGGCTCTTGCAGCACTTTCAGCCCTGGCAGGAGCCCAAACCCACATGTGACCTTCAGGCATCCTGTGCCTGGCCCTCTGATCCCAGCAGCAAAAGGACTCCAAGTTCAGCTGTACTGACAGCAAATGACATGATACAATCATAAGGATATGATGTACTTCCATTTTCAGCTGGTATTGCCTTGGAAAATAACAAATGTTGATTTCTCCTAATTATACCAAAGGTATTAAAACCTCAGAACCCACGGTAGGAAATGTGTGTTTTGTCACACACACTCTTTAAATTTATGTTTTCTTTCATAAAAATATCTAGTAAGAGTTTGAATAAAATAAAATCTGAACACTGCCATGTGTAAATTGATTTTAAAGAACTTTTTATCAATTTAATTTCACTGATAGTAACAGACAGATTTATGAGGCAATTAACTAAATATTTGTTTTTTTCACATTTCAATTCATTATAGTAAACTAACAATTTTCCACTTGAAAGTCTTGCATTGCTACACTGAAAGCCTAAAAAAAAATCGTATTTCTGTCGGTCTAGGAAGGATTCTCTCATTTTCACAATGTGGATTATTCTCCTCACATTAACTTACCATACTGTATATGTAATTCAACTCTCCTCATTTCTATATTACCACAGAACCTGTCATTCTTTAAATGCCAGTTTCAAGCAACCAGACTTAAATAAAGAATAATTACAGCTCTAAAGCCAGTGTAACATCTGCTCAAGAAAACAATCCTACAGAGTGGATTTTATAGCCACCTAACACCCACCAATTGTTCAGACAATCCCAAGAGACAAAACCAAGGGCCCTGACAGATCCAGCCTGACCCTGAGCCATGATGCCAACATCAGACCACGAGCCCTGACACAGCTGAGGACAGGAGCAGAATGAACTGAGCCTAATGTGAAGTCAAACACCAGCTAGAAAGTTCTCTTTCCTCTAAGGGGTATGTATAGCCACATTTCACATCTACCTTTGCCTGTTCTGATGATTTAAACATCTGAATTAATGATTTCAGCTTCAAGGAGATCATCTGGCTGCAGCCATGTGGATTTTTCACCATTTCTTCACCATTGCTGGCCAAACACATTAAGGAGCAGTCATAAGACAGAGCTACAGCTTTATGTTCTTTTAACTGGTATTGTACCAAATTAATATCAGGAAGAATATACTCTATAAATATAAAAGCCTCTGCTCATATGGTTCCTTGGATTCTTTTCTCCTCTGTGTCAGTGTTTCACTACCTGAACAGAAATAGTCTTGGTCCCTCCCTATCTCAGTTGTCCTTACAGAGAGCAGGGTGTATCAGTTCTTACTGATCTCATGGGTTTGTCAGGACAGCTCATCAAGGATAAACCTTGAGGAAACTGTACCAACTACACTCAATTCTCCACAGATTCTGGTTAAGTATTTCCCCGAATAAAACATAGCTTACTTTTTAAAAATTGTCCTGTTAGTTCACTGGATTACAACACAATCACATCAGAGTATTAGTCTAAATAGGATTTTTTTAGTCAAATCTGATCTGGAAGATTTAACATTTTACAGGCCTCCATGTCATAATGCTGACAGAAATCATCAGGCAAAGGGACAAACTGGGACTGTGTGTCACACCAAACAAAAGAAACCAAACCTGGAAACTGTCAGATAAATCCCTCATTTTTCTCCATTGTTAATATTTACAAATTTAGCAACACAGGCTCTCCTAACAGCTACTAGTTCAAAACTATATGCAAACACTAGTTAAGCAGTTAATTGTTATTACCAACATGCACTGAGAAACTGAGGCATGGAGAAATTAAAGGACTTGTTCATGGCTGCAGGATGCATCAGTGGTAGCAGCAGGACTGGAACCATTGCCCATGTCCCTGGTACCTCCAGCTCAATTAACCTCCCTTTTCAATGCTAAGGAGTTGCTATTACAGCATCTCTATTTGCAATACCTACCAGAAAACATAACTCCCCTCTTCATGTTGCAAGGGTTTAAACATAAACTGAGTGTTACCATAAATACTCTATTTAGTGGTTTTCACTTTTTAGTTGCATTATCACCAACAGCAAAGTAACACTTCAATTTTAGCACTCAGGAGGCTAATAAATATCAAATTAATAATATACTAACAAATGCAAAAGTACTCCAAGTGGTTAGAAGAGAGGCATTAATTCTTGATAAATGGTCCACACATTATAATTATTTGTCAAGTTTTTAAGCACTGCTTAGTACGTCATCAATCTACCATCAATCTACAGATTAAATAAATATAAGCACAGTATTTGAGCATTGTTAAAAACACAGACAACAAATTGGTAATGGTCTTTATCTTTTTGTCTTAAAAAAATAAAATTGAACAGCCAAAAATATTGAAAAGAAAAAAATCACTAAATCAGTGATCTGAGTACAAGGCATTTTGTGGAGACTAATGATGGGCTGGGATAGATGGCCCTCACTTCTACTTTAGGTTATCAACTCCTCCCACACAATCATTAATTCCCCAGGAAATGCCTTTTGCTTCAATAACTTTTGCTTAAATAGATCACCAGTGAGAGGAAAGAAGTCACGCCACTAGAAATGAACTACTGTAGAGCCTCTGAGCTGCACCTGCCATAATTTGCACATAAAGATTTTACAGGTGACTTGCAAAGGCCATTTTAATTGTATTTCCGACTCCTCCTTGTCACACTGAGTGTGATAATAAAAGCAGCCCAAGGGCAGATTTGTGATGCTCACTATAAGTTTGCTGAGAATGTCTGGAAATGTTCTTTAAGATGCTTTCATGGAGCTCTCATCCATTAAAAGGTGCAGGACATTGAGCCTTAATTAAGAGCTTCTCTCTAACAGTGGCTATTTCTGACAGATGAAACAGCATTAGGCCCCTTAACTGGAAGGGAGGGGAAATACAGCAGAGAAAGAGAAAACAAGGTTTGAACCCCTACTAAAATAGCAAACCAACTCCTGAAAGTGCCAACTCCTTAATCTGTTTGCAAGACACGTTTAAAACCAGGATGCTGTGGAGAGGCCCTGCATCACTCAAGTTTCATACCATTACAAAATATAGCAGAATGCCTTACTTACAAGTTTATTATCATAAATAATTAAAACAAAACTACCCTTATGATACAAAATAAATGAACAAAGTACATTATAGGGTGCATTTGTTCTGTGTTTTAAAGCTGCTTCCTGGCTCCCTACATCAGAAAATTCTTGAATTTGCAATCACTCTCCTGCTCATTAGTCCAAATCAGGAAAATTTTACTGCAGCTGGCTCAAATGACTTGTTCTGTCAAAAGCAGGACCATAAGTGCTCTTTACTAGTTGCATATGCAACATACATTTTTTGTGATAAATCAGAGTATATGATATGCAAAACGTTAAAAGAAAATCAAAGCATAGGATTGATTGCTGAGAAAAAGAAAAGAGAGTAAAAGAAATTCAACCTGTAAAATTGACTGTCTGACTTCTAATTACAAAAATGTGCTAAGGTACAGATGAAATTATTAAATCTCCACAATACTCACGCTAACAGTTTGTTCTCATAAGCTTGAAAGTGTTGGGCACATTCATGGTCTTTGAAGTTTTGCTTTGTTCCTTTGACTTATTTTATGCAGGTCAAAGATCACCATCGCTGCACATATCTGTCACTGAAGGATAATAACACTACAACTCAGCTTGGAATCAGGCTAGGCTGGCATGTTAAACCTGCAACAGATACATCAATCTTGCTGCTCCTGAAAGACTGCGAGTTCAGTGCCAGGAGGGTTGAACTCCCAACTAATGATAGTTACTGGTTTCTGCATCTTGATGCACCAGGTTAGGTCTCTCTTCTTCTGAGCAGCCTGTCCTCATGGACAAGAAAAACATGCCAGGAAAGCAAATTATCCTGCTAATCCAGCAAACACTGACAGAATCCTACTGGAGAGCAGCAGGATTGCAGGGAAGCATGCAGAGACCCATGGCAGCAAAAAAGAGCTTTCCAGGGAAGACTAAGAAAACAGAACAGTCATCAGTAGTTGGGTAATAATCATAATTTGTGAGAACTGGAAATAGTATTATTATTTGTGCAGTAGCATACAACATGAAATACTGGAGGTCCCCAGCTGTCTGCCAAGTAATTGATCAGCACCAGCCAACAAGGCAGGTCAGAATGTAGTTCCTCATTCATCAACCAGAAGTAAGTTTTTTCATCTATTACTTGACCATGATAGAATAGAATCATTTTTATTTTTACCTAAGAAACCAGCATGCAATATGAATACTTAATGCATTTACCTGCCAGTCCCTTGCATACAGCAAGTCAAATTAAACAAATTGAGGGGGATTTGGCCCCTGATGAAATTCCAGTCTGTTTTACACCTATAAATAAATGAGATCAATGCATGCCTGTAACAAAAAGGAGCCATAACTTTGCCCCAAAATGAAACTCACCTACCATGCCAAACAGAAGAATTTTATACATTGAGACAATGGTCTTTCTTAGTGCCAAAAGCAAGGGGAGGAGAGGTAATGTTTATGTACAGTGTTCATACCTTCACTTGTCAACACAAGGCTTGGTATGAAACACCACAGAAGATGTCTTTGCTGAGGGTGTTTTTGGTTCAACTGAGCCAAATTTCTAAGCAGGTACATATGTGAAAATGTGTTTACACTGCACCAGTTCCTTGAGAGCCCTCACCTTACACTGCACACTTCCCACCACAAGAGCTACCAGAGGGGGAAATTCAGAAGAAACAAAGCATGTAAAGATCATACATGCAAGTGCTTGAGAAACCCAGGAGGCAAACAGGGATCTTTTGTATGGGAACCCCTGCAGAATTTTAAAGCAAGGAGGAAAAAGAGGCTCAAAAATTAATCAATGAGGATAATGGGCTACAGCTTTCTCATGCAACATAGGAATGGAAATGGCAAAAATGGCAAGAATGTACTTGTTTCCAGTTCCATTGGGTCACCATCTCCAGGAGCCTAAAGGCAAGTACCACATTCCAGTGACAAGTTTCTAGTCTTTCTATCCTAAGCACAGCTGAACAGTCTTGTGGATCAACTATCCCTCTTTGTGCATCAGAACCAGATCCCTCAAAAATGAAGTGGGAGCTCTCTGTTGATCTCAGCAAACACTAAATCAGGCCCTATTGCAGCTTTATTTTGCAGTAGTTATCAAAATCACACTAAAATACATACTGGAACACAGGAGAATAAATTATTTTTAATCAAACTCACCCAGATATGTATTACCTTCTTTACACAGATATTTCCACTGAATCATTATTGAGAAGGGAAATGAGGGGAATCTCTTCACCCTCAAAACTCCCCTGTACTACTCTTCCCTTGAGAAATTCTGCTCAGATAAATACTCTAGGGAGCCAACTATAGCTGTGTAACAAAAGAGAAATAGCTAGTATACCTTCCTATTTACAATAAAAAAAAAAATTTGCACTTAAAATGCAGAACTAGTAAGGGAGAAAAATATTATTAATACATGTAGGATTTTTTTTAATGGGAAACTCTGAACAGAGCCATCACCAGCTACACTGTAACCACAGCATGTAACAGCTAAAAATTGTTACTGATGCTGCAGAAACTAAAAAATAAAAATTAAAAAAAAAATTAAAAAAAAATTAAAATTGAGAAATAACACTGAAATTATTAAAGCCAGTTTGATGCCTGTAATAGAGCTGACCTCAGAATCTAACAAGCTGCTGGTACGTTAGGGCAGAAGATGAAATACCCTTCAGGAGTTTAAATTCCAATCCTAGCTCAGGAGTTTCTCTTAATATCAAAGCAGCTTCTTAGGAAAGCAAATGAAGTACATTACCTCTGGTAATGGTAACCATTTACTCCTTGAAAAGCCTTGAGAGAGCTCTCACGCAGGATAGCCTATGTTTTATTAAATCCTTTTGCATACTTTTATTTTCAGGTCATATAATCTGAAGGACAAAGTATTCACTTAAACTTTTTAAAGTATTCTGATTTTATCAAGGATTAGTTGTTCTGATTCTTCAATAATTCAAGCTTCATCCTAACTATGTACCATGTTTAAATGTGAGCAGCATTAAATCAGAACACCATCACAACATATTTCTATTGAATCCCAAATGCTCAACACAAACAAACCACTGGCAAAACAATCAACATGAAGAGTTCACTAAGATCTTCAATTATTCACATTTGTTGTTTACACTGATGAACATTATATGATACAAGTATTATTAAAAATTATTTAATTGTATGGCATGAGGATATAGCCACATTTGCCTACAGGCAGTTATTTTCTATTTAGAAAATGTGAATCAGAAAGAGGGAATTGGATATTCCCTCAACTCACTGATTTACAGTTATATCAAATACTATGCTATTATTAGGTACAATAGCTGCACCCTAAAGTTGTACAGAAAAGCCCTATTAATAAACCAGCTAAGCTATGTATAAAGATGCTTTATTTTATAAAAGCAGATAGGGTGTCTATTACATGTATTTAAAGTAACAAATAATACATATTATTTTAAAATAACCCTTAAAAATTTTAAACCATGCAATTATCAAGATGCTTCTACTGGGAACCTCTCACAGTCATTTTAGTGCTAATTTTGGCATTATACAAAGCATGGAAACGTTACCCCAGACATCAGAGGACCTGATCCACACAGTTCAAAACTGGAGTATGATGGCAAATACGTATGACTGAGGCTCCAAGAAGGAAAAGTAACTACAGTTTAGCTTGAATTTCTGCTAATGACTGCGAAAACAGGGCTGCTTAGAAAAGCAATGCTTGACAGAGAGCCACGGATTCCCCTCCATTTGCCACATGAAACATGCTGCTTTGTTTTCCTTCTCCGTCATGATGTACCTCTCAATCTTCTCAATAGGACCGAACAATTCCTCATACCAAACTGCTCAATCAAACAAAAGTGGGCCTCCCCTGCTTAGCTGGTTTATTCCTTACCTCCTCTAACACTTGGAAAGGATTCAGACAAGAGCTACAAGAGCGATTAGAGTGCCTGGAAAAACTTGCCTTACAAGGAGAGACTACAGCTCAGTCTATTTGGTTCATAAAGGAGAAGGTTAAGAGGCAACCTGATCACAGGCTATGAATACTTACACAGGAAAGAGATTGCAGAGAGCAGATGGGTATTTAATCTAGCAGAAAAGGGTGTAATGAGATCCAGTACTTGGAAGCTGAAGCCAGTCAAATTCAAACTAGTTTATGCAGCATCAATTTTCAATGATAACAAAATAATAACCATTTTAACAACTTAACTAAAAAGCAAGGGATTCACAGCCATGTGCAGATTTTAAACAGGCATTGGAAATCTTTCTTAAAGGTACATGACAGCACAGAGAGTTTGGCACAGGCCCAGGCAGAAGGGATGAAATGAAGCCTCAAGCCAAGCAGCCCCAAGGATGCACTCCTGGCCTGAGCTGCAGAGAAATGCAGACCTGTTTAGAAATGGCCGCCTCCAACTCCTCAACACACAACACAGAAACACAACAAAGCCACCAGAACAGAAGTTTCCAGCATACACTGACAGTGACATTCATAAACTTGTGCACAGGAAGATGCTGAAGTTCTAAGCCATGATACAGAAAGATTTGGAAAGGATCTTAGGTAAAACAACCCCCACATAAAACAGCCTAGCAAACACAAAAGCTACAAAATGATGCACTTGAATCTACCACTGTCATATTAATTCACAAGACAGCAGTTATTCATAGAAGTATAACATAATCCACCAAAATATAGATTGGGCCATTCCACTGCCCTTCCCCAGGCAGCCTCTTCAGCAAAAGCAGCAGGTGCTCATCTGCAACCGGGCCACGGTGCTGGTACACGAGGCCCTGTGGAAAAGCTTTGCTCAGCACCACATCTTCCTCACCAAGGACTGGAATGACTTGTTCCAGGCAGCAATGCAATAGTTAAATTTTACTGAGTTGCTAGGAAAAATACCATCAAACCAGTTTATATCTTACCATATTTCCGCTCCATTCAAACTGTATTATGCTGCATACCATTTCATCACTTCACAATGCCACAAACTACCTTTTAATGCAAAACAAAGCTTTTCAATGTAAAGCCCCATATTGTAATCCAGAAGAACTTTCCTTATCTATTTCGACAGCAAATCTTTAGTGGCAACCACATGTTATTGTGTTTTAGGGATTGTGACTTTCGTATGAACATGCTGATTGTCTCCTTGAGACATATATAATCAGCATTTTTTGCCAAGAAACACTTAAGCCAACAGAGATTTATACCATTCAGAAATGCTGTTGGAATTGAAAATGTATATTTTGGCTTATTTCCTTAAGCCTGCAATAGCAGGAATTTCTTGGGGGTTTTTTATGATTTTATTTTAACTTCATTCTCTTCTCAGACTCTCAGAGATTGAGCAAAAAGTCAAAACACATGTTCTGAAAGAAAGCAGCTATGCCAGTAAAATAATTCATTCTGATACACCAGCGCTACCTAATACAGATCCCTCCTGGCACAGGGACATCCACCTCAAACTCTTTGGTCACCTCTGCCTCTGTCCTTGGCTGAAGAGCTGTGCCTATACTCACTTGCAGGCAGCTGTGAAAGTGGAGAGGAATGCACTTTTCAGAAAAGTGAGTGGGTATGAATCTTATCCAGGAACAGAGCAAACACCCAAGCAAACAAGTGTCTGTTTGTGTGTTTCAGCAGCTCCCAAATGTCAGTTTACAGCTCAAAGGAGTTGCAGGAGTAACGTGTTCAGTATTCAGAGAGCATCCACCACGTTTGCTGCAACAGATATTTTTAACTCCCGTTTGCTCCATATGTAGAATGTGCAAATACACAAAAGAATGTCTTAATTGGTCCTGCTTTATATAAATGAATAATGGGCTAAATGGGTTGAAGTGAATGTCATATTTATCTCTCCACTGAGGAAAGACATGATGATTCAGAGACAGCGAAGCCAAGAGGATTCAGAGCTGTACTCACATGTGGAATATATATCTCCTGTCAATACATTATGTATTCCATTTCTACTACAGCCCCCTAAAGGCACAAATAGAAAAAGAGAAGCAAAATCTAAATGTTTCATTTCTGCTCAACATACATTCATGGATGTGGGAGGTTTTTATACTTGCTTTCAGGACTTAAGAATCAAATCTCTGGAGCTCTTTATTTTACTGAGTTTTTGTAAATACTAAACTCTCCAGTGTTAGTTTCATCATTTGATATTATCATTGCCAAAAGACATTTTATATTCCTAGGAAGCAGAGGCACAAAAGTAACAAAAAAGAGACCTGAACTTGCCCTGGCTCACTTGTGCTATCCCACCCAAGCCAACAGCTCTAGTCTGCAGCACCTTTCCAGTTAAGCAGAGACACTTCCTACCAGGCATTGGAAAGCACATCAGGAAAAACAAAAATCCTTAAAGATTTGGGGTTTTTTTCCTGCTTACCAGCTTCCACATTCAACTACTGATCAAAAATCTATGTAAAGAACATACGCATTTTATATCCTCCTCTTAAAAATACAAGCATCACCAAAAAGCTTCAAGAGAAATAAAAAGCAGGGTGTGCAAGACTGGGCTGATATTTTGATTCTGATGATTCTGGAAACTGGTATTTTCAAGTGCTGCTGTGCTGGTTGGATTTAATAATTACACTGAGCAGAAAGCAAGTCTCCTCTGCACTCACCCCGACAAGCAGGGAATCACTTTTAGGGCTGCTGGAAAAGTGGAACATCTCATTTCCATTAATCTGGCTCATAGCTTCAGATTCATAGATGGCATTAGCAGAGCACCACTTTCAGCCAGAGTGGAAGTTCAGCCTCATGTTTAACTGTGCATTAACTTGAGCATGACAGAGTGAAAATGCAGGAAAGATGGCAAAAAAAAAAAAAATCATCTAGTAATATATTTTCAGCAGAAGAAAAAGCTTTACAAAATGTATAGGTTCAGTTATTCCCAAAGCAGTGTTTTGTTAGTAGCATAGTTGTGCATACAGTGCCATGGCTGGAGGATCTGCCTTGCCCACGGCAAGTAAGGTAAAGCCTCAGGCACATGTAATTTAAAATTCATTTTTACTCTAGCAGACAGCTTCAGACCAGCACCTATGTTTATTTTATAAATACAGCACTCTCAATTTGCATTCCTGTAGTCCCTAGGAGCTAACACCAAAACCATCTTACGTTTGAGATATGTTTCAGAAAATAATGCACAATTGTGTCTTTAAAATCCACCAGCAAAGGATCCCTCTGCAGTCCACGCCTGCAGTAATTTCCTTCTGGACACTATGGAGCACCACCCATTGGGAAGTGACACCGCTGGCAGAATATTTGTCAGATTGTGCCCAAGCCAATAAAACACGTCCCTCACATTGTTTATTTTAAACATTGTTTCTTAATTAAAAGGGTAAAAAAGGCTCCCTAAACTTCAGTAATTCTTGACTTGTCAGTTACTAAAGGTGAGTAAGGTGTGGTATCTGGGACTGCCACCTAAAAATGGTGGGCAAATCCCTTATTGTTGCATTCCCCTCCTTCTCCATTTCATTATCCTGGTACTCTCAATACCCAACACTTAAAAACAAGTAACTGTCATGAATGACTGCTCTTGACAAATTAAACTGTTTCTTTTAGGAGTTAAATTCAGAAGGGAGGTTGGTTATCAAGCTGACCTATATTTTACTCTTGCTAAAACAGGAGACCACAAGCTGCCCTCAGCCACTTGTGGGCATGTCCTGCAGTAACAAAGAAATACCAAGTACACCAGATAACAGAATTTTGGCCTAAATACTATTGTCCTGATTAAGTGATTAGTTAATTTTGTATATTACATCATTTGAATACAGCTGAAGACCCTCAAATCCAACCAACTTCCCTATAAGGACAATTAGATGCTTTACCTCACTGTGACTTACAGGTGGGAACTGTAAGTTACTTCTTACAGTAACTGTAAGTAACTGAAAGAAGTAAAAAAGTGGTCAACTCCAATGAACTGCTTATTCAATTTAGTATAATATCAGTCATGAATAGTTTTGCTGATATTTCAGTATTCTTATTTTTAAAATATAAATCTTGGACAAAAAGATACAGTAGTGTCACCTATAGATTTCTCTATAACAGGTTAGTAAGGAGAGTTAGTAAGCATAAAAGGTACCATTTTCCAAACACCATTAACAAATGACTCTCAATTTCTAAATGAGAAGAAATGCCTGACACGCCACAGTTATATACATTATCCACCAGATCGCCCCAGTTGGGTTCTTAACCATAAATAGTCAGACAGCATGAACAAAGGTCAATGGGTGAATTTACTGCTGGATGACTCCATAAATTGCTAATTCAGAACACCTAAAGCCCAAACTATACCTGCAGGCATTTGAGACAGAATATCACAGTGTCAGGAACAAGGGAAGACAAGGGAAACCTGGTCTGCTTGAGTGTTTGACATAGATGCTTCATTTTTTGAAAATTTATAGTGTAAGTACTATTGCAGAATGAAAATTTTCAGTTACTGCATCAGGGACTAATAAAAAATATTTTGCTAACTACTGCAAAACTGCTTAGGACAATTAGTCACAGGTAAACACCTCAAAGAGCTCAAAAACTAATTTGGGTTTTTGTTTGAACATATGCTCTTAAAAACTATGAATTGGTTTTTCAGGGAGTAAGTTCATGCATCTAACATCTACTAGAAGCTGGCTTGCTGTACGAAGGAAAATAATATAAATGAAAAGGACAGGGTATTAATTAAGTTATTGTGTCCCAAGACTTGGGAGTGACAGTGCAGATTTGAATAGTCCCTAACTGGTTTATTCAGCCACAGCTCAGACACAGCACAGTTTCAACTGCACCTCATATGCTCATGGTCTTACCAAGATGCACGAGCCTGAGATGTCTTCAACATCCAAGAAACCCTGGATACTAACCCAAGACCAGGAGTGCTCAGCATTCAACAACTACAGTTATTTAAAAGCATCTTTCTTTTTCTTCTTCCTACAGCTATGTATTTGCTGGAGGTGAGGCAGCAGTTTATCAATTTCAATCCATTTTAATTCCCCTGCCTCCATGAAAGCCAAGACCAAATTCACAGGGTATCAGTCAAATTGCCTTACTTCTGAAGAACATGACAGGAGAGCTCAGATTCAAAGAGGAAGCCAAAAAGAGGAACCAGGAGACACAAGATTCAGCCAAGGGTGGTGTACAGCAAAGAAACTATTCAAATTCCCAGAATAATATTTGGTTATTAACTGTACTTACATTATAATAAAAGACACTATGTATGCTGATGGGACTTAAGACCCTTTATAAGCCCTTGGAAAAGCAACTCTTTCTTTCTCCAGCTCTGCATCTGGCAAGAGAAGAAGATATAAGCAATAGGAAAAGCCTGGCTTGTGCTCTAGCACTCTGTGCAATATTTGCTTCCACTGTTCCACCAGCAGTTAATAGTGCATTCAACATCATTAGTTCATTAGAAATACATTCAAGAAATGATGTGGCAGCAGTCTACACTAAACACACAGGTTTCCCTTGCACTAAACAACAAAGGGGGGGGCCCAAAGGTGAATCTTTTCAGCCTGAAATGCATCTAATTGTCTATATTCTTCCATGGAGAGAGTTCACAGAATCAGACAATATAAATTCAGCAAGAGGAGCCATGTCCTAAGTCGAAGGAGACATTTACTCAAAGACATAGAAGAAAATGCTCATTTTGGAATATCCTCCTGTAACAAGCTCCCTATGTCCCCATGTCCATAAACATGTCCAGGTCCCTGTGTGGTGTAACAAATTACCAGACCAACCATTTGTATCAGCAGTTGGGGGAATCAAAGGTTTTAAACCACTCAAAATGCAAACAATGATGCACTCAATTTATATCCCTCACTGTGTGAAATTCAGGCATTTGTCTCATTCTTCTGGCTTCATCAGGCCATATTTTTGTGTACACTCCAAACACATCCATACACAACACAGCCAAACTACAGGTTTTTCCTAAGCAGGACTGGCTCTCCATGAATTAATTCCCATGCTGGGAAGCAGTGCTGCAGGTCTGTTTCAAACAGAACGACATTTGCAGTGGAGTCCAGCTGCCGCAATCTACCCCGTGCAGATGGACTAATACATTCCTTCATGGGTATTATCTGAGCTGCAGGGCCAGAAAGCAGGGGAATGTGTAACAGACTGAGCTCTTGCCACATTGTGAGAAAAGGTAAATTGTCAACAAACATTTCCTACATCTGATATCTTTTGTATGGAGAGCTACGCTTTTAATAAAGAAGCAGCTGCCACTGCTGAACGATTAATCAATACTGGTAAGCTGACATCTTAAGAACTTGCTGAACTAAAGCTTTTCTTTTCCTCCTGCATTTACAAATAAAGTGCTCACTATTTGACTAAAGCCTGTCTACTTGACTGGAAAATATCAGAGTCCTATTTAAATGACATTTGCAGAGAATGAGATTTTATCCTGGTCGCTGCTCCTTATCGCTAATAATAACATCAGATTAGTGGATTTAGGCCAGCCGAGTAGCAATGCCTTTTCTGATCCCCTCTTAAAGCAGCTCTTTCCATCTGTCTAGCCAAGCTTTCCTCTGCTTGTATGGGCCAATGATTAAGTCTTAAATGGAGCTTCAATTGATACCATGTGGGATATCTATACAGACATTCATTGTGTTGCTAAATTCCAGCCAAGACATTTATCAACTCTGACTACTGCTTACTTCAAAAGGGCAAAACACCTGGATATTTACAGGTACAAACATTCCTACACTCTGTTGCCTGCTTGAGTAAGAACAATAATTAGACAATCCAGTTTCAAAAATGCACTATTTGCTGTAAGATCTTCCACATAAGATACAGGATCAGACCCTAAGCTCATGTCAGGTAGTGTGACTCCACTGAGTACTGCAGAGTACCAGCTGCACAACTTTCTGCACATTGGGAATTCATCCCACAGACTATCAATTAATGGGGGACTTACACTTAAGCACAGTATGGCTTGTCAGCAACAGTGGTTTTCAGTCGGGGCTTCAGAGGTCATGACTGAGCAATGTGGACACCAGCAGAAAATAAACTGCACACACAACCCCCCCATATACACTCACAGCACAGTACAACTTTTTTAAAGAACTATTATTGGTTTTGTCATCATTGCTTTTAATAGTAGCCAAGTGTAGTAGCATAAGCAAGATGTAATATCCAAATGCCAAATACTCTCAATAAAAATTACTAAAGCCAATTAGAAAGTAAATCTGTTTTATTTTCCCTCCTCTTTTTTGTGGTTTTTAGTTTAAAGGTCATTTTTTATTCCTAGTGAGGCCACTTAGAGTATGTTAATAACTGACATTTCCTCTTCTAACACATAATGCAGGCCTGACAACTGCTGTGCACTAAAGATAAGATGTGAAACCAATAGTTCTCATAAGAAACCAGTGTTTCTAGATCATGCAAATCTCCTAACTCCAGTGCTTGTTTAGTTTTTAACAAGGTCTTGCTCATTCCTAACCTTGATCAAAAAAGTGTTTCCACATGGCAGTCAGACTCATGCCAAGTATAGCTACACACAGAAAGTTGCCTGACTTAATCAAGCAATGCTGGAGACATGAAATGAATATTTAGCAAGGTCAAAGTCAGACTGCTCTTTGAGAAGCAGCAATTGCTGACAGTTGAATGAACAGCACACAAATCTGGGATCCTATTTTAATACCTACATATTTTCACTATTTGTCATCCTGTTAACAAAACTGCATTAAAACACAATATTAGAAATCTAGGAACATTTTTATGGAAAGGATAAAATCTACTGTATATTTATGCATGTCATAAAGCCCATAATGTATCTTGCATGAAACCATTTATCTTCATTTCATAGGGTCACAACAAGTACACACTACTTTTCCTTCAGGAAGCCTGTGGCATGTTGAGCCAGGCATCAGTCATAATAAGAAAGACAAATTTATTTCATTAAAAAATCGTGCATGAAGTAAAATGAAAAAGTCCAAATTTTTTAATTAACAGGATTGTGAGCATCCCTTATCTTCAAAAACAGCAAATTGGAATTAATCACATTTCAAGACCAAGTTAATATTCTCTCTCTCTTCTACAAAATGACGGTGATTGATCTAAATCTAGTTATTTCATGCAAAACTAGGTTAAATACTGTAGATCTTTATGACCACACAGAAAGCATTACCATGACAGACTATGCTGCTGTAGCTCTGTAGCTGGGTAAGCTGCAGTAAGTCCAACCACAAGTGATTGAAACAGGGAAAAATCTCCAAGCCTTAAGAACAAAACGTTTGCCTGGTAACTTTTCTGCAGGAACAAACTGCTGACTGACCTGGGCATCCATGTCCAGTATCAATGCCATCCATCACAGCCCCTTCTCTCCTTGGTGCACATGGAGAGCACCAGCAGCCCAGCTCACCTGCCCCAGGTATGGCCAGGATCAGCAGGCATGTTTCTCCATGAGAGGAGATGCGAATCTTTAGGAGATACCTGAAGTGTCCAAGTCTGGGCAACTCTGCTCATGTGCACAGAACTATGAGAAATAATGCCATCTTCATATATACAGATATATATATATATATATTTATTTACTATCTGTGAATTACCATGTACTGAAACATGCTGGTATTTCAGTATGGCTATAAACCACTCTAGTTCTGTGACCATGCAAAACCCTGTTAACATGTCAGTAATTGGGGATAATGAGGAGCAATAACATCATAATATATTATGACAAACATAACTGTAAACATTTGTTTCTATTCCCATGTTATTTTGTGCACATACATATAATAAAGTTTCTTCATAACTTATCTACCAATATTTAACATCACAGTTCAATAGCCTGACTTCAGGGTTTATCAACTGTCTGAAGCCAATGTGACCAAAGGCCAGATTTATCTGCACATCAGACAAGAGCTACATACCATCAAAAGAGATATCTATACAACATCCAAAGAACAGGCAGCAAACGTGGTTTTACTAAGAAAAACTGGTGACTTCACATTTCTGAGATGTAAACGACTTCTGATTTGGTGGGTCTTCCCGTTAGATGCTGAGAGTGCAGCTCACCATTTCTCTCCTCAGACTCTGGCAAGATTTCCCACCCCTTCAAATCAGTTTTGTATAAAATCTTATGGAACTTCCTGCAAGCAAGAAGGCAATCACAGGGATGTGGTTGTATGAAGATAATCAGATTCCTGAGGGAGCAAAGGTCCTCATTTATTTTTTTTAAATCCCCAGGGGAGTGATTTTCTCCTAACACACACACTCCCCCTACCCTATTGTATCTTACTGCTTAATTAGCTACCGGATGAGATGTAGTTCTGTTTGCACCAACTTTATGTCCGCTGTAATTGCCCTGAGTTGCCGTTCCAAGAAGAAAAAATTGATCAAATAACTACATATTTTGTTTGATTAATAATGAAGAAATCATTAAGGGATTAAAGTGAAACCATTTCACTCCTGTTGATCATGTTCAGCAATTTGAAATTATTTTATGATCCTGATCAATGTAATTAATGAGAATGGCTGTTAATTAGTTACACTAGCAGGTGGGACACGTAGAACATATTCTCTTAATGCCATAGAATATAATACAATTAGAATTTGGGCTGATTCTGCAGCATTCACAGAATAAAAGTTTAAAAAAACCACACAGGACCATGGTCTTTGAATTTTCTGCACACACATCACACAGGCACACATGCACACTCAGCCACGCAAAATGACTGTCATAAAGGCACCACAGACACACAGTTCTTTGGAGATTTAGGACCATAATCAAACATTCTTCTTTTTGCAATTGTCATCTTTATGACAAGTCCCTATACTCTCTCACAGCAAACCCTCCTCCTGGTTCACAGGAAACCAGGTTTCAGAGTAACTTGGGGCTTCACTCTCAGCATCTTGTTAATTCAGTCACTCTCATCTGGTCCTTTCTGGTCTCTCCCTCCCCTCCCCAAGGAGGGGGCTTTTTTCAAGAGAAATAACCTCTTGGGTGTGAGCTTGAGACAGACAATAAAAGTGTTAACTGCTTAGCAGTGCTATGTGGCTAATTAGCAGTATTATGAGTTTAAGGGTGGTTTTGATAATCACAGGGCCTGTGAGGGTTCCCCATCCCCTAGGAACACAGGCAGATTAATACTTTTTCTTTCTTTGAGGAAAAAAAAAGCAACAAACTGAATTGTGGAAAAACGCGTGTATTTGTAGGTAGGGATACTGTTCAGGTTTGCATTTCCTGTAGGACCAGAGTAGGCAGTATAACATTACCCAAACTGAGGGAGGAACAGCTCCTAGAATTCCTCTCCAGCCCACTTACGGACTGGGTCTAAACCCTGCAGCATCTGGAGAGAACACGCAGTCTCCCAAAGGCAGAAGCCATTTCTGAAGCACACTGGTCTATTGAAAAGGCAGGTCAGAGAAAGGGAGGTCTGGGCACAGTAACAGACTGGGGCAGGACAAGGGCAAGAGGAGGGGATCCACCACAGCTGAGCACAAAACTTCAGCCCCACTTTTTCCAAGAAGAACTTGGTGAGAGTCAGTGATAGCCCTCCTTGCTCTGCAGCCTGATTTGTTTAACAGCTGCAAAGGTTTTTCCCCTTCTTTTCTCTTGTGTTATACTCTACTCATAATATCTACAGGAGCCTATGTACAGAATCTCAAGATGACACACATTTGGCTATACCTTGTAGTCACACAGAATCACAGTGCTGTACTAAGATATAACTACATCTGATAACCATTAAACTTTAAATACTTCTTTAAAAAACATATGTCCTTGGGATTAAAAAAAACCCCACAGTCAATCAATCCATCACAAGTCATCCTTTAATATCAAAATGACAAGTACACTAGAAATAAAGATTTGAACTTACTCTTTGCATATTAAGAATATCTAAGATTAGAGACTCCAAAGGCAGAAGTGATTAACAGCCACACATCTAAACATGCAGTCAAGCTGTGTTTGCTGTTGGCAGGGAAACTCCAGGTGAGCCTGAGCTCCTGATGAATCCCTGACATGCCGGGTCAGTCCATGGCTCTGAACTACACTGTTTGCAGAAGGCTTTTTTCACTATTATCATCAGAAAGAAGGCAAGAGCTGTCTCCCTTTGAAAGAGGCTGACATATCAGTGAAGGAAGAGACAGCAGAGCAATATGGCTGTGATAAACCTTAGGGGTGAGCAATCCCACAAGAGCCTGGTTCTAGCAAGGCTCAGGTTTAGCAAGTTCTTCAATGGCTGTGATCCCTCATCACCAGGGACACTGCGTGTAAGAGGAAGGGCTGTGTTTTAGAGAAAGTGCTCCCCAACAAAAATAACAAATTCCTATCTATAAAAGAAGAGTAAAAAAAAATATGGAGCAAACACCATTATTGTTTCTATAAGGTCTTCATGGTAATCTCAATGGACTGGATCCAGATTCTGTGGAATTAGCCTCAGTCTCACCTGCTGGTTCCTACACTAAATATTACATGTACATAACTGTCGGCTTGAGCCAGTGTATATTGGCCTCTTCAGATGAAAGAAAATTGGTGTCAGCAGCCTCCTGAGCACATTTTAATAATCAGCCTGATCATGGGTGCATGGCAGCTGCTCGATTGATGGTGTTAGACAGCGAATAAAGAAAGATGCCAGCAGTGCCCTCAGATCTGACATAACGAGGGAAACATCAGTCATTTGGCTAAAAGGCTCATAAAGGCTCCATCAGCTGTGACACAGGAGTCTGTCTTATGCAAAGCTAATGAGGAAATGTGGCAGCACTAGCATTCTCTTTAGACAGTAACAAGTTGCAAGTGAGCTGCATTTTAGAGGAAAAATTCAGTTGAAAACAGGGCAGTTTTCATGATCTTTGCCCAGATAATATCCTGATGTCTGGGACAGACTATTAGAAATAAAAAGATTTCAAAAGGGTTTTAGGACAGCCATTGCCAATCCCAGGAGCCTGTACATTGATTCCCAATTGATACTGTGTGTACATAAGGATTAGCTCTTCTGACTAGATTTTGACCACCCTCACCACAGATCTCAGACTCGTGTAGGCTGCTCTTCCTCCCTTTAATGCTGAGAACCTCTAGGGGTCCATTGGTCACCAGTTAGCAAGGACTGGGCACAAAGAGGGCTCTCTGATCAATGCAGACCTGCATGGGAAGCAGTGAGGACACAGCTGCACAACCCAGCCCTGCACTGGCCGGCTGCTTTGTGCCCCTCAGGGCTTGGGGAGCAGCAGTTTGGAGTCATTTGAGAACACCACCCGTGTCTCCTGTGTGAATATTTTAAAGCAGTCGTTCTCCAGGAGGGTACAAGCAGCTCATCCTGCCCATGGATTGGGTTGCAGATCAAGCCTGTGAGAACAGCATACCCCGGAGCTGTCAGAAAGGTTGCTTTGGAGGTGAGGTAACAGTAGGGAAATGGGGAAGAAGAGACTTACAGATAAACTTTCACTTTCAGTCAAATTTCCATTTTTAACAACTTCTCCCATTTCAGTTTCCTAGCATGTTGACATATTACACTAATTATAAGAACAACCTTCTCCCCTTCCACATTTTTTCTTTCTTCCACTGCTCCAGTCAATAGATTTACAGTCTAATGTTATTTCTGTGTATGTCATGAGAGCCATTCCAACAGCAACAGGGCATTATGAAAAAAGCAGTCAAAAGGTAATTAGAAATCTTGCTGAAATGTTATGTTTGTTACGTGAGGATTACAATGAATGATTCAATGAGCCTCAAAGTTCATCCTTAACATTGATAAGTGGGTTTCTGCCAAGAAATGCACAGCTGGTGACAGCAGGGATTCAGAGTTTGGGAGGGACACACACTTCTAAGGTGAAATTGGAGACAGGGATTAGAATCAGAGAAAACAAAGGAGGTCTTTATTCCTGGAAATGTTAAAGTCATTTTTCAGTGGCAAAGGAAATGCCATTTTTATAGCACATACCTAATCTTTCTCCTAGTTTTGATAGCAGATGTTTAGTTACATAGGTACAAAGTAGTATTCCAGAGCTAGAACAAAAAAAAAGGCCATCAGGTTTTCTGACTTTGTTCCTCAGCCACAACAGTACATCACATTGTGCCTTGCACGTGTTACGTTGTCTACTTGTACCTCTAACTCCACGTTAACAAAGCATCTAGAAAAATATAATATTGATAGGCAGGGGTTAAGTTGTCAAAAAAGAGATCCCAGCACTCTGGAACTGCAGATGTGCAGAAGTTACCCACAGGTTCTAACATTCTATTCCAGACTGTTCCTGCCCAAAGCTGCACTGCTAATTGCAACAGGAATATTCAATGCAGCCTGCCTGAAAAGGCAATCTGCTGAAATAACAACTCCTACGAGGTTGTTCCCAAGCACTCTCCATTGCTCTAAGTAATGTTTCATTTTTCTTAGAGGTCCATCTCAACTGCATTTCTTCTCTGAATGAGCATTTACAACACATTTCAAAATAACACCCATAGACTGCAGCTGCTATTAAGGTTAATTAATTAATGTTTCTGAACAGTGTTGAGGTTCTTAAGTGAAAGGTTACACACTGAGTATCAGTGTTTCACTGGTGTTAGAGGAGGCAAAAAATACATGCTTTTCTTACGAAAATTAATTCTCTGGCCTCTTCTTAGACCTCTGTACTGTAAACTAGCTTTGTCTAGCTGCTTTCTATGTAGTAATGACTTACAGACCATAATATGTTTCCTGAGAAGAGACTTCAAAATTGCACCAGCACTTTGGAGCATCCTGTCAGCATCAGAGTTACACTGCAAATGTTTTAAGCACAAAGTTTTTTAACAATGGGGCTTTATTTCTGCTGAAAGTTAACATCACTGAGGTATTTCACTATTATCTTACTCCATTTGCATCTATATTTGCTCAGCAATGTGGCTTTGCCAAGTTATACTAATATAAATTATAGATTACAGTTTTGGGATATACTCTTTTTTCAACTGTATTTTAGAGATGCACAATTTGTATGTGGTATTCTTTGCAGTTTACTTTCTACAATGCATGTGGTATAACCACATTGCCATTTAGTATAATGTATTAGGTTAAGGGTATATACTTCCTAGTTTGTGAGAAGCCAGAGAAATTTTCCTGTGAAATAAATGCATGCCCTAAAGCCATTTCTGCAAAATACTAAATGGTAAACAATTACAATGCTTATGCTAAGCTCCGTGTTAACAGCTGCATGTATTACAGACTGACACACCGAACATTGATACAGCAGGGGCTGCACAGAACGTATTTAAAACCATATTTCAAAACTTGTAACATGCCAACATGCAAATTAATAAATTTTTCTTTCCAAATGTCAGCGGCATGGTGATTTCCTGCCAGCCTGAGCATCGTTCTCCTGAAGCAGTAAAAGTAACACAGTCAATCTCCTCTGAATCCTATCTCCCCTGCTTCCTGCAGGGTCCCTGGGAGTTTATGATTCATATTCCAAAAGCTGTATGCAGTAGCCCTTTGGGGATATATATTAATGAAGAAATTTTCTCATGCCAGAGCTGCCTCTTTATTGGAGTACGAAGGGTACAGTCTGTTCTGAGCGGCTTTTTAATTTCTCATAATTAACCCTGCCAGAATTAACATCAATGGCATCACTGACAGCAAATTAAAGAAGCCACATCAGCAGAGTTAAAGCTTTTTCTGCCTTCCCCTCTCCCTCCTCCCCTTTTCAGCCCCCCCATTTTCTGTGTGTTTAAAGAAGAAAGTTCTCAAAGTCTGACAAGACGATCATCCTGTCGTTGCAGTAAGAGCCCTGCTGGGAGAGGTATGATTAGAGCATTTCCAGACTTCCCTGCCGTTAATACCAACCTATTTCAGCTCTTAACTGGCCTAGTGCCATGTAGATATGTGGCAAAGAACCATGGTTTCAGTTTCTTTCGCTCTATGAGGTACAGTGGCTCACCTGATCTCCTCTGTGAGCTGATGGAACCAAGATCTAAAGCCCTCTGCAGCATTCAGACAGCTTCTTCTACTGACAATGTATTAAAAGCCAGATCAGCTGTGCTTTGAGTCTCTTTAATCTAGCTTCATACCAGCCCCTTTTACACAATTCTGGGCAGAAGATGAAAACATACTAGGAACACCAAGATACCCAAACAAACACATTTTTCAATTCTGTTAAGCCAGAAACAAATGTGTTAAGTCCTGATATTCCTGCAGCCACATCCACTTAAATGAAGAATTTCAGAGAACAAGAAAAGGGATGGACCATCAGTGTCCTACCTGATTTTCTCCACTGCATGTCTGAGAGGAGAGAGGAAGCCTGGAGAAAGCCCAAGGTGGTGAACATCATTATAAGAGTTACAGTTCAAGCACCCCCGTCCTGTTTGAGTGCTCTGATCATCAAAGCCCTAGAGGTCAAAACTAGATTGGCTTACACAAATATTTACCCCACTGTTTGATCTGTTGCTGAAAACTGACAAATTATGAAGTTGAAAGGTCTACCAAAGGCAAGATATGATAAGACTGCTGCTGTTACAGTCACAAGCAAAGTAAGAGCGGATGAACTAAAAAAAAACAAACAGTGCTCTTCATTCATCTACCTACCAATTTCTGTGGAAATCATATTTATCGATCCTCTTACTCCCTCTCTATAATCATAGGCTTTCTTTAGCAATGAATGAAAGCTGTGATCATGGTCAATTTGCTTTCTGCAGAGGAGAACCTAAGGCACACACATTTTTCCACATAATCATGGTAGGAGATGGTGATTTTAAAGCCACAAGGAGAACTTCCAGTACTGCCCTGTTACTCTGCTCTTGCCTTGTTTCATACTGCCTTCTTCCCATGAGCCTGACATTGCATTCCACTTAGAATTTCCAAGTGTTAAAACATTTGCCTGGACTTCAAAATATCTATGGAAGTACAGGATGAAATTTTTGCATAACAATGTATGTGAAACATCTTCCTTACCTGGTATGATGTCATTGTAAACATCAATCTAAAAACCCCAGATCCATGAAGCTAATAATATTTTCAAAGATCTGATGGTTTAAGACCAAGAATAGGGATTTCCATCAGCAGGGGGTAGAAGTCAGGGAGAACACAAGGGCTCTGAGCAGGCACGTGACAGCTAACAGAGGTGCACACACACTTTCCTCGACAAACCACAGACTGCATTGTAAAACACTGCAGTTGGTGTAGCATTGGAAATGTGCCAGTGCAACCAGAACGAGGATATGCTTCCTGCATTGTCATCTCACTTGATAGGCACTGTTCGAACACAATCTGTGAGCAATTTCAGTGAGCCACAGAGCCCACCAGAGGGAAAGGATCTGATTTACATTCAGTGGTCTGAAAGGTCGCAGCAATGATGGTGCTGCAGATTACCTGCAGATATGACAGCAGCATCAATTTCTTGAGACTATAATATTAAGTGTTTGTGTGTGTCTCTGTACATAAAAATATATGTATAGTTCTGAGAGGAGAAACTAAACTGCTAAATAACTTTCTGCATTAAAACCAGGAGACAGTTGGATTTTTTGGGGAAGTCGTCATGAATTTAGACTACTTCTATGACTGGGGAAGCAAAACAACCCCACAACAGAAAGAGTTTAAGACAGTACTGGTTCCATGAATGTCTCAGTTCACAATGGAAAAAGAAAGGTACATAACACCAAAATACTGGACTCCCACCTGAAAGGCAGCAAAAAAATAAGGAGAGCCAAACATGCTGTGAAGATAAGCTCTTCAGGTGGTTATAATTACCACATAACTTAAGCTGGAAGTTTTATGGAAATGTTAGTTGTAGTCATCATTAAATTGTCCTGCATGCAGCCGCAGTCCTGGACCATATTCTTGTTCTCCTTTAACTCCTCTGATCTCTCTAAAAGTCTCAGCATTTTAATTAACTCCCTGTGACTCTTCCCAACAAAGACTACAGCTGAGAAGATTATCAACTGCAGGGGATTTCTGGGGTTGAGTCCTGACAGTCCAGGGGGAATTACAAGAGGATTCCAATAGGTAGCTGATATCCAACCCTTCTGAGTAGGTCCTCTTGATTTTATTACTATTTCCATTACTAACATGCATCTTTTTAAAAGTCTACAGGTGGACAACTTAGCTGGGAGTGCTGCAGCATAATAAGCCAGGAAATAAGGAATACACATGAAAAGAAACAGGTAAAGAGTGCCCAGAGCAACTGGGAAGGTATTTAGAGCTTAGTGTGGAAAAATCTCTGAAGCCATTTGTTCTCTGTATGGCTGCAGTAAAAGAAACGGCAACAAGGACACAGAAATGCACCAACCAAGGGCTGCAATACAAATCATAGGAAGCAAGGTGATTTCTCTAATAACTGCTTCACAACTGGAATTCTGTCCACAATTTTAAGCATCACACAGATAAGTTAATTTTACTGTAGAGGAGGTGCAACTTCAGAAACCTTGACTAACCTTGGGTACTTAAAGACCTCATGTCAAGACAGGCCAAAGTGATTGAATTTATTCTTGCTAGGAAAGAGATAACTTTCAAACTGCTGAATGGAAATAGTTAATTTCAGATTAGGAAAATTTTTCATATAGCACAGAGATGTGGTAGAGGGGGAGAACCTGTTCATTACCAGTTAAAATAAAGCCAAAACTGTGGCCATCATTTCACATTTGGAAATAAAGAGCCAGTATCTGCTATCAGCGACAGCTATAAAAGTCTCATTGATTTCAATGAAAGCTGCAAGTGTGCATCTAATTGAGGAATGTGGATCACAAAATGTAAAGAAAAATCATTTTGCTTAGAGAGTAATGAATATGCCATATTATGCTGCTAAGTAATATTATTGCCACAAAGTCTCAATGAGTTTATGAAACAGATTGATATTTTTATTAGTAGAGAGTAGATTGAAAGAGAGTGACAAAACAAAATGAGGATGAAAAAAGGTAAAAAAAAGCAGGCTTACTGGGCCAAATGGCTTTTTCATGTCCATAAATTGCTAAGTGTATTTCTAATTAATTTCCCAATTCAAACAGCCAGAAATAAAAAACAGGCTTTTGAGTGTGCTGTGAACTCAGGAGAGACTCTGTAGACTTGGGCAAATAATAGTATAAAATGGTTTATGAAACCAGAGGGTTTATGGTCTATAAATAACTTCCATGTATTTTTATTCTTTACACGTACAATATTACTGAGGACTGGATGATAGCTTTTCACTGCTGCCTGGTTGACTTCTTCCACATACACACCCAAGGTAATGACGATATTGATCCTGAAGAGACATTTTTTGAAACAGATAAAAAAGCCACACAAGTGAACTAATAGAAAGGGCCTAGCAACTTTAGTGTAAAGCTGTGGTCCTTTAAGTGAACAGCAATTGGCCATACAGTTTAAAACCTACATCCTAATAACTTCAGGGGTCTAGGATGAAAAAAAAAAAAAAAAAGAAGAAAAGAGTAAGACATCTAGACATCTAAATGACAACTTATGGCAGTTAGTGCCTTTAACAGCCCTTTAGATAGCTACCATATAATTTTTAGGAATCTAAATATAATTTAAATAAAAATATACATAAGATACATGTATTTGTCAGTGTAAACAAGAGACTCACTGAGAAAATGCTTCTGATGTTCAGATTTACAGCATGCTCTTTTTTGGCTAAATGTGCAATTCAAAACGTGCCTAATTCCTAAAATCCATATATGTGACACTGCCTGGGTTTCCATGACTACTGCTCTGAAAACCATATTAATTATTCAAGAGGTCCATGCCATTCTCCCTGTGTTCCATAAGGAATGCTGGGAAGCACTGTCTGCCTTTATAGAGCAATACAGATATTTAAAAGGACGGCATTGCTGGCTCTAAATACCATAGATATTTTCTTATAGCACTATGACATCTACATGATAGGTCCCATAAATATTATCCAAACACTCCAGTGCCTCAGTACAAAAAGAAAAAAAAAAAAAAAACCAACAAAACCCCCAAACCAGAAAAACTCTCCTCTTTGCTTTTTTTCTTCTCTCTTTCAAAAAGGTGCTTTAATTCTAGTCCCTGTTTATCATCCTGATATAATCCTATTTTAAACAAAGTCAACTAGCTTGCATGCAGGAGGGATTAATCGCCTGTGTTTTTCTAGAGGATATAGTTTCAAATGGTGAGACTTACATTAAATCAAATTTCTCACATCAGCTGTGACTAAGCAGCTGTTTGCCATATCTGTTGATCTCTGTATATTTTAATAACCATAATCAGTGCGAGGAACATTCTTTACAGATAACATTATCAAAACACGCTGTACCAAAGTAGGGAATGTCGGTGCTGGAGCAGTGCGTGCCACCCGACGGCCTGCCACAGCGGAGCCATCCGTGCCAGTCACACCCCAGCAGCACTGGCACGTTACGGGGCAATTACCCAAAGGCAGAGAGGAGAGCAAAGTGGGCCAGATCTTCCAGTGGGAGCAGAACAGTGGAGGTACCCCAGATTTATCCCTATGTGACTGAAAGCATAATCTGGCCCAGCATCAATCTTGCCGACACAGAGTCGCCTGGGATGTCAGACTGGCATATATGTAATAGCCAGGCAGCCCTTATGGTAAAAGTCCATAGGATGTAAGAGAAAATGAGAGCTTTTCTGCAGAGTTTTGTAAGTGAAACCACGATAGAAAATGCAACTACCGAGATACACTCTAGATCTCAATTAAACGCTCTCTATTCCTTCCATATTTTAGCTGCTAAAATAATATTCTTTTTTTTTAATGATTATATGCTTAGGGAATATTCTTCAGCTAAAGAAAATGTATTTATTTTTTCTCTCCAGAACCTTCAAGTTCAGCTCTGTTACATTCTCCAGTAACATCTACAGCATCTCTGCTGCACATGCTGCTGCTCTTTTACCTAAAGTGGGGATTTAACTGGTAAGGTAAATCTGAATTTCCCCAAAGCACAGATATAGCCTTCTTTTAGCCCTGTCACCACATAAAAAAGTGAAGTGAACAACAGGGAAAACAGAGCTCCAGATTCAAAGCCTATCGAGGTCACAACACCATGAACACATCCCTGACTGACACTCCCTGAGCATGATCAAATACACAATAGCAAACAGACCAAGAAGTGCAGAAATATTTTCAAGTCTCAGAATCACAGGAACACCCACCATGCCTGAGCCTACCTCTCCCCATGCCCTGTCTCTTTACAGTTCATCTTTACAGCACATCCCATTGTCCAGGCTGGTCAGCATCCTGATGTGGGCCACAGCACAGTGGAGGTGCAGGAGCAGGACCCAAGACGGAGATGGCAGCTTTGTCTGAGATCTCCCACATCCTCTGTTTACCTACTCACCCCCTTCTCCAGGTCTGCTCATGTCTGCTGGATGATCTCTCCCCCTCGGGCTGTGTACAGCACCGAGCACAATCCTCACCCTCCCTCAGTTCAGCTCTAGCATCAAGACATTGTTATGATACAGCCAATACACTACCACATGCAATGATCATTTCCAGTTGCCTATTTTCAGAGGTTTGTTTTAAATCTTCCTCCCAAACACATTTCACTAACAGGGCACCATCATTACTACTATTATTTACTATTCAGATTGCAGCTCTAGCGCCCACAGTGAGCTTTCTTTATTACTCCCAAGTTCTCACTTGCCATATAAAGTGCTCCATCCAAATACAGATAAAAAGTAATTTCCTCAAGAGCAAGGTGTGAACTGAGCATACTTAATTGTGCACTGTTATATCAACTGTATAATGTTGCAATAAAATTCCAAAACAATGTGATTAAAAATTATACCAAATGAGGATACCTAGGTGCCATAGCCAGTCAAAGCACATTTATCCAATCTAAATTATATGCTAAGCAAATAAAATAAACATGCAATTTGCTAATTAAAGTGCACTCTCATGTATCCTGTAACCACCATAAATTATACAGCAACATTTAATTTTTTGACTGTTTAGCAATGTTTATGACTGCTTTACTAAATTAAACACAGAAGGAAGGGGGCAATGTAGTAGAAAAGCACTGTTTTTCCCCATTTCCTTCCAGATTTATTTTTTCCATAGTTTTGTTCTTCTGTTTTTATGCACCTTCCTATTAACAGCATGTTAGTTTTACTGTGGATTTTCTTCATTTCTACTTCCAAAGTTTATGTTCTACCCTATTCAGTAATAGCTACCCACTTTGGCCAATTCTCTTCAGTATGGAAGTCAATTTATCTTATTTGAATAAACCTTTCATAAAAACCCTATGCTCAAAGTCCCTGCATTTGGACAATGACAAGAATGATGGGTTTTCCCCCTCAAATAAGACAGCGATATTTCAATCCTTTCATTTCACCCAAAACCTACTGCCCAAATCACAATGACTGGGTTCCAATCAAAGCTGTGAGCCTTCCATCATCTGGAGTCAAATGCTGAAGGCATTCCTGGACTCCACTCAAGGGGAACTGTTGGGGTTTGTTTCCTTTTAAAATATAAGAAAAGTCTCAGACTCTGCCTGGCAGCCAGGTCAGCTGTGTTTTAGACTTCTCACAAACAAGTTTTTATCCCAATATACAGTCAGGTAAATATACAGAAGGAGGAGTAGGGGATGGAAGCCACTGTTCAATCCCTTAGTCTGCTCGTTTCTACAACGGAAATAATTAAGGGATCTGACCCTTGTACCAGTTTCTTGCTTCCCCATTTACCACCCCTCTTCTTCCCTTTGCACTCATATGGAAGGCAAACCACCAGTAATTCAGAACTATGGATGCAAAGTGGCTCATTCTCAAATCCCGACTCAACACCCAAATATTAGAATTCCTTAAAATTTTCTATCTGAACTTTAGAGGTGATCTATGACTAATATTGCTCTTGTAAGTTAAAGCATCAGATCACAGGGCAAGCTTTGCAGTCGGCCATTCCCTCGAGCAACAGAAGATACTGTTCAGTGTTATTGGCACCAGAGCTGATCTTCTGCACCCAAGAGTTACCTGCAGGCTCCCCCAACCCCTACATCCCACTGGCACACTAAACCCTCCAGCAATGTGCAGTTCACCACAGACTGTCTGGCCTTCCTGGGTAGCAGCACTCCTGAGACAGTTCGGCAAATTGTGATGCATTCAGAAATGTAATTCCAAACCAACACAACTGCCAACACATTGAAAGAGTTTTATGCAACTTTAAAGATGATTAAGGGCAAGAAAATCTTTCAGCTGACACCAAGGATCACTCCAGGAAGCCCCAGATGGCTGTATCCAAACAGGGTATAGAAACTGCTACTGAGAAAACCTCCTTACAGAGGTCAAAGTGCTTTGATGGAAATGTACAATGTTAACATCCTAATGTCAGTAAATTAATCCAAAAGTAAGAATCTTTGCTGAGCCATTTTTTCTAGAATATCCTAGACGTGAATGCTATGAGAAACTGGTGAGCAGATACTCTCACAACAAAGCAACCAAGGAACACTTTCTCCAAACCTTTTAGTTGCACTTGAGAATAATAATATTGTTTCATACATGTCTTCCTTTCACAGCAACTGAGATGAGTGAATCTGTACTTTGTTTGTTACAGATGCCTTTTTAATTGGCATTACTTTGCTGGGAGGATCAATGAGTTACCTCAGTGCTGCCCAATTTGCAGTTTTGCTACAAGACCTTTTCCCTTAGAAATACTCCTAAATTCCCATCTTCAATGAAAACTGCCTCTCACTAGAACAAGGAAATAATTTTGCTATCTAATTTGCCTCCTGAAACCTTGCCTAAAGACAGCTCCTGCCTCATTGGCAATTTATTTTTGGGAAATGGGAGGAAAATGCATTTCTTCTTGTCTTTCAGGCCATCCTTTTTCTAATTTTTCCTGCCGACTGGCATTTAATAATATTGCTTCTGCTATGAACAGAAAGCACTGGATTCTCTTGAAAACAAAATGTTGCAATTTAGGAAAAAAAAAGTCAATTTCTTCTTGCACATCCACAGAAATATGTTAGCTAGAAAATATCCATTATGCCTTGCCCATGGGGGGGTATGACACCATCTCTCAAACCTCTGCCTTTGCCATGTGATATAAAATAATTTTAAGTACTAGACAGAAACAGTCCCTGCAACCCTGCAGGTTTAAGGATGAGTCATAGTTCTTGCTCTCTGAATTATGTCTCCATCTGCTTTGATTTTGGGGATTGGAACTCGATCTTGGACAAAAAGCTTGTGAAGCCAGTGCCCATCAAAGAGATGTGCTGGCTTTAAACTGAATGGCCCGTGTCAGTAAATATTGTGAGGCCGAACACTCCAGTGCAGGGACACCATATGTGAACTGAAAGGACTCAGCAAATGCGAATTCAGGGCTTATAAAATGGATTTACTTGGCATTGGTGGGGTTCTAGACTCAGTAATATTTGGTCCAGCTGTTTATCAAACATAGCACATTTACATATGACCTTCTCCAATCCCTCCTCCCCTCCTGCCCAGCTGAGAAAAATCGATAGTGCTTTGTTGTAGGGTTGTGAGAAATTCCAGAAGTGCAAGATAAGCTACTCTCTCAGTTCAACCCTAATAGCCAATGGAGCTCAAGGGAACTCACAATTACCACAGCTATGGCCCACTATTTCTGTGCTATAATGACTTCAGAATATTTTAATGCTGGAAAAAAATAGTTGCCATAATTTCCAAATTTCTTTCTGCAAGATACTTATATATGATGTTCTGGCCTTCTTACGAGGCCTGAACTTTTGGATAAATGGAATCAGAAGGTCTCTCACCCTTCTCCTTCTCCCAACAGGAAAAAGCAACTTATTTTAAAGTAAAAAACACTAGTAGAAAGTATTTCTAATTAATTCCTAAATTATTTGGAAGAACTCCTTTTGTAGGAAAAAATAGCAACTGAGTTACAATAGAATTCAAGCATCTTATTTGTAGAGCAGGATTCACCTCTGTTTTACCACTGTGAAGCCAAAGTAACACCACGGGGCTGAATTGTATTAGACCAGACTTCCCAAAAATAACCAAGATCACAGCCCTGCCTGTCGAACTCTGCAGGCTTTTTGCCTAAGTGATCACTGCAAGATAAAGCCTTTTGACATAAAGAGGAATGAAACTGAATTTTAAAAGAAAAACGTGCAACAGAAAATGCAAGGCAATTATCTGATTACTAATAGGAAGAGGTACAGAGCCACGAAGTATAATGTTCAAGGGATTATCCAGCTTTGAACAATGCTTGCTTAACAGCTGCTACCGAACTGTGGTTTGTGTACTTGGCAGAGAGTTTCATTAATGATAATCTACAGTGTTTACAGCCCATAGGCCTCTAAATATGTTAAGAACCTTTTTTATTTGTATTTTATAATCCTTTTCCCTCATGTTTTATGTTTTTCTTGATATTTTTGAGATCTGAGGGAGTTTATGTTTCAAAATGATTCATTCTGCTCTGACAACTGCAGAGCAAGATTGCAGTAAATGTTCCCTTGTTATCAAGACTATGTATTTATAAACAGAAAGGAAAACCATCGAAATTCATACTAGGATTTGGATCACCACCAGCTAATACATTCAGATGCCAATATACAGTGCTCCATTGTTTACATGTGAAAGTAAATGTCAAACAGAGGTGTCTTTGCCAGTTACTAGATACTCCTCAGTCACTCCTCAGATCTGTCAGGTTGCAGCAAATTGAAACTGCCTTATTTTTGACATTGCATGTGACCTGAACTTCATTTAGAGGAATCCTGCAATTATTTTAAAGGTACAGTATTGATTAAGACCTAGATTTGCTTTAAAATTTGGTTTTCAAATGCTTCCCTGATCTGTTCTCTATGGCAACACTTAGGTAACATCAGGAAAACAGAACATAATTAAGAATATAATTTTGTTGTGGAGGGCATTATGTATTATGCAGTACACTAGGAAGATCATCACGATTCAAATGCCAAGTCACTGAGTCCTGGCTGCAATGCTTTGAACACACGCTATTTCTGTGGCCATGATTCTGTCATGACAAAACCAAAGGAGATTATTACTTCAAAGCAATTAGCATAGTTAATTCTGACACAGGGCAGCACATTTCTCCTTCAGTCTTTCCCCCTCTTTGTCCTCTCCCCCTTGCTGAGATGGGATTCGTGCGAGCTCAGGGGCCGCGCTCAGCTCCGGAGCCCCCTGCCACCCTGCACTCCCTGGGGACGTGGCACTGCAAAGGCTCCCTGCACCCATCCGTGCCAGCCAGGGCAACCAGAGATGTGTGATCGCCCTTCCAGCTGCTTCCACAGGCCCGGGGACACCCCATCACAACCCACAGCAGCTCTGGGGTTTTCACAGTGGCCCTCCCGAGCGCTGAGCTGCTGAGCCAGCCTCACTAAAATGTACACTTGAAAGAAATCCTCTCCCCTCCTGATCACTATTGGTTTCTATAGAAACAAGAAGGAACCTCTGCTCTTCTCTAAATTTTTCCCTAATGCTTTTTGCAGACTGTGTGAAACCAATTTTTTTCCAAGTTTTTTTTTTTTTTTAGACTCTACAGCCCTTCATTTCTAACCTAATTCATCCAATTAAAGAACAATGGATTAGATAAAAAAATAGGCATGAGGTTTAGATTTTAAGCAACTCAATCCTATGCATTAACTATCTGTGGTCAATTCATCTCTCCTGGGTCATTTTATGACTCAAGCATTTCTGAGTAAATAGTTTAAAACAACGGTACATCACAAGAGTTAAAAGGGGTCAAGAGGATATTTACTTAACCACTAGTTGACTTTTTAACTTAGAAATATTTCAGCAGTTACTGTATTTAAATGAAATCCACCTCTTCAGCATCCCCATAAATTACTCTAAAACTCCAGGGTTCCCATCCACGTTATGAGTCACCACCCCAATGCCTGAAACTTCTTATTTAGAGAACTGTGATGTTTGCTTGCTTTGTTATTGCACCCTTCTCTGGAGACTGCATTTGCACAGGAATTGCTACGGCTTGTAAATATTCTATCTGCCTTGTTGTTATCATTACGCAAATATACTTGCAGTCAGCCATACAAAAAAAAATAAGGGCTGTTGAGCCATGAAAAATTGCTCTAACACAGGTTTGACGTAAAAAAAATTAGAGAATAAAATCTTTACAACAAATAGACAACAGTAGCCAGAAGTGAAGGAGTGACACAAAGATGTTATTTGGGATCTACTGTTCTCTCCTATCACAAAATAAAGGAAGCAATAACCATCATTCAAACCATGATGATGCAATTTAATGCTGCTTTACAAAAACAACGAGCACTCATTTTCAGCGCACACAAATAACTTGCTTTTATTGTCAATTCATATTTACTCACACGTTTACTTGGGAAGCTTAATATTCATGCACATACAAATCACTTACTGTAGGTAGTGAGTTGAGCTAAACAGAATAGAGGTTGATTATATCACGCACTTGCAGATGGGACCAAATTGATTCCTGATGTCGTACTAACACAGTAAAGTGACACACAGGACAGCTCCTGTCCACAGGTCTGAAGGAAGAATTCAGTACAAATACTGGGTTTGTGACTGTTGCTACCACACTAACACTGTCAGATTATCAGCAAAGATAAGAATGGGACAATTGTGGAGCTGCAATCTCTGAAGTGTTATTTGTTTTATAATCCTATGTTAGCCTCTTTTGCTTTAAATGAATTAGAATCCTTCTGCAGGTGCTAACAATATTATGAGAGTTGTAAACTGAACAATGTGCTGTGTCAGATTCTTCTCTACTTAAACTCTAAGTCAGCACACAATCCTTGTACCACTATATATAATGTTATGACTTTCAGCATCAGCTTTGAGAATCTGGCACAACAATGTGCAGGGCTGAAGTCACCTCAAAGCCCTTGCTGGATCTCGTTAAGGCTATTACTCAAAAAAGATTTTTTTCTCAAGGAGAAAGGGGAAAAAATGCACTTATTTTATTGTTTCTTTCAGTAAATAACTTGTCTCATGTTTTTTAATCTATTTTTTCTTGTTAGATTCAACATGGCAGCTACAAATGCAAAACTAATTCAACACAGAAGTAATGAATAAAAAAACATGCCAATGTTATATTTTTTGCAAGCAGTCTATCATAGAAACAGCTGTTCAATATTAATTGTTTCACATTGCCAGAGAGAACTTGCCCCATAACTAACATTTTCAATTTCTTGGAAAAACAATTATGAAGTGTTTGCTCCATAGGCACTAATCACACTAGAAGTCATAAATTTGCAGAGGTTTTGTTCCATTTCACCATAGAAAAATGCTGTGTCTATAAAGAACCCTTTTCAGCATTAATTTCACTTAGTAATATTTATGACCAAAAAAAAAAAAAAAAGAAGAGGGAAAAAACAAAGCCCAAAATCAAACAAAAAACCCCAACATTCCCAGCACAGACTGGCACTCCTCAAAGGTTAACATAAGAAAATAAGTATATGACTGGATTGCTTTTTCCAGCACTCAGCAGTCCATCAATGATACACTGATATTAGTAAGGATGGAAATATTGAATGCCTGGTGATCTGCCAAAAAATTGTATGGTACCTACTATGCATTTTCTCCTTCTGTCTCTCCAGGAGAAACAGCTCTGTAGAGCTTCATGCACAGACATTTATTTTAAGGGATATATTAGTCAAAGGGGGGGAGGCTGAAAATTTCATGCCAAGGACCAGAAGAAACGTGTGCCACAGCTAACTATTACTGTCATACCTAAAAGGAATTTAATATATGCTAAACTCAAAGTGAAGAGATAGACGGTGTAGAAGAGTGCAGGACTTATGTTAGTAACTGTTAGTTCAGAAACCTCTGTGAAAGTACAGAAACTCTCTTTGCCAACACTAGACTATATAGAGGCCTACATATCCTTAATACGGCAGCCGCCTTATTGAAATTATACAACTTCTAGAAGGAGAAAAAAAATCAACATAAAAATCCCCAAAACTTTAGAAGCAGATGCAGCGATATACTTTGTTTTGGGACCATCAGAACACGCTTTCCTTCTTTACTTTGCTCCTGGCTTACCCTACATACAACTGCAGGCCGCACCTGTGCGTGGCCACCTCCAGCTCTCATGACACAACCCTCTGCCTGTTTGCTGTGGCTGCTATTACAAGATTATGTAGCAAAACAAGAGTATCCAGTTGTTGGTCATTGATTTATCTATAAAACAGTAACTGTAAAAATGATAAAAGAGGTTTTGTACTAGACAGTCTTGTGAAACAGTTTATTACTTAAGCATTAATGACCCGTTTAGAGGTCTTTACTGGTCAGGTAATGACCAGCTAAAGGAGTTAAGGGCCCGAGGCAAAGCACTCTAATAAAACCCTGCATACAGCATGTGTTTGGTTCCTCCAAATTCTATTAGGAAAGAGAAGCGTAAAGGGTAATGAAAGACATGTCCAAGAGGCACTCGTATCAGCCCTCTCATTTTATATTTGGCATAACACACATGGCCTTATTCCAGCGGCACAAATCATTCCTTGTTTATACTACCACCTATCACGGAGAAGAGCAGTAACTACAGCCGAAAATGGCCAGCCATGATGTTAAGGACCCTGTTGCTTTGGGCAAATAAACCTTCCTGCAACCGACAGAACCCATCCTGCTACTGGAACACCCACTGTCCTTTGCACCCCCGGAGAAGGCGTGCTCCAAAGGAGAAGGGAGCCAACACATGCTGCCAGGCAGCTCAGCCAGCCCTGCCAGTCTTAAATCCTCCTCTAGTAGGACTAAAGGTGGAGGGATTAAGTGCTTTCTGTATTCCTATGCAATTCTACTTGAATATGAATGCCCACTTGCTTTTTACTGTTTGCATTAGGAGAAAAGGCATATTAAAACAAGAGTTTAATATTGATATCTCCACTCTAAGACTGAGACAGAACAGCTGTATATATATACTTGCCAGTAAATTAGAAGCCAAGCCAAGGGTTGGAACACTACCCAGGGCCTCTCTCTTGGCTTCAGAGGCAGGTAAAACACTCAGGCCCACACAACCACATCTCACTATTACAACCCCACAGCAGCATTGATTTTGGTCCTGATTTACAGCATCATTTGTTCTTGATAAGAGCCACTTGCCAGCACTACTCAGAAAAAAGTAAAATACAATCTAGGAGTGGAAATTAGAAACAAGAGAGGATAAGAGGCTAAGAACTACTAGAAAAAAATGTGTCAAGATTCCTGTATTTGCAGGACAACATGTTCTAGGTACAAGCAAGTTTATCTGCTCAGCATTTGTTACTGTATTCTCAACAGTAAAATAAGGATAAAGAGCAATCTGATGACTTAGTCAAAAAGTTACTTAATTTCCCTGTCGCTTCTTTGCCTATAGTGTATTTCAGCATTTATTTTAAAAACCACTCTGCAGTGTTTACATAACTAATTATAATAGCTTCTGTAGAGAATTTCTATTTTTTTTTGCATGTAAACAGCCTTTTAAGCCATGCTCAAGGCTTATTTCAGACCTTAACAATCCTTCAGAGCCATTGCAGCTAATCATATAAACACACATTAAGCCAAATTTAACTCATCTACTCAGTAGTGAAATGGTGGCTTAACACTTGCACCTTTCCAGCTTTCAAGGTTAAATATCTCAGCGCTTTATTTCAGACCATCTGAAGTGATCACAACACAATCCAGGCATTTACTAAAATTAAGTTCTCCATCAGAAGTGGGAAGAGCAGAAACACACACAATGGTAAACAGATACGATTATTTCTAGAGCTATACACTTTGGAGAGCTAAGGATACAAAAATAAAATTCAGGCCCTAACTAGAAGTTGATTCAGTGCATGCAGCACAAGGCCTGAATTCAAACCAGATGATTTCTTCACTTTTTAGAGCCAAATTACAAATTTTTGCAACACAGGGTTAACAACAAAAGTGCTGACACAACACTAAGTGTATAGTGGCGCCTGCAAGCAGTGCTATAATTAATCTAAGTGTACTGTCATTACACTAAACACTGCTTCTGCAGGATCATTCCAAAATGTGAGGCTCTTTCTCTGTTCCTCAGATAACACGCAGTTTATTTCCAATCATGTACATTTCCAGTCGTGGCATGATTTGCTAAAGTAACATTAGGTCTTGAAGCAATATCTTAATCAAATCAGAATCTTCTTCTGTAAAACAAATCTTTGGCTCTTGGAGAATTAGTAACATCTAATGCCTTAGGATAGAGATGTGAAACTGTGAGCTGAAAAATGCACTGCTGGAGACCATACTCAGCCTCCTTGCTTCTAGCCATTTACAAGTACATCTATCTAACCTCCTACCTACACACCTCCACTTTATATGGTCATAAACCACCAATGCAATATCTAAATTATACCCTGAAAACTCCAGGTTTGAAATGGGTTGTATGAAAATTCACCTCATGTGGTTTATTCATTTCTGCAAGAATACAAGGCTCTGATTCCTTCTGGATGGAACTCATTTAAACAAAGCCCAACAGCAAACACCCATAAATTAAAGCATTATTGGTATTTATGAAGAGACACACGTAAACTGAGCGAATTTTGTGTAAAAGGCTTAAAAAAAGGAAGTGGAATCTTGCATATAAAACACAAACTGCATTCACAAAGTTATTAAGTACTTTGTGAATTAATACGCATTGAAATACCCATTACAAGGAAAGAAAAAAAATGCATCCTGTCTGGAAACCTGTTTATTCACATGCATTTCAGATTTCTCTCCTAATGCCTCCCACATCCACTGAAGTTATAATATCTTAATAAACTAAGAAAATATGAGAACAGAAGGAATTCAAGTATTTCACAATATCTGTCTGAAGCTACTAATTTATAATGGATACAAATTTATCCAGAATATATTCACTTTACTTCAACAAAAGCTGTATTTGAAGCAATTGTCTGCTTCAGTGAGCAAGCTACTATGAATATGTTTACCAAATTAAAATATATATACCAGAATTACTTATTCTTCACTTTTCATATGCAGGTCACTGATTAAAAACCAATCAGAATTCTATAGCAGGATTTCTATAGTTGTGACTTTAACATGGAATTGGTATGATAAATTCATGTAGATCACTTTGGAGAGCTCTTAGACTCTTCAGTGCAGAGCTGGGTAATTTTATTTTTGAAAGAATACAGAGTAAAAGTCAATGACCAGATGAGAAGCCGTGGCCACTGAGCCAGCACTGACCATGGAGTTGCTCTGCACCTTCACCCTTTGTAGAGTTGAAACAGCGAGGATTAGACAAAACCTCTTCAGAAGCACATGTGTTTAAAAGACACAAACACCACCAAGCAATCATTCACACTAAAGGTTGATGTGCTGTAAAGTCAAGTTATATTTTTCCATCAATAAATGTATTTCATCCAGTAAACAAGGAGGACTGCAGTACACATCCACATACGTACATACTGAGAGAAGCCACAAAACATGCCTGATAACTATTCTACATTTCAAGAATGAATAATGATTACAGGCATATGGTCCTAACCCACAGTGTGTCAAAACCTTGAGCAAAGTAATATTAACAAAGTAATCATAGTTATTCTTTCATATCTAAAGATGGCAGTCCAGAAACATTTTAATTTAGCAGCAATTTTGCTCCCCTCCTTGTGTTAGCAGTGGCATTCAGGCAACTGCACAGGCAGATAGACCAGGAAATTAATCTAGCTGCAAAGCAATTTCCCTCCCTCCCATTCCCACCCCCACAGAAGAGAATGAGCAGGACCATTCAGCTGATCAGATTCACAACATGACATCCCAAAGCCAGTAGCAGCACAAGGCAGACAGAACAAATGCATGGCTGGGGTAACACCAGAAGGCAGGACAGCTTTTGTCATGTATGTGTCAGATGTAAAGTCAGAGAACAAACACACCTACAATTGACAGTGTCCAGGCTGTGATATTTTACAGATGCTTACATGAATATCCAAGGTTCATTATTCCCTTTGTCTTTTCAAGCTTTCCAACACTCACCTTTGGAAATCCAAACTACCTCTGGCTCAGACAACCACATATAAAATGTATCACTGGAACAGCTACCAACACAACCATGTCCACTGTGCCAGGCAGCAGCACATCAGGCTATTGCTACTGAACTGGAATGGCCAAACTCTGCCAGCTCTGTTACAGCCTGTAGGCACACCTGTAGTTAGGAAAATTAAATTTAACATCCACAGTACAGACACAGAGTCCACCAATTTGCTTGGTGGGGTGATCCTCTGAAGTATAGACTACCAGAAAGCTGCTGAGAAAGAACATCCTTTGAGAATAAGAAAGACCAATGTCCTAAAACAATCAGAAAGAAGTGACCAAGAGTGTACTGTCCCCAGTTGACTGAAGAAAGTTGTCAGCAGCAAGAGACAAGGTGGTTAAATTGTGTGCCAGGTGATATTCCATCACTAGCCACACCTGGTTAACCCTCCACATCACCAGGTCACAAGTGTGCCTGAGAGGACAGGTGAGCACAGCAGGTCTTGAGAGCCAGAGATAGATCCCTAGCTAACGCCTCCACATCTACTTGATCCACTTCACATTTTTAACATTCTTTCCTCAGCAGCATGAAAGATCTGCTAAAACCAAAAGCAGCCAATGACAATGGGAAGCAATGAGTGCTTGGGATGCAAAGCACCCCACCATGGTGTGGAAGCCATGGTCACCCAGGTCCTGTTGCCCCTCAAAAGCAATCTGTGCACTCCCACGGCACAACAGCAGATCACATCTGTCAGCCAAGACAAGAAGTAGGAATCCTGGTTATTTTGTCCCATTCCTACCAGCTAGAAAACACAAACGCTTCTTCCCAAAGACCCAACCGCCCTCCCCAGGTCACAAAGCTACAGGATCAGACTTACTTCTGGTGCTGTGACTGCTGCATTTTTGGTTGTGCTGTAGCTCATCTTCAGGCAGCTGCATAGAGGCCGTTTCCTCCAGGATACCCTCTTGCTGGTGAGAGCAGCAGCCTCTGTCCTCTCAGGGTGCTGAGAGTCCCAAAGTCATGCTTTCTCTGTCACCAGGTTATCACAGTAAAGCCACAAAGTACTATTATGGCAGCAACGTTCTTAAAGGGTTTTGCTGCCTTCAAGGAGACAAGATGGGCTCAGATATTTCACATCAGAAGGGGCTGTAGGCACCAGATCATTAGTGGGCAGATACAACCCTGAGTCAGAGCCGTATGCCAGCCCTAAAAGGCAGGAGCTCAGACATCATCGTGTATCCTGCATTTGCTAGTGGCTAAATCTAGTGATTAGTCAGCACCGAGAGCTGCTGAATCACTCTTCAAAGGCACCTATCTCCCTGCTGACATCAGCGAGGCAGCCACGCACGCCACTGAAATAGCCTGGGCTGCTCAGCTGCCGACAGGACCCTTCTGCTAAGCTTGCTCAAGGCCTGAACTATGGCTCAGAAATCTGATCCCTGACCTGCCACAATATGCAATAATAATATTCACATGCATAGCAAAAAGATGCATATATAGTTGTTCATATAATTTTTCTGATAACATAATTTGACATGTAACTCAATATTTACATTCGGTCTTAAAAATTATTAATTTATTTTAAAGTCTTTTAAAGTTCTTTTCAATTCAGATTCTATCTCGTTATTAATTGTTTGGGAATTAATTATTTTAGATTAAATGAATGTAGGCATTGATATTCATAGAAGACAAATGACATACTAAGCAGATGAGACAATTAGCATGAATTACTTCAGTAAGCTTGAACTCCCCAAAAATCTCTTTTTTGATTTAAAAAAACCAAATTCACAAGATTAATATCATATTTTATTACAGTGATTCTTTAACATTTTACTGACCATGAGAGACTTCACCTGGTTAAATCTGAATTCTGTCAATTCTCATAGCAGCAAAACCCAGTCTTAGAGATAAGGTGCTCTCCACAGGGGCCAAACAAAAGCTAATCAATATTTTCTAGCTAAAGGACAATCTTTGAGTCAAGATGTGTGCAAGGAAAATCTTTAGCCAATTCTTAGAGGAAACCAACTACTTAGAAATACATAATAAGCAATTAAACTTATTGCTTCAGAATTTAACAGGAGCTCTAAAGAGTGGCAATTATTTTTGCATGCTAGTGGATGAAAATAAGTGTAAACAGCACTTAAAAACGATGCATGAGACAGAAAATATTTGTGACATAAATCGGGAAAACTAATAAAGTAAAACTCCTGCTCCTCAGTGATAAAACTGAACAAAAGGGATGTTGGTGTACAGGGGCTTTGTTCATGACAGAATTTTGGTATTGTTCTAACATCTACAGAAAATGGCTGTTAAGCCCTGTGTAAAGAATGCATTTAGAATTTTTCTTCTTTTCTGTTTCTTTTTTATATCTGAAATCAATTAAACAATAATTAGGAATTGATTCTGGAATGCTTAATCCTGTACATTTGTGCAATTCTTTTTTTAAGTAGGCTTTTGTTCCTTCTGGGGGGACTTAAATATCATTGAATAAAATCCTCAGGACTTTTCTTACCAAACAGGGGGATTTATAACAGAGAGGTAAATCCTCCTCTCCTTTTTTTAGAGGAGTGCTCCTGTCAAAGTCAACGACACTGCAGCATCCTTGAAAAGCAACAGAGCTCACACTGTATCACCCACTGGAGTCAACAGGAGTGCCAGGGGGATGATAAACGGAGCTATGTTTCAGAAGCACTTTAACACCTAAACAGAGACAAATTAGAAACGCTTAGGGGAGGTGTGTACAAGAGAGGTTAATACAATTCCACGGAATGTTGCAGCTCGGTTCACATCTCCAATCTGTCCACTCACGGTGTGGCAAAAAGTCAATATATGTATTTCAAGAACCATCAGTAACTTCCCCACTAAATCCTGGTTGTACTATGACCATGGGAGGCTTCCAAAAGATGCAAGTTACATCAGACACACACATCTTATGTCTGTGCTTGAAGGCTGTGAGAAGGGCCCCATCTGACCACGAGAGGGAGAATTGAATCATACACATTTTTTATTCACATACATTTCCATCTCAAACCAAGTTCACAAGGAGTGCAGTTCATAACTTCAGTATACTCAGGGGACTCGTGGCACAGCACTGAGATCCCTGCTTGGATACACTAAAGGGAAGGGGGAAGAAAACCAAACCCCAGAACATCCCTTTTATCAAGGGATGTTGAAGCACAGTCAGGAATGGTGGGGGTCAATAGGAAAACACCACTTGAACATACAGGGTATGAGCTTTCCTAAGGATCTTAGGAAAGACTCAGGAAAGCTGTCACAGATTTTTTTTCAGATGCAGCCATGCTTTGTGGTTTCCACCTCAAAATAGATACTGGTGTTTCTCTCCTGGGACTACCTATTTCCAAAGTGCTGCTGATGTTCTAGTCTGTATGGGTGGCTGGCTAATTTTGATACGGGTTTTAGACACCGGGTTTACCTCCTAAAACTTCTGCTTGTTTGGATTTTGACAGTCCCATTCCTCATTTGGAAGACAGCAATGATTATAATCACAGTTCCCCAAAAACTTCAAAGATCCTGACAACAGTATTTTCCCTGAAGACCAAGGACATTGAAACATGATCTTTTCCTCAAGTCTGCAGACCCAGAGTTTGCTGATAACCCCTTTCCGGGCCCCCTGCAAAGTTCATCTATTTTGGGGCTGCTGGAGAAGTCATGGATTGAGGAATGTATGAAGCTGTCATGAGAGTTTTATGTTTATTACATTTATTGCTGCTGATAGCAATAACTAAGAACAGTCTCCACTGTAAAGGACTTTGCAGATCTGCAATAAGTTCTTGTGTTCTGGTAAAGTTTCAGTGCTTGGAGAAGTGCAGAGTAATGGACACAAATAAATTACAACATGTGGGGTTTTTTACCCAGCTTAAAAACACACTCCCATTCCTCATTTTTCAGTATCAACCATTCCTCACACTCACTCCTGAGGATTTGCTTTATTTACAAAAGAACTCATAACCATATGACAAAGTCTATCTCAAAGCTTCCCGGGGTTATTTGTGACTAGAATTATCACAGACCAGTTAAGAGAAATTTGAGGCAGTATTAACCACAGAGCATGTTTTGTTTGTTGGCCAGGATGTCTGGACCTTTTACTGTAGTCAAATATATTATGTAAATCTCCAGCCAGCAAAAGGAGATGGGAAGAAAAGCAAAGCACATCACAGCAGATGTGACTGTGTCCCAAACTGTACTTGTCAGCAGACAGATCTGGAAACCCCATCCCAAGTCAACAGTAGTTTTTTAACCTACTGATGTTTCATGAACATCTACTTATCTTCAAAACAATACATGATTTACATTCTCCTGCTTTGGAGGCATGCACCTCATTTTTCTCCATTGGATTTTCTTTTTTTTTTTTTCAGAATACAGCTAAAATCTAATCCTACTCACAAAAGCCAGCCTGTATCTGACATGCAACAGCAATATGGGAACACCTGAGCCACATTTCTTACGCCACTGCAGCTGCAACAAAATTAATGAGCTGACCTATCTCAGAAGGGAGCAAAAACAAACTTTTCCTGCACAATAGCAAAAGCTTTGTTCAGGAATAGGCCTACTTACATTATTTCATGTTAAGAAGTTATATATACTTAAGCATAGGAGAGGGCATTTTGAAATCCAAGACACAGAAAACCAACTGCTGCTAAGTTACCATGGCTGTACTGAAGCTTGGAAAACCACAGATCACCAGCCCATTTCCAGTTGTGTGGAGAAACCAGCTGCAACTCCATCATCCTGTGTGATGCTGCAAAGGAGCATCTTAAGAACATACAGATGCACTGTACACACATGATATGATAATATCCATGCCCTACACCATGCATATGTAAACAAAATGCATATATAGATATTCTCATACAGCACACAAACGATACCAGCAGCTACAAAGGTGTGTGCACACATTTACAGAGCTTTATACAAGATCTCCAAAGCCCAGGAACCCTCCCCAGCACACACTCAGGGCCTGTTTATGGACAGTGTATCCCAGATAAAAGTGCAGCACGTCCCTAGAGCTATGGGGCAGGAAATGGCATGGGGCTGGCACATGCCTCCCCACGTCCCTGGAGCAGGGTGTGCAGGACAGGGCTGGAGAACACAACCACCAATTCATGTCCCTGATCAAAGGGTTTCTTCAGAGGCAGAAGGGGAGAGGTCCTGCCCCCAGGGACTGCCAGCACTGACACAGCAGCATCAGTTTATTTAGGTGGGTACTTTTTGGAGGCTCAAAAATCTGCAAATAAGTTTTAGTGAGTTTTGCAAGTCCTGCTGAAAGCACAGGTTCTCAACAGACCAGCAAAGCTGGCCAGTGATACTAGAAAATACCAATGGCAGCACTTCTGATAAGCAGGTTAGCCTGCAGTGCTTCAGCTGCTATCCTTGGTGTCACTAACTGCTTCATCCTCAGTGTAATTGACTCCAGGGGAAAACAAAAGAGGGGATTTTGTTTTGTTTTGACAAATCCACTGCAAGGCACCACACTAAGGTGCCAAAGGCTACTTTGTATTTACAATGCTGATGATACGCACAACTCAGAAGTTTCCTGACCTCAAGTACAAACACAACATGAAAGGTGATATATCAAACTGACACTATCACAGCTAGGAAAAAAAAAAAAAAAGAAAAGAAAAACACCTCAGATTTATACCAGGCTTGCCTGCCTAGCATAAATACTAACATCAAGCTTGCAGGCTTTGTTCTATCACTGTTTAGAAGTTGTGTGATACAGCACAAGGGCAAAATAATCCAAAGTGAACGGAAAGTGTTTCCAAGCATAAACTTAGAGGAACAAGAGGAAGAAATTTGCTGAACCCGGAAAGGAACTTTCAAGTTCACAGAAGTAACAGCACATTCAGGCCTCCAGTGCCATCCCTTTGTCTTCACACCTCATCTTACCTCCAACCTGCAGGCTGTGGCATCCCTGTTTGTTGCTCCCACACTTTTTCTACTGTACCCTTGTGCATGTGAGTCCTAGCCCTGAAACAAAGGGTTTCAAGTAAGCCCTTAAAACACACACCTCCTAGCAAGTCTCTGTACCTCATCCTTCTTTACATTGAGGCACTAATAAAGCCACTACTGGAAAGCCCAAAAGAGGATTTTCCCCTCAACCCCCCAGAAAAAAGTTCTTTTTATCTTATCTGGAACCACACTATCTTATCTGGAATCAAATAGAGTAATCCCATACTCAGACTGGCACTCACTCCCTCTGTACATTTGGGGCATTTTAATTTTTAGGAAGGAACACTCATTTTTGAGCTGACTCTCAATCAGGTCCAACAGCACAGGCCAGAAGATGCTCCACTGCGCTCCAGGATGCTCCAGTACAACTGAGATAAAAGAAATTTTTTTTTAATAAGAAAGTAGGGATAGATAAATATAGCACTATGGAGCATCTAAATGAAAGTAATAACGAACTGAAAAATTTGCAGTTGTAATTGTATTTAATGTCTAAATGACCCATTTGGAGAGAGACATTGAAGTAAGTCACTCATTTTACAAAAGATAAAATAAAAGCATCGATTATAAGTGTGAACATAGTAAAAGCAGACATTTACAAAATAAAATTTTTTAGTGCTTTATATAACATTTCACACAGACTAGACTAATTGTGGATATTTTGAAAATATTAATGTTAATAACATGGCGATAGTATTGCATTTCCTCCAAAGAACATACATTTGAATGACAATATTTATAATATGAGCTCTGTATTGTAATTTAATTTAACCATGAAACCAATTTCTGCCTTCAACATTTTATGTTTTACAGTATGAAACAGAACATTATTTGCTGTAATGTAGTTTATTTAACCTTAACCTGATGTGGTGCAACAGTGAATACAGATACACTCAAAATGTTAATAATATGACACACTGAGCTGATTAAAATTTCAATTGTGTTTCCTCCATCTCCTTTGGAAAGTTAATGAATTAATGAATCTTTAAAGGACAGTCAGGGAGGCCTTAAAAAGAAGATGCCTTTTTGAGTAAGGAGAGAAAGTGGCAGATTACAACTTAATGGCTTCAGAATAATGGTAATTTCCCTATTTTCTTCACTTGCCTTAGCTCAGCTAATGGCTTCATTAGTGTCCACACTCTCAAACGAATAATAGAGGACCATGTCACATCCATCTTAGTCACATCACAATAAAACCGTTAAATACAATTCAGCTACCTGCCTTCTGCCAGTCTGGGCTACGAGGCAGAATTAGCAGCACAATCAATACAGAATCCTGTTATTAGATTCTTTTTCCTTTAAAAAAGAAGTGTATCATCAGGCATAATCATGCAGTGCTATTTAACTGCAGTGCACATTTTATGCTGATTAAATAAGTAGAATTACTCAAAATGGACATCAAATGAAGGGGAAAAGAATACTGCTTACTTTACATCTATACATCAAAAAAAAAAAAACACCAAATGCTGTCTCTTTATTTGATAAAACTGATGGGTTACCTCAAAATCACCACAGATGTAACACATTTTTCATGACATCCCCTCTACCAAACCATTTCACAAACCAGGCTAATTAAGCAGCTAAAAACCTCCTCAGCTTTAGCTACCTCTATCTTGGGAGAAGAAATTCCTTCAGCCAACTAAAATTTTTGGAAAAAATTCAGTGTAACTGAATATAGCTCCATCAAAAGATATCCAGCTTGACGCAACAAGTTCTGATCTTAGCACTGTAAAAACAAATGGGAATTAAGACTTTTTTAAATACGTTAAAGGCTTTTAATTTTCAAAGTAGTTGAATTTAAATTATTTTGTGATCATTAGTTTTAAACTGGATTTAAGCAGCACCATGGTTTTTTTGCTCATTACATGGTTTGGCCACTCTATGCAACATGAAATCTCTGTTCAAGCATATTTTCCTCATTATAAACATATTTTTTACAACAAATAATATGCAGGCTCTTTAATAACAGTGGTTGAAACATGCACACTTGGCAAAATCTAATGTACAAGTCCTATTATTCTCTACTTTTTATCTGTGGAACCCAAAGGAGCAAGCTCCAACTTCTACCTTGCTGAACTGCAGCTGGCAGCAACACACAAGTAACAGGGGGAGGAAAATGACCCGTTTAATATATAAGGAAAATCTCAAATGCTTCAGGCAAGATTCTCTTCTCAGATCCACGCCACAGATCCTGACTCCAGCGCTCTGCCCCTTCTTGACCCCAGTATCTAACGCTACCAGAGACTGCTACGGACATGTAGAGGCAGAGCTTTATTGGATCATCCCAATCTAAGGCAGGATTTTGCACAAAAGGATTCCTGGACTGATTCCCCAATTCTCTACACAACCCTGCCATAACCACATCCAACTGACGTTCAGGAAGAAACTGCTTTGTAAATCTCAGCACACACGACGTGCCGGGCATCCGCACTTGTCAGCGGAATAAATTTTTCTGACAACATAAATCTGATCCCACTGAGAAACCTTTTTAAAAATACATTATTGACTAAAAATATTTATATGCACCACTTTTCCTGTTAGCAAAGGTAATATATTAACTGCTTTGCCAGTACTGCAAGTAACTGCAGGCCTAAGAGAAAATATTTCTGTATGCATGCTATATATCCATTTCGAATTAAAACATGATGCCAATATTATACTAAATCACAGCAGAAGTCTCAGTCCTAAACAGATCTTGAGTGACACCTGTATTCTAATTTTTTTTTTTCTGAACAGTTTGTCGATGAGACTTTAATAAGAAGTACTGCTTTCAAAATATGTAGCTATGGGTAAATATGAAATATCCTCTATTTATCATTTCAGTTCTTAGTTGTTATTTTACAAAGAATTAAGTCAATTCCAACAGACAGATAGAAGGGGTACAGACGATCACCTACTTCTTGTCTACCTTAGGATACAAAAACCTTATGTATAAAAACCAACTCATAAAACAACCACAACCCAAAACCTCTAAGAGACAGCTACCACTGTATTTCTCAGATTAGTCCATAGCTCACTGAGGAAGGATTTACTCCTACTGCCCAGGTGTCCCACATTGGCCTAAGGAAATTCCCAGCAGAATAAAGGAGGAAAACTCCAAAAATACATCTGCCTGTCAGACCTCAGAATGTACTTCACTACATCATAGCAGGCTGCAACTTTCTCTAATACATGTTAGGGCCCTAATTAGTTCTATGACTGGGCATAGAGAACAGGACAAAACCCATGGGTATTAACTCCAGATGCTGTTCTAGCATCAGCATTATAACATCACCAGGCCAAGGCAATACAGATATCACACTTATTATCTAACATTAAATGGTCACAGAATGCCTATGCTTTAAAAAATTAAAAAAACCAAAATTTAAAAAATTGAACACAGAATTAATACAGAACATTCATAATAGGCAACAGTAATTTTAAGATTCACTTTTATAGGCATCCTCAGGAGTTCCAAGTGAACTTTTTCCTACTCACTGCCCCTTTAAGTTTTTTGCATCACCCCCTCTTTCATTTAATTGCCTGTAGGAAAAATATTTACTGCAGTTAAAAGATGCAGGAGGGAGATTACAATTTGCAGGTAAGTTAGGCAAGGAAGATGCATTTACAACTTTCCTGCTTAAACTACCACAGAAACCAGTTTTACACAGAGTAGAGGTCCCCTCAGAGTAAGCTTGCTTAGCATGCAAGTACACTATCTGCCTAAACTCTGCTTTTCTGATTAAAGTTTTGTATTTAATTAAAATTGTCTTTAATTAAAATGCAAATATTCTAGGACTTTAACAATAAATTGTTTACACTAGACTGAGAAACAGCCCTCAAAGGCTTTGGAAAAAAAATAGTTTCAATTGCAAGCTGTATATTCAAACTTCACTGCTCAGTGAAAATGGGTAAAGATCCTTTATTCTCCTATTGGCTCAATCTTTTTTAAACAAATGGAAAGATATCCCAATTTGTAACTAGAATTCACATAGAAAACAATTCCCAAAGTTATTGGCTGTTGAGTAACTAATTAGGCCAGTTCAAAACATCTATTGTGTTTGAAACAATTCCTTTAGCCAATTTTAGAAGGAAATGATACTGACACCAGGAAAGAATTGCCAGTTAAATGAACGACAGCACAGCCCCTTCCCCGAGTGATAAACACGGAGTGCGCCCGTGTGCACGCAAGGATCCATCTGCATTATCCCTTCACCAGAAACATCCTGCTCAGGGCTCAAAAATAGCCATTCTGTTTACAAAAGGGCACGGTTTAGATACACCAGATATATATCCTGCTCATTTCTTTCTTTAAACAAACAGACAAAGACTCTGCACCCCAGGTTTTGATTTAGCACAAGGCAGACGATGTGCTCTGCAGCATCAACAGTCCTTTTCTGTATGAAGTATTGTGACTTGCAGGTGAATTAGCCTTATGATCACTTCACAACCATCCTCCACTGGGAATAAAATCGAGCCTTCGTATTTAATCTGACTTCATATCCCAAAAATACATTTTTGAGAACTTTAGTTTTTGTCCAGAGCAACTTCAAACTGAGTTCTTAGCACTCTAGTGCAGTAACAAAAACTACACTCATGCATAGCTTGGAAAAAAATTTACCAAATCCCAAACCTTCCACAAAAATGAAAAAAGCTAAACAGTGCTTGGAAGGTTTTATGGTTCATTAGCAAAATACTGCATTATGCTCATCACCATATCCCCTGTTCAAACACTGAAGAGCAGTGATGTAAGTTAAATGAGGTACTAACATTTAAAGTTTGAAAAATCCACTTCCAGAAGCCAGTGGAACAAATCATACATGGGAATTTTCTAACTGGAAGTACTAGCTAGAATAATGGTATGAATATGACCTCTATAGAAGTACCATAAAGTATCCTCATTCTTGCAGAGGAATTCTTACAAAGACCCAATTGCTATAAATTTGAATTTCCTAAATTCATTGCAGATCGGAGAAACCAAAATGAAATAAATTACCACAGTTTGACACCATCTCCTTCATCATAGTAATTCCAGATTTCAGTATAAAAGCCATTACTTAACTTGCACGCCATAATTTACACACTCTTTTACACAATAATTTTTGATCCAAGAAAAGATTCATTTTCCTTTTGTAATTATCTCGTGTCAAAGTCTTTAACCTTTTCACTGAAAAGCCAGAGCTGGATTCTTTCTGGAAACATATGCCCTGAGTTCAGCTGCTCTCTTCATGCCAGCACAGGAAGAGGCTGGACATCACCAGAAAGCAGGGAGAGCAGCCAGGGGCAGTGGGCTGCAAAGCAGGGCACCTACACCCATGTACCAACAACAGCTGCTTTCCAAACACTCTACAGCAAAACCATTTATTGGAGTGAATAAAACCTGTGTCAGCCCAACATGAAGTTGTAAGTACAGCATGAGAACCACCTAAACCACAGCGGTGCGCAACTGCTGATTTGCATAATTTATACAAATTAATGTAGATTCGACAATTAGCATTTCAAGAGGGTTTTCTGGTGCCCAGGGAAGGCTGTTGAGAGCCTGGGCAGCCTCACCTGACGTGGTGCCCGTGCCACGGGGTCTGTCCACACACCAGCACCCAAATCCTGTCCTTCCCACAACGTGCAGCCAAGGTACTTTGTTCTGCTGCTTCTCCAACGTTATGATAAAGACAGAGCAATATTCCATCTTGCTAAAATTCAGATAACTTGACCGGATCCATACACACTTGTCTTTTCAAAATAGCACTTTACAGTCACCGGCAGGAAGCCTGGGCTGGCTCCAGCAACTGTGGGCTCACTTTGGGGCAGGCAGCAGACAAGCCCCCCAAAAAAGCAGGTTTCCTGAAAAAGAGCTGCTCCATCTCCACCCACATTCAGCTCCTCAGTGGACTCCTGCCCTGCTAAGGCATCCTCATCATCATTCTTCATCACACAGACCTGGCTGCACTCACATTTCACATTTCCTTTACTTTAGGAACACACCTTTCTGTACCAAGGGCAAGAGGCCACAGTATACGACTACATGGTCTGTGTGGACTTGCTTCCACCTCAAGTTGCCGGGTAAAATGAAAAAAAAAAAAATATTTTAAGTGATACAGCAATTATGTTCTCTGTTCCTAAAAACCACGCTGGTTACAAGGCCAGCATTAGCTCTTACTTCAGGCACCTCTGCTGCCTCAGGAACAGACTGCTCATTTTTAGCCTGTTTCCAATTTACCCGCTGGCAGAGGTGCGTAAGAAGTCTCTAGCAATGAAGTTGCAAACCCACGTCAGTATAAATTTCCTTTTTGAGAAGTTTCAATCTTGTTTTATCAGAGACCAGCGCCTGTGCTGAGGAAAGCCTATAATGATTTCTCTTTTTCAGGCTTATTCTAGAATTGCATCTATTTTGGGGTTTTGTTTAGATCTGTCGCAGCTTTCGTACCGTTGATCATGTTGTTTTTCTAACCCGCCCTGAACATCTGTTGGCTCTTTCTGAGGCTGCATAATCCTGGGTTTTTTTCTTTCTCTTATGTATTCCACTGCTATCAGCTGGCTGTTATTCTTGGGTTTTTTTATTTTTTAGAGTACATTTTATTTCTTTTAGTTCAGAAAAAAATACTGCTTTAAAAGCATTGATTCTTTCTGGCCTCATCCTGCACAACAAATTCATACCTGCCACAGCTTTTGTTTTGTTCTGCTGGTTTGTTGGGTTTCTTGTTTTTATAAAAAAATGCATCAGTATAAAAAGTCAAGTTGCAGCAGACCTAAAGGTGGAGTGAGAAGACGATGAAGGCTCTTGTTTTCATAATGATAAAAATCAGTACTCATAAAAGATACGGGGCTGGCAGCCCTGCAGAAAACAGAGCTAACACCGTTTAACCACAAACCAGACACACACACTCTCAGCAGGACCACAGCAAGCACTGAAAGGGGAAACAACAGTCAAGCCTTGGCCTCCTCACCAGGGCTGCCAGCAAGGGCAATAATTAGTGCCAAGCGTGGGGGTGGGTTTTTCTTGACGCTGACATTGGGAACTGTTTGGAGACTACAATTATTTTGCATAGCCTAACAAACAGTTATCTGATGGCAACAGCTTCTGGTCACTACCAGGCTGGACTGCATTCAAGCCTAAGAGAGACATGTATCTCCTCAGCCAGCAAGTCTCCCCACCCAGTGATTACAAAACAAATAAGATTTTGAGGTTGACAAGAGCCCCTTTTAGCAGCATTTGGATTATAAAATTGCTCTGACTCACTGCAGCGTATTGCTCCCTCTTAATTAACAGAGCTGAACTTTGTACATGTCTAGACTTCCTCCTGCAGAATGGCAGATTTTGGCCTTCATGAATATCATTTGAAGTCATATTATTTACAGAGCCTTTATTCATTTCAGTCATTTGTTTCAAACATATTTTCCACAGAAAGAAAAAATGCACCAACTGCTGGGCCATTTAATCCAAACTTAACAGTTAAGATGTTTTATTCAGCATTTTAAAAAGGATTGTCTTAGGGAATTTTATGTGCTGCATTTCTAATGTTAACTTTACAGATTGTAAAGTGCCTTGGGATGCACTAGCATGAAAGGCATTAAGGTATTGCAGGATTTAACCAAATGTGCATTGCACTAAAAAGAACCTTTTATGAAAGCACATACAGATAAAAACCACAGTAAAGCTAGTGTTTATTAAGAGATGCTCAGATTTATTTCTTAAAGCAAAACTATTTTCCTCCTCCACTGGCAAAAATGATCTTTTTCTAAATTAAAAAATTTTCCATCGGTACTGACATAAAATTGCTGAAATTTTATACTTTACCAAAGAATGTATTTTCCCATATAAATGTTCAGTCAAAAAAACCCCAACTGGATTCACAGAAAAACGGCACTTTTTTTTAAAATAGGATTTCTGGTTTGTGGGTGGTCGGTTTTTTCTACTAGTTATTATGAACAAATTAATTAACTACATTAATTAGCTTGGCTATTGTTACAGGATTTTATGGGGACAAAGAAGGATGAATCATACATTTTGATCCATGTTTCCTATTACTATCAAAAAGTTGCATTTCAAATACAAGAAAAAGCTTGTACAGCTAAATCCCTTGACACGCCTGGAAATCACAGAGTAGGCTTGTACACCAATCACTTATGAGAGAGGATTTAATGTCAGTGGGTGAAGTTCAACACGGTGAGAAGGAGCAGCATTAACGCAGTCAGAGCAGCCTTATCAAGGAGAGGTGGGGTGCTGTATCAGGCTTTATCTCCACCCTTTAAATGGGAGGGTGGATTTGATCTTCACCACCTCCCTCCCAGTATTACACCTTTGTAACACCCAAGTGCTCAAGCTCTGCGGTCTCAATCCAGAGACTATTACAGCCTGTTAAAAACTATCAGTTGATTTTAAAAGGCTACAGATAAAGCCCAAAGAAAGTGGCACAGATTTCAACTCATAGGACTAAACACAAGATCAAAGTTTAAGTGCAGAATATATATATAATATTATTCAAAAAAAAAAAGTAACACTGCTGGAACTCCTAATCACTCTGACATCAGAAGAGAAGCAACAAACAACCACTTTATAATGCCAGATCCATCTTTTCATTAAAATTACATTAAAAATAAAATGTGGTGAAGAAAGTTAAAAAGCAGCATATGACTTCTACCAAGGAGAGAAGGATTAGTTGTCCTTTGCATTTAAAGTTTGAAAGTTAATATGACAGTCATAATACCTACTCAGAGCTTCAGATCTTTTTGAATGATAGTAACATTTTCTCAAAGGCTTTCAGCTACAAAATAGCCCTCAAACAGATTTGTTTCTCTAGAGCACCTGTAATTCAAAAACATTTCTGACAAATAAAGCTGAAAGCATTAATTTTATTTGTAAGTGAAAATCTTCAGATGACTGCCCTGAAATCCAATAATATTCTCCTGTTTCAAGAAAAACAGTGGAGCTATGTCCTCTAACTACAGTGGGTCATAAAACTGAGTTAAAGGAAGAAGATACTGTTTTAGCTAATGATGCTTTTTAACTACCTCTCTCATGCCTTTCAAGTACTACAGCATTTTTGGTTACATATTTGCCACATTTTGTTTTCTCACAACTGCTTTTTCCACTCAAGTTCAAAGGAAGATCAACCCATATAACTTAATTTACACTTTCACTGTAGGCATGGAACACCCATAACACCCATCTCAGCCTGCTCCTCACAGGTGCATTTCCTTGTGAAGGAAATCCAGACAATGCATGTCAGCAGAGTATCCTTTGCCAAGATACAAAGACCGTGTATCTCAGTAACTCTATAATGGAAATACTACTGTCTATGTATTTTACACCTGGATTCGCCCAGATTTCTCCAGTGCTTTGTCCACGCATTATTGAAAGGACAAACAGTTTTATTGAGTAACAACCTACATAGCAGGTTGAAACATTCAATTGTTCTTCCGGTGATGGACTTCAAACTGGGAGACCTGCATCTTCCAACTCTTGGTTGCTCCCATAAACTACTTTAAGCCCTGTCAACATCCTGTTGCAGATTTAGGTCTTCCCAGATATACAGGTATCCTATAGGAAATAGTTATACTATTTCCTATCTAACAAAGATGTCAGCCAGAAGAGGCTGATGGAGATCCTTCCCCTGCCACTGGACAGGTGCTGACACCCCTGCTCGCCGAGGCATGACTGCAGTTAGTTTTACTCTGATGTGGTGTAACGTACAGCTGTTACTGCAAATACAGCCCCTTTCTTAAACCCAGCTTTTTGCAAACTGTGCACCTGTGTAAGTACAGAGGAGCAAATCTGGGGACTCCATGACAAGCAGTCCTGACTCCCAGCCAATTTGAGTATCACACTCAGATATCACTGACTGAAACTGCAGCCATATACAGCACCTTTCACCTCAACCTCTCTCTTTGTCTATGTGATAATTTTACACTAATCACTAAAACATCAAAGCAAAAAGTGTTATGTTATCTCTGTATCTATCTCAATATCTGTAATTACTTTCTCTTTTGCAAAAACTAGGACAGGGAGTTGTAGCCTTCAAAGATTACAGATACCCATCTTCCTAAGCCTGACTAAGCCTAAACACACAACAATTATAAGATGGTAAACAGCAGTAATTGTACACTAAATGTCTTTTTAAAGAGCCAAATGTGCACTTAAAGTTTAACTCCCACTCACTGCTGCTCTAGAACAAACAGTAAATTAGTGAATACAAAACTAAAAACTTAAAAAAAAAAAAAAAAGCCCTGCAGCATGTTCTTCAGGCAGGAAGTAATTCTATTTCCCCCCCTCTTTTTTTCAACCTTCATAGACATAATGCAGGATAGTTTCAATAAAGCACTGCCTGCAATGAAAGCAGTGATGATCTTGCAACCCAAACTAAAGTGTGATAATTACCCTGCATTAATAGAGAAGGGGGGACACAGAGCAATAAACAGACCCTCACCCCCCCACAAAGAAGAGGAGCTGCATTCTAATTTATCAGCAGTCCATTTATTACCTTATGTACTTTCAAATAGGGGGTTATTTGCACCTGTATGTCTCAGTAAAGTGCAGCTAGTTTCATGACCATTAGAAGCAGTTAAGGCTTCCTTTTTTCACTGGAACAGGTGGCATGCATGTGCAGAAAACCACTCAGCTATTTTTATCCCATGTGCATCAAAACCAACTCTTAAGTACCACTCCAGCCCCATTCTCCATGAGATTACAGAGTCCTAAGACACTGCACAAGTCTCATGACACATTTGCCTTTTCCTGGGTTGGTGGGAGATTGCTTTGGGAGTGATTTGGGAAGAGGAATAATACCTAGCAAGAACGAATACAGAAGTCAGTCCCTAGAAGCATGACTGAGATGACAGTGGGCATCAAGTGCAGGAAAAAGGGATTCCCCAACTTCCTTCTGGAAGTGGCCAGACCCGAGCACAGAGGAAGAACCTTGTTCTGCCAGGGCCACTTGACAGGCAGAGGACACCAGTTTCCAGAGCCACTTGCATTACACATGAACATGTGTAGGGAGAAGGGGGAAAAGAATTAAAACATCTTACAGAGTAATAAAATGTAGCTGTGAAATGATAAAAGTTGATTGTTCCTACAGCGTGTGACTGTGTGACAGCTTTCCTGACAATTAAAATGAAGAGGTTGTGTGCACTAATGACAATGTCTAATTACAGTATACATAAAATATACCATAAATATTCTGGCACTCCCAAGAATGTCTGTGACATTTGTCCCTAAGAGGTATCATGTTTGCTTCTTCCATGTCCATTTCCATGTCTCCACTTATAATACTGAGCACTTAAACAGTGAATTCCCTCCTCCCTGGTAAAAGAAGAAGGCTTTAATGCTGATACAGTTTTGCTTGGACATATGAAAGCTCTTTGAAAGGTCTTTATGTATCTTCACAACTACAAGTTCCTAAAGGGCCTCTAAAGCCAAGCAGTACACTACAGTGTCCATTTTGCAAACATGAAGAGTGAAGCAGAGAGAGCTGATCTGCCCAAAATGTTCCACCCAAAGCAGGGCACCCTCTAGCTGGGCTCCACATCTACCCTACAGCCATCACACAGGTTGTTGTTGCTATTCATTTTCCAGCATTTAGTACTGTAATAATGTCAGGAGACACACAGGCCACACCACTCTGTGCCATGCAAATACAACAAATGGCTACAGAGGGATTTCACTGCAGTACAAAAACTCTAAGAACTGGATGTCCTCACATAAAGCTTCACATGACAGGGAAGGAAGGCAGAAGACATTCTGGAAACCAAGTTCTTCTATTTCAGGAGTAAAACCTGAACATTTTAAGCCTCCCCAAAATTCAAGCATTAGAATACAGATATTTATTTTGTTTTGAAGCTTGTCATCACTCGGAACATGGCAGTTAAGCAAATCAGCACCTGTCAAGTCTACTGAACTATTCTCTATTTAACCAGAATTTACACTTAGTTCAGTCAATTAATATAAGCCTTATCAGGTTCATGATAATTAGCACACTTACTAAGAGAAGTAGCAGCAGTAGAAATGGTGTCAAAGAAGAGCTTTGCTGTACTTCGGTTGTTACCACCAGAGACTCCTATCTGATCTCACCTAGTGATCTGCTCGCTCTTGTACTGCCAAGGAGTCCCACTTACTCTGCTCTTAAACCAGACAAATTACTGTGACAAGAAGCAGACTTAGGGTAGCTTCCATTCACAGATCACTTTACATACTTTACAGGTCGTGTGCTATTAAACTACTTGCTTTACCAACTTCTTTTGGCTTATCCAAGGCTAAACTGTTTTAATTGTAGAAGGAGGATTTTCTGTGTGTGTGTTTTGCTTTGCCTTTTTTTTTTTTTTTCTTCCCTGCTTGTTTTATTTTTACCATGAATAACTAAGGGCTGTTGGACCAAAAATAATTTTAATCAATAAGGGGGAAAAATCCACTTTTACTTTCCTTTGCTTCAAAGATATCACTTAAACATACTTTAACACATGCAGACTTCTTTAAGCAAGTATCACTTGGAGAAGTCAATAAGACCACTTTTTGGTAATTTGTTTTCAGGTAGTCTTTTAATGGCATTAATTAACAGGTAAAATTTAGACTCCTCACACAGAGGATGCCCTCTTGCCTGCCATTCAGAACTGTAAGAATTTGGACAAGAATTGTCAAATTCCAGATCATTGTTTATACACATACACAATTGTTTTGTGACCCTCTTGAGCTGCAGGGTCATAAGGATATATAATTTACAGTGCAGAGTTGTGTTTTAAGAAAATACTAACTCAAACCATAATTGCTGGGTTTTTTTCCCCCAACTTGAACTGAGCATTTTCCTTTTCTCTTAAACTCATAACCATGAAGCCGCATCATTAGTCCAAATTATTCTGAGAATAAGGCTAAAAGTTAATATACTTTGACAAAATTAGCCACTACTTTAACAATAAAGGGAGTATTGTGCTATCTTTCACTTATCACTGTTCTTAACTATTTGATATTAGATAAGACCTGGAGAAAAATTAGGGCAAATGAAATCCATAAATTGCACTGTGTGGCATATTCTACAGGCAGGCAAGAGATTTTATAGAAGGTGAGACAGTGCTATAAACCAAGAGTCAAATCAGAAATTGAACCTTAATTTTAGATTCCTAGGCTTTTAACATTCAAGATAGACTGCAAACATTAGTTTAACATTCTCTGTTTTTGTAAGAGTACCTACAGAAGCAGAGACAATTTAATACAAGCTGAGTTGAACTGTCGTGAAGGTGTTTCCATGCAATGTTTTTAAGAACATACCTGAAAGACTGGCAGAACAATCCAGTGCTCTGGTATTTTCTCAAATTCAAAACAATGAGATACTTAAGACTCTATTCACACACAAAAAATAAAAAAACAACAGAAAAAAGAATAAATGAACAGAGGGAAAATGGAGACTTAAACGTCTCTAAGTGGAAGAAACATTTCCCATCTCAACTTAAGCACTTTACTACTGACATACAATGAAAAAAGTGCTTGTATATAACCCAGCCATGTCAGCAGTGAAATGAATCTCCAGGCTGTGCAATGATCTAAGAAAATCTGAATGGGCATATGGGAACAGCTCATTTTGCAAGACCTCCGAAACCAACCTACTGATGAACACCGGAGGGTGCCTGCCTGCCTGAATACTCACATGCTTATTTGTTGTTATTCTTATTCATTACTGAGTCATTATTATTATTTAAGTGCCGACAATGCACTTGTGAACCAGAACAGATGCAAAATATCCTGTGCTAATGAGAAAATCAAAGCCTTTCTTATATTGGCAATTTCATATTATAGGATCTCTTTATTTTTGCCAATAAAGCACAAAAGTAATTAATATAGAAATATTTTCTTATTGTTCATGAGTAAAGCAAGTAAAACTGCTCAGATTCCGGTTTGGCTCTCACCCCTACCAGCACAAAATACAATAAATACTATTGAAGAATTCCTATTAAGACAGCTGCCAAATAAAATACAACAAAAATCTCTCATAAAAGGCTGTTGTCTGTTTATTCAGAGATACAGTCAGTACTCCTCACTGAAAATGAACAGTGTGGCACTGCTCTTTCGTATTTAAATACTTAAGCTGTGTCTTACTGCTGTAACCATCTCATAATTTTTTAACTGGGGGGTGGAAGATGACATTAGTCCTCAATGTATCACCAGACTGTGGGTCCAGCATCAGCTTCCATTCTTGAATAACAACTACATAAGAACAATACATAACCAGCACATGCTTTTCATCCCTAAAATTATGCTACTACATACATGAGGAAGCTGACAAATACTTCCATATAAAATAGTTGTGCACACAAGAAGGTGCCAGGTTTGGACATTCTCTGAGAGCAGTGATGGATGTGGACTCCAGCCATGTCCAGCTCCAGGATGACACCTCCAGCAGTCCAGGTTTGATGTGAAGGAGGGTGGGTGGGAAGGCTCCCTGCAATGCCAGCTTTCCCCAGAGCTGCTGGAGCTACGTCTGCTCCTCATGACTACCCAGTTTTAAAGCAATGTCACAAATGCTAGAGCTGCTTCGTTTGTGTAGGTAAACCTGTAGCAGAGGACACTTACATTTAGCTGAGAAAGTTTCCATTTGGGTAAAGTATTCCCTACCTTGCCCTCAGCAAACTAACTGGTGCACGCTCCCCAGATTGGGCTCCAGAAACTCTCCACCTCAGCAAACATTACTGCCCTTCTCAGGACCATTCTGCATCATGGGAACGCATCACAACCAAAATAACTTTCGTGAGAAGTACAGGGTTTTTTCCCTCAATTTCAGTAATGAACCTGATTTAAGCACAAAATGACTCAGCTGTGACTGCAGGGCTCAACAGTGAGCACAGCACTGCTGCAGAGACAACAGCCAGTGTGGAGCAGAGCTAAGCCCCGCTGTCATGTCTCCTAAAACAAAGCATGATGAACAATATGTGAGTCCTCAAGTCTTGTTCAAGAAGCTTGCTGGAGTCAGAGACAGGCCCATTCCTGCACTGGGAGTCAAATGGGTAGAGTTCTGTGTTAACTCTTTGGCAGCCCAAGGGCTGCTGCGAGGGCAGAGTCCAGCACGAGCCCCCTGCCCACCCTGGGGCTCCTGCTGCATCTGCAACCAAAGCTCGCAGGAGGATCCCTGACCCAGAGAGGAGCCTGACCACACGTTTTCTATCAAAATACTCCTATCAAATCAAAGTATGTGGGCAAAGAAGCCAAGATTTAAATGCTAGTAAAGAGCAAGAGCTAGTAAAACTAAAAAGTGTATCAATGAAAATGTGAATGAAGAAGTTTCATCCTCAGCAAGCCCTCAGAAGGGGGAACTGAGACTCTCAGAATGTGCCTTGACTAAAAAGACAATTGAAAGAGCTGGACAGTACCTTCTGTTCAACATCAGAACCCAAGACAACTTCATGTTCAGAAGACCAAGTCTGTCCCTAAACACGCAACAAGATTAAATAAAAATGGCAACATCCTTAAATAAAAATAAGAAAACATCAATGAAAATCTATGAAGATCTACTGATACTACTTTTTGGAGGTCTACATGGAAACAACTGCTAGTTGTAACAACAGCATCCTGTCAGTGACACACATTTAAACAAAAGGAAAAAAATACACAAACAATAAACCAATGCCCCCCAGCAACAATGGATAAAAAATGCCTGGATTTGTAACTTTCCATTAAACACTAACTTAATAAAACCAACAACCATGCATCCGAACTAGAAGAGTGTTTTTAAAACCAGTGGAAGTGTGACAGATGAATCACAGTTGATCACAAGTGACAATTCACACTTAAGTCCAGAGGAATGCCCAGCCTTCGTGCCCTCTTAAATCAGCCTTAGCACCGGGATGTTGTTAAGCACACCTCGGTGCCCACTGGCACGGGCACACCCACAGTGAAGGACTCTGTGTACTCGAGTACCTGCTGAATTCTGCCACACACACACACATCACCTTCAGATTTTTGACAGTCACCCTTTGCCCTCATTCCCATTTGTTCCTGGCTGGCTATGTTCTTGGCCAGAACATTTATAGCCCCCGGTATTATCCCTCCAAAGCTGTGACGCATTCTTAACCACAACTTTGAGAACACAGTGACATTATAATATACAAACATGTACAGAAGATATACACACTCAGACACACCAGGGGATAAAACAGACTGGGAGGAAACGAGGAACTTTATGTTACTGTCTTTTCTAATGAGATAGAAAGTGGCAGATGTAAAGATTTCATTCAACCGACAATCTCTTTTATGATATGAATAAACTACTAAAGCAGATTTAATCCTTTATAAAATCAGATTATAAGAAGCAGACAAAATCACAACTTTATTCAATACGCCATCTTATCCAGTGTGACTAATGCATTATTTGTATGAAGTTAAAGTGGAGCATTGGAAAGCTATGAAATAAATCAAATGCTCTACTTTATGTAATCTTAACAGACAGATCCCATTAGGATTCTACTATGCATAACTGTTGGTTAAAATCATTGACCAGTATCCTTATAAATTAATCAACTGAGGTAATGCTGCCTTGGCTGTCATCATTTGTTCCTAATCTACATTTAGAATTCACTTCAACTTTTCAAGCCCTTTAGAATAGGTTTATCTATTCTCTCGCCCTTGCTTCAGACATCCACCTAACCGTTAATTGTTTACAAAAGACCCACTACAATGGAACTGTATCTTTTTATGTTCCTTTTCTTTCCACAGATATCAGAGCATATATTGACACTGCGTTATAATTAGTTAGAAAGACATTAAATCTTAACCAAACATTCTAGCCTGCCTCAATTTTTTGATGAGACCTTTTATCATTGAAGTTGAATTTGCAGGCAGATTGTGTGAGTTTACACAAGCAAGAATCATTACAAAATCTAAAATAACCCTGATCTGGTTGAAATGCAGCTAGCAGAATATTTTTGGTTATAGATATACGAGAGGAAAAAAGCCTCCTAGATATCAGGTTATTTGTGGAGCTCTAATGTGTTTTCAAACATATGACTTCTGTGTTATGTCTGTGTATTTTATGCAGTTTCTACTCATGTTTGTTAGATGTCTGCATGTCATGTACTGCAAGATTCATGAGCAGTCTACAACCAGGCAAAATTCTCACACAACAGCTTGTCTTGGGTAATGGGGAAAGAAACAGCCAAGTGAAGTGACAGGGAAGAGTATTATTTATTAACCTGATGAGGATAACACCTAGTCCTGGTCTACAATCCAAACATGCTCAGTGTCCTGCTGATGGAGCTTATGATTCTGAATGAGCACACAGGTGTTTCCCTACACAAATATCAAGACTCTCTTTAATTATATTCCTTTATCTGTGATCCCTCCACAGGCACACTAAAATCAGTCAGTTTGGGCAAGGGCTCTTTAAAGAGACAAGGAAAGACTGAGCAGTAACAAAAACATTGCAATAGATTGCATAACATTTCTGGAGCTCTACAACAGAGTAGGTAAAGGTCATCTGCTCCCAAAATGGAATGAGAAAGAAAGGGAACCTGTGGCTAAGTACAGTTTAGAGTGTACTAAATCAATGAAAAACTTCAACCAGCTGCAGTGGCCTCCAGCTCAGCCCTCTAGTGTAAATTTACAGGCCCACAGACAACTATCAAAGCCACAAAGACAATGCATTGAAATATGTACAACACTAATCATCTCCCTCATTGCCTAAAAATGATACACAGGATTTCATCAAAATTCATTCCCATCTTCAAAGGCACATTGTTAATTTCAAAACCAAATTCCACCAACATAGTCTATTAAAACACATATATGAAAATACCTCCTACTTTTCAGGGACATAAAAATAAAGACCATTAATTGTTTTCACTGCCTGTTTTCCTTTGAACTTTGAAAGAAAAGACCTCAGAATAAAATTTTGCCCCGTATTCTTTCTTTTTTTTTCCAATGACAAGGATGTACTCTTCCTTGTGCTTGCTGAACGCAACACAGTAATTTGTATCCCCAAGTGGTATAAATAGAAAATATGCTCGGTCTAATAACATATGTGAGGAAAACTCATGCCCAGGGTTAACCAACAAAGCAGCAGCGATCTGCTAGAAACAAAGGCAGCTGGCTCAAAGAGCAACAATGCTTCTGAAAAACTGTGGATGTACTATTCAGTGAACCATCCAAGATACGACGTTTGCTTAAGCTACAGCTGCATATACAAAGCTTTCCAACAAGATCTGGTAAATGACAAGTTTTCTGGAGTAACAAGATCATTTTGTCCTCCAAAAGGTCCACAGCCTTCACTGTCCAGCTATACTAGCAGGGCAAATTATGTGAAGTATACACACTGTAAATAAATCCTGCCCTTCAGAAGAGTTTCTCTCCTTTGATTACCTTCTCTTGAAGATATGCTCTGCCCAAATCCCACCATTTCTCTTTACAGGCTTGCCTTTCCCCTACTAATATATCTGCCTAGGTTCTGTCTTCCTCTATCCCTGTAAACATTCATAAACATTAAGGGACTTAACCTCATCACACCCCCACGGAATAGCAAAATATGCCCATCAGAGTTGGCAAGCAGTGAAGTGGAACTCAGCTGCATTCCTGACCAACAACAAGTCCTTCTGCAAGTCACTTCTCTCTTCCCATTCCCCACTGAATAAGAAGGGGTAATAACAATGACTTCTCTGAAAAAATGCCTCAGTCTACCAGCAAAAATCGGAGATGTTATGCTTCTCACTTCAAAAAAGGAAGTAAAGCAGAGACATAAATCAATATTGGTTGAAGCATCTGTGGTTAGAAATATCACCCTATTTTTCTAAACATGTGTCTGATATCATCAGCACAAATGTTGCATCCAACACAAGGATCTCTGTGCATCAGCTACGCCACAGAAAACAACGTTTTACTTTTCTTGTGGGTAATGCTGTACAAGCAAGCTAGTGAAGGACTACCTAAAGTGAAGTTCAGAGTAGAGAAAATGTCAAAAGCAGTTCCCAGGTGACAGCCAGGAAGATGAAAAAGTGAGCAGAAAGACCAGATAAAGGTAACTATACAGCTGGCCCTTCTCTCTCATGCTTTGCACCTGAACAAAAAAAAAAAAAAAAAGGCAAATTACCACAGAAGTAAATACCATTGCTTCACTTTGACAGACACCCAAGTGACTTTCCAAAGGCAGTAGCTAGCCACAGCACAAGTCAGAGAATCTATGTTCTATTCCTAAAAATATATATTCACTCCAATTTCACAAACTTAAAAATAATAACAACTCTTCCAAGTATTACAAAAAAAAGAAATGCAATTTAGTTCCTTCTCCGAGCAACCACTACCCCTCAGTCACTGGCCAATGCCTCAATCCCTTCACCTACCCCTCTTCAATGGCTTGGTGAAGACAAATGGGCTTTCCAATGTGCAACCAAGCAGAAAAGCCATGAAAATCAAAGGGCTGCTTTTTGAGTAAATATGAGCTCCAAAGCCATTGTCCTCTCCCACAGAGGAGATCTATGAAAATGCTTACTATAGCATATGCACAGTATTCTTTACAGCTCTGCCTCCCTGCTGACCACCAGCCCCAGGGCTCAGTCCGCATCCCATCACAATTGGCTTCACCACACCCACTGACTTGTATTGGAACTCTTTCAGGGACCTTAACTAATGAGTTTTTAAACACTTGTAGACAGAGAAGATAATTCCTCATCATTATTCTTCATAGGAAACACCAGGAAGAATGTCACTCCATTGTTCTACAGGAAAGAAACTGGAGGAAAAATCACTCCCACATTCAAAAGAGCAGCCCAAGGTTTTCATACATGAACTGGCTGCCCCCCAAGCTATGGGGGTCTCACCTGAGAATTCAGGACAGGGACCTAAAGCATGTGCAACCTTCTGAAAACATCTCTGACTCTGGCATCTATGCAGACAAAGAGGTCCATAACCAGCAGACATACATTGTTCCAAGGCAGGATTCTCAAATACAACCATGGCTACTGACAACAGTATAGAAACAGACTCACCTTAATGCTGTATTACTGCAGGATCTCAGTTTCCCTCATGACATGAGACTGAAATAAATGGGAACTGGAAACCTTAATGATAGTTTATATTTAAAGCTTTGCCTTTGCTTTCTCTACTGACAGTTGTATGCTTTTTTCCTCACAAGAGAAATCTTGACCTAAACTGGTAATAAATGACAAAAAAAAAAAAAAGAGCAAGCAGACTTACATAATATACTTTTACCCACAGACATAAAAATATTTTAAATAAAGAACATTCCATTATGAAGCCACCTTCTCAGCATGGATCATAAGCCACCAAGGACTGCTCTGCTTTTACTCAGTGTCATTTTCAGGTGTCTATCACATTGCAGGATGCAGATACCATCACCTATCAAAAGAGCCTACACGTGGATGTCTGAAAAATCTTCTGAGCTACAACTGAACCCTGACAGCAGTCCATGTAAATAAAGTGCCAAATGGAAAAAGCACTAGTCTCTGTAGTTAAGTCATCTGCAGATTTGAGCCCCAGGCACTGGCAATGTGGAGCTACAGAATTTACTCATTCCACAACACCATGTACACCCACAGCATACAAAAATAGCTATTATAATACTTGTCAAAGGAACAACTGAGTGATTTTTAACTTGGTGCTCTATCTTGTTTTCTTCTTTGCTGGTTGTTAATACCCCACCCCTATAACTACATATAATTATGAGTGGGCTATTCATGTCTTACTATAACTGGTAGCACCATGCAGCATGTGAGTCAGGAATCTGAACTGCTGACTACAGCTCCCCACTAAACAAGTCTTACACACCACACATAGTAAATGGCATTCCCTATTCTCTGCTCCACCTACAAGGAAAATCAGTTTCCAGTTGTGGTATCATCTCCAACTCTCCTTAGAAGTCACCATACCAAATCACATGAAATATGGACTCAATGATAATCTCCAGTAAAAAGACACAGATCAACAGCTGAGGTCACAAGGAAAACATTTCTCAGGTAAGAGTTTTCTTCTCACAGTGGCTTGGTTTGAATGCATTCATAAAACATTATTAAAATGTGATATAACATTTTACTGAAGAAACTACTGACTAGACCTTTGTTTAAAAGTCATAACAATTTATGGTGTTGATCTGCCATGTACAAGTTGAGAAATAGTCTCTTCATGATAAAACAGTCTGTAACAACCGGGAAGTTAAATGCAGGAAGTTTTGGGTTATTCCCTCACCTCAACTCTCTAACTCCATATTACTTTTTCAGCACTATGAGCTCAACCTTGTAAACCCATCAAATTGATTGCACTCAACAGCAGTCCTGTTGAAATTCAAGAGCAATATACAATTTTTATAAAGTTTCTGTGAGACTGGATTCCAGTACAGTGTATTTGAAAACAAGCCCACCAGCTCACCCCCCCACAATTTCCTCACAAATGAAGATTTAACATCATATGCTCTTCGTGAGAATCTTTGGTCAAACAACTGTCTCATCTGAAGTTATTCAAGATGGATTTTAAAAGCTACTGACACACACATTGCCATCCTTCCTCTCATTTTTTTAATCTCTACAGTTGTCCATTAGTCAGGAGTAATGTACCTTCTGACCTCTGACCAAAGCTATTAGAACAACTTAAACAAATATTTTGGTTACAAAGCATCAACAGAGAACATTCAGTAACAATAAAAGGATGAAAGAGCTGTCTTTTAGAGTCACTGTTGTAACTTCCTCACCATGTTACATTATGAGTGGTCTGGAAGGTTATACTAACTTGACATCTTACTTGATTTACTATCTTCTTTTTCAATGCTTAAGAAAGAATTTGCAACATTGCAAACGCAAGAATTGTGGCATATTTTCAGTTTTCAGCATTAATAGATGTTTGATGGCTTTAGAAAATCCATTCTGCTAACTGCAATCAAGAGAAGAGATTCAAGCTTTCCTCTCCATTTTTCTTTCCTTTCTGTAAAAGAAAGGCAGTAAATTTGAATTGGACAGGTTCAGAATTGGGCTCTGAGGAGTTTTTCCATATGCACGGCATTAGGCATGTGCAGAGTGCCTTGCTGATCCTGGTCATTGGTCATTAGAGAGTTGCTCCACATTTAAAGAAGTCTGCCTTTTGGCCAAAATGGGCAAACCAAGGACCCACTCAAGTCAACTGGGAGCATCTCCACTGGCATCACTGGCTACTGACTCGGCCCAAGCTGGAAGAAGACAAGGGTCCTTTGTGGTATTTATTGCCTATATACATTTAACAGGCATCCAGGAGCCAAACTCTTCAAGTCCTTGACACAAAAATAATTCTGTTACCTCAAACTAAAGGCACAGGGAAAATACAGGATAGGGTCTGTCTGTTTACATGCTTATTCTAAACACTTCATGGGTTTAAGGTATATAATGTTTTCTACAATTCCTCTAGATATTTTAAAAATGAGATTTAATATTTGCATTCTTTCTGGCTGCCCAGTTATTTGTGAAATCACAACGCTGCTGTAGATTTTAGGGAAATGGATGTGTACTATACAGTCAAAAATAACAACAGCTTTTACTACCAAATACATCAAAGACTGGGGTTTAGTTATTAGTAAAACACATTGAGCATTTTGGGAGTGATCAAAAACCCAGTTTAGGGAAACTTAACTTGAAATCAGAGTTGCTTTAATGGGACCACTTGTGTGCTTAAAACTACATATCCATCTAGAGCAAATTTTATCCCATCTCACCACATTGGGCATTTTTCTTTACCCATATAAAAAACAGAATTTGGGCCTCATAACACAGAAAGTACCACAACACCCCTTCTACAATGCTAGAGTGTATTGTCTCATTCTGAAGAAGCACAAGAAGACCAGCAGTGTCCACCAATTTTTTCAAAGACCATTCAGTACATTTAACTTAATACTTTACAGAATGTCACATTTTGCACTTAAATTATTTAGTAAATTCCAGGTTGTGGAAGTACTCTTGTTAGACAAAAGGAATAATTTTGCTTTACTGAAGGACCTGCATCATAGTACCATCTTTTACTAGAAAAGCCCAAACAATATAATTGGCATTCATGTACAAACTGCTTAAATACTCTTAAGTTCTGCCCAGCTTCAGAATAGCTGAACAGTATCTGAAGTATCTACTCTCCATCCCAATTTGTATATTTTAAAAGTCATTAAATTCTTGAATGAATCATTAGGAAAACAATTCAAATGCTGTTAAACTGATAGTAATTTTGCCTCATAGGATAGATGTGAGCTTAATGTTTGCAAACAGCCAAATTCTTTTAAGATTTACACTCCATGGAGTTCAATATCAGCCAGGGAAGAATTACTAAATCAGGATGTGCTTCAAGTACAGGTTTTGGCCCAAGACTATTTTTGGTCTTCTTCAGCTGCTTGTTTTGACAGCATCTAATCCCCCTCACACACCCACCAGCAGCCACACAACCTATCCATTTACACTTTCAAAGCAAATTGAAAACGAAACATTCTCAAATAATTACTCGTGGATGTCTGTAATACAAATCCAAAAAGTAACTGCAATTCAACTGCAATATTTCTTAGGGAAAAGAAAGGGAGGGGGAGAAAAACCTTTCAGAAATCCATTCAAAATGGGACTTTTTCCTACACTAATGCTCTCACCATCATCCCCTAAAAAATTAAAAATAAATAAAATAAAATAAATCTAACTCCCAAAGACCCTATCTACTCTATTTCACACATTCCCATCAGAAACACAACACAGTCAGAAGACTTTTCATTTAGTGAATTATTACAGACCCTGGTGAAGGAATGGTAACCGAGAAGGACTTCTGCAGGGGCACAAGGCAAAGAGGGAAGCGGGTAGGTGGGTGAAGAGGGGGAAACAGCCAGGGCTGGAACTGAAACAGTTCACCTTTGTCTGGAGAGCAGGATCACCCCCTCCAGGTTGAGGACTATGCTGAAAGAACACGCTGCTGTGGCATGCAGTGTGTTTCTGCATTCACACAGGAGAGGAACCTGGCCCACAGATGGCCTGTTCTCAGCTTTGTCAGCCACAAACAGACCTTTGAACTTTCTATTTATATAACAGTTTAGTGAGTTTAAGCCTCTTCCTGTATAACTGGCACTTTGCTGGTTTTGCTGTAATTAGGCTATTTGCGATACATAATATAAAGAAGAAAAAAACCAAGAGGCTTGTTTCTCTGCAGGGAGAAGTCTTCCTCATGGCAACCACACAGCTAAGATGACACTGTTACCTACTCATCTTATTTCCCCTTGCCAGGTTTTGATTTACATACCTCAATATGCATTTCTCCACTAAGTATTTTCTCAACTACCACTTTTTTAAAGATCGGAAGACTTAAAAATATTAAAACCTATGACAATAAATATAACATAAACCAAGATTTTCTCTGCCTTTGTGCCAGCGAGCAGTACATATTCAGGGTGGTTGGGTCTTTGTTGGTTTTGTTGTTTCCCAGCTGCTGATTAATGACACCACCTTACTCCGTAAGCAGGTTCAAATCCAGCCACACGGTCCCAGGACACAGCAAGATTTCATTTACTTGGTTACCACAGACAAGCATGGAAAGTGATTTAAAAGATGAAATTTGATTTTTAACAGCAAGTGGTCCCCTTGGTGCACACAGGCATTCAAGCTTTTCATTATATCCATCTCCCTTCCTTTCTCCCTCATAGAATGGCTCATATTAAATGCAAGCCCAGGTGAACATTTCTTATTCATCCAGGAATCATAGCAGACTTCAGCTTTGGCCCTTTCATCTCATCCTGAGTTTACATTCATTTAAATTGTTTGGGGTATTTTTCAGTTTTTTTAAGTCTGGCAAAACATTCACAGGGATATCCGTGGCCTTATCTTACACATTCTACCCCAGTGTTAACAAAAACCCCAACAACTCCCAGCTACCCTCCTAATCACATTCTAGATGAAGGTTCAGTGAAGCACCTCAACTCTCTTCAGTTTCCCATGTTTGCAGAGATACTGTGATCTCTCCTAACATGGGAAACTAAAGGGCTGATTCTGCAGTTTGTATCAAGACAAAGCTCCCACTAATCATCCGGAAGGCCAGGTGAGAATTTCAGCACATGTGTAGTGGCACTGCACGCTGTAACAATCACGGCTCTTGACAAAATACATTTCAAGAAGTGACACGAAAATGTACCTCCATTGGAGGTGGGGGGAAATTAACCGTATTTTTCCCATCAACCAAAAACTTTTATGAAGTCATTTCCTGATGGCAAGGTAGAGAAAGTTTACCTTTACACCTTTTCATCAGATTAAAAAAAAAAATTCTGCTCAAGCTTTAAATGCTTTTTTAATATATTTCTCAGGGTAACGATGTTTCTGTTGTACTTTGCATACAGATAATACAAACACCCACACACACAGTAGGCCTGAGCTTGCCTTCTTGGCAATTACAGCACAGATTAGCAGAAGTTTTGGGTTTGCAAGGAATGCAGAAGAGGGTCCCTAATTGCCTTATAAATGCTTGTGAAACACGTTTTACAAAGGCCAGCTTACAGGCAGAAGGAGGGCAGCTTCAAAATAAGAAGCAGCAATTCACACATCATGTTATAGATACTTATTTACAAATACTATGAAGCAACCACACCATATTGGATACACAGACAAAATTAATAAATCTTGATGGATGAGCATGCATATTCCTGGGTGTGTAGTGAGGATGTATGTATAACATATTACATACATACACATGTTTGTGGACAGATGAGCTAAATTCAACTCTCTGTAAGCTATGCAACTACTTGTCAGAAACAAAAATATTTACATGTATAATAAACTACACATGACATTTGTGTAGACAGGTAGATTATGTACCCACATATTATATATGCACTGTAATATATGAACTGGATTATTAAAAGCTAAATGCAACTTGATCTCTGCAGCAAATGTGTGTGAATGCCTGTGACACATAGAGAGTTGGAGCAGATATCAAACTGTTCGAAACAGTCAAAGTAAAAATGTTCTCTCCTCATGAACCCTAGAACCACTAAAAACAATACATTTCACAGCACACAAAAAAAGCAAATGGAATTTCTAGAATGAGGGGCAATACGTTCATATTTTATGGAAAAACCAAGGCAAAAGAATTCCCTTCTTTCTGATGCACATCTCTAAATCCTCATAAAACCATAGTCAAATGAACGTAAGTTATTAAGCAAACACTAAAACTCAATACCTATAATGTCCTTAGTATTTGAACTACACCCACATATTGGGTTGTAACAGCTTCTATTAAATTAATGATGTTACCCACATTATAAATTAGGCAAATTGTATGCAAATATTATTTGAGTGGTAATACGGTGGTTATCACTTGTCTGCAAAATAAATTAGTGTAGCAGAGTAAAGATAGTGTGGTAGAAGCATAATATTTAATTGAGCACTAATTTTATTGTGATTATTACTTTTAAATAACAACAGCATGATTATTAAAAAGATGTAATACAATGGATTATGCAGAGCTGATAAAACAAGCACATGATCCAAAACGCCTGCTTACAGATTAATATTGATACAGTGTAATTTATGGTTGCAAGGATTTACTCCCAATTGCTGTAAAATGGAACGTGACAGGTATTTGGTTCTGATTACCATGGATTTGCAAGTATAGCTGTTAGACTGCGTTTGGCAAAATGATAGTTATTAACAAGATATATTACCCTATTCCTAGACATACCTTTATATTATCAACAAAGTAAAGTAAACCCTCTACAAAACACGAAGTCCAAATGCTCGTGCATACACTCATATCTGTGTGGCATTTAGAGATTAGGATCACAAAATACAGTATTTTAGTCTCTCTCTTCCTTGGCAAACTGCACTCCAGCCTAAAAGCATTTAACAAAGCAGTACCCAACCCCTGAATTTCCCCATGCATAGTTAAGGAATTATATTCGCTAAATTGAAAAGTAAAGAAAGAACCAATAAAACCAGCCAAAGAATAAGCATAATCTCATTAACCAGCTAAGGAAGTGACTAAATACCTACCCAAATTCTAACTTTCCCAGCTATTTGTCACCCATCAAAAATTCTTTAACATTCACTTTGATAACAAGTTTACAATGCACTTAAACAGATGCACCGACCTTTTTAAGGTGTGCACCTATTTGCAGAGCAACATAAACCTAAAATTCCACTCTTAAATGGAAGGAAAGAAAGAAAGAGAGAAAAGAAAAATGAGGCAGAGACGGGCAGGAAAAAAAGACCTGCTATAATATCATGGGTACTGATCTTCCCACTTCCAAAACTAACTTCAATAACGCTTCATCTAGAATAGGAAACCAGCAAAACCAGCAACAGAAGCCCCGACACAGATCAGGGCTACAGCCGAACTGTGCCACACAGCAAAACTACAGTTGCGGTTCTCCCCGTGAAAGGAACATTGTCAGTGACAGCAGTAAACACAACATTAGCAAAGCCGCGATCCCGGGGAACATCGCCGCCCCTGCTCGGGAGGGGGCTGCCGCCGCTGATCGCAGCCGGCACCCGGCACCTCTCGCGTTCCCCTGCGGGCCAACTTCGCCCCCCGCCGCCGCGCTCCGAGCGCTGCTCCCCAGCCGGGGCCGGCGGCGCGGCCGCGGAGCGTGGCTGCGGAGCGTGGCTGGAGCCGGCCGGCACCGGCGGCGGCTGC
>JACBWW010000039.1:1248070-1350269 GCA_020086605.1 Lanius collurio
GCCGCCGCCGCCAGCAGCGCGGCGCGGCTGTGCCCGGCTGGGAGAGGCAGCACGGCGGCGGCGGCGGCCCGGCGCACACACACACAGACGGGCGGGCAGGCTGCCTCGCACACCGCGAGGGGAGGAGCCGGGGCGGCCCGAAGCCGCGGCATGGAGCCGCCGCGGCAGCACCGCCGGGATCCGGCGGAGCCGCGAGCTCCCGCCGGGAGCGCGGGGAAGTTTAGCTGGCAGGAGGAACAGCGGGGACGCGCGGAGCGGCGCGGCTTCGCGCCTGCGAGAGACCTGGAGAGGCCTGGCTGGGGTCGGAGAGGGGGAGAGAGAAGGGGGAATAGGGGAGCGAGTTAAAAAAAAAAATAATAAAAAATAATCCCAAGAACCTTTAATCCTATAATTTAATTTAATTGCCAGTTCCTGCGTGTGGACAAACCTGCCTGCACGGACATGGCACGGCCAGAGCTCCGGGTCAGCTGCGCTGGGAGATCCAGGATGGCGGGGTAGGGTCAGAACAGAGTCAGGCCCGGGCAACCAGGGAGGGCTGGATGAAAAACGCCCTCCCGAGCCTCGTGAGGTCTGGATCCAGGGGAGCACCCTGCTCTCCCGCTGGGATGATGACCCTTCCTGCTGCCCACCTGCTTAAAGAGTGATGGGTAGTGGCACAGCTGACTTGCAGGCATCAGTGAGGACAAGGGCATCCCAGAGCCCCCTGCAGAGCCCACCCCACTCCCCCATCAATCCCAGGGAAAAGCAAAGCCCAAGTCACAGGCTGTCCCATACCCAGAAGTAGAAGAGGGCCCACCGCTCCCTCCATCCCCTAAATGAAATTATTATTCTCTACCCAGATTCACACTTATGTATCCAAACTGCCTTCTAAACAGTAACCAATATCTTATGATTTTTCACATCTATTTTATATTTATAAAATTCCAAATACATATACCCACTGAGCAAACAAGTGCATACATTGCTATTGCAAAGACAAGACTAAAGCCATCTTCATTTTTACTCCCGTTTTCCACAAAACCAGTCACAGCCTGAACTTCCTTGCATGCTAGCAAGTCTTGAGGACTTGGTGAAGTTTGAAATCACCCTTACTTTGGTGGGGTCCCATCTCCTCAGTCATGTCCAGCCCTCAGGAGACTCATGCAGCTGGTCCCAGCAGCCAGCTCTGCCACCACAGACAAGGCTCTGATGAATCCTCTAGCAGAAACAGCTTTATGGGCTTCCTGAGAATTAAGAAACAAATCTAAGACTATAAATTACATCACTAGCAGAGCAGCTAATGCACTCCACAACTTTTTGCTTTCCTAAGGAGTACTCAATTGTTTCATGAGTGCTATTGGGTTAAAAACATTGCTGAGGAAAATCTGTGGCACTGTTATCAGTGGAAGTCAAACATGACAAGACTTCATCTTGATTTGGGCTTCACTACAAGATTCCTATTTGTGTCATGTGTTGTGTGGGCCCCCAAAGGGCAGGACCTCAGGCAAGGCTGTGCTGCTGGCCATCCATGCTCACACCCAGCAAACCCCAAAGCACCGCTCCTCTCCCTGCCAGGGCACGCAGGTGCACACAGCATTTCCTTTCTTGCATCTCTGTTTTCACCACTGACTCAAACACACTACTGTGGCCCTCAAGCTTTAAAGCATCATGAGTTGGGCCCCTCTCTTCTCCGTTTTTTATTTTAGCATCATTGTTGGTTTTAAGGGCCCCATTCAAAATCATAATTTGTGGCCAATACTTTAGACCAACGTGGGAGATTGAGTCACATTTTCAATATGTTTCTCCAGACACAGGTACAGAGAGGGGGTTTTTAACAATTACTATTAACAAAAGTAAAAGCCTAGTTGGCCACCTAATCACTTTAGTTCAATATCTTGCCTATTTTCAGTACCTTGAACTTCAACCATTAAACTCAAACAACGTACTAAAAGCACTGGGACTTGCGAAAGGTGGCAGTTCTGCTTCCTGTTTTCTCAGAGGGTCTTTTGGCTGCCAGCCAGTCACCCCTGCACCAAAGCAGTCGGAAAAAGCTCAAGGGCCCTTACCCATCAGAAAGAAAAATCCCTTCCCAGTTATAAGCACCTTCACTTTCTTAAAGAAAACCCTTTTCAATTCTTCAGAAACTAGTAAAAGATGCACAAAATAGATCTTTAAAAGGCTTTCAGAACTCATTGCAACAAAGGGGTGGGAGATCTTTCATCACCAAGCAAACTTGCTGTCCGCATGAAGTGCAATAGCAGAGGTAATCCATCTCCTCAACAAGTTGCATGTTTGGTACCCAGAGCTCCCCAAACACTCTGTGCCCTCAAGCTGTGTGACAAAGTTTGTGAATTAAGCAGCTTTTACAGTCACTTTCAAATAGCTTTTTGCAGTTAGTTTCAAACCCTCAAGGATGCACCTGAGTGTCACCACCGTGGACACCCAGCCCACGCTCCACTGGAGCCCTGTGCCGGACACACATCTGTTGCCATAGGGGTGGAGGGACAGCGCTCACCCAGCCCTCCCCCAGGGACACAGCAGCACTGCTGCCAGCGGCCACACTTGGCCACACAGGAGCTGGACACACACTGGTGAAGCTCGAGCTGGCCCTGCTCCCCGAGACCTGGCCTACAGGAGCGAAGGGCTGCGGGGACACGTCGGGGTGCAGCCGCTGCCCGCCTGCTGGCACAGGGACCCGGCACCCTCTGCACGGCCCCAGCTCAGGGGCGAGCAGGAGCGTGAGGCTGTCCCAGCTCCGCACAGCAAAGGCTTCATTTACCCGAACTGCCAGGAATAGAAAATTCAGCTGCCCTCGGCGTGACCTCTTTTACAGTTATAGTGGAAAATACAACTGCGGTTCCCAGCACCTGCAACAGCTCAGAACGGCGATAATAAGATCAGCAAGGCCTCCTGGCCCCGTGCGCTGCGGCCCGGCCCTGCTACAAAGGGGAATGCTGGCTCAGCACGGCCGCGCTCCGGGTTTGCCGACGAGGCCGCGGGCGGGAGCCCGGCTGCCACCCCACCGGCCCGGCCCTGCCCGGCCTGCTCGGCAAGCCCAGAGCCGGCTTCCCGGAGAGATGATCCTCGTGGGTGGCTTGGGCGGTTTGTCCCCATTTAGGGTTAGAGGAGCAGTCCTGCCGGAGTGTCCCTCTGATGAAGGCACAAATGCCTAGACCCCTCTGGTGGCTGCTGTGGCCGAGGCATGAGCGGACTCACAAGCTGAAAAAACACTGTGCAACTATCGGAGCTGCTGGGGTTGCATCAAAACAGACTTCCCACTTGGTTCAGCAGCAAACGTGGGGTTGAAGAAGAGGGTGTGTTTGAAGCAGGGAAGGGAGATCCCAGCCACATCCTCTCTCTACATCCCTTGATAATCTCATTACCCAAAGTACATTTGTACTCTGTATGCAAAGGAAGGTACAAAGGCAATGAGGAAAATGGGAACTGGTAACAAGGGCCTGTATGGTGCTCCAAAGGCCGGGGTGAAGCTGCCACCACCTGCCCCAATGTCTCTGTTCCTAAAAGAGATAAGACTGTCCATGGTGAGTCAGGTGAGACAGGCTGAGGCCAGCAGTCCACAGCAACAGAGGCAAAAGTAAAGTTAGCTGCACCCCTTGTGAGACAGCACAGAAACCTTTTCTGCTGAGAACACTCCATTTGATCCAAAGAAAACCTTATTTTCCCCCAAAACAAGAATAATGAAATCACAGTTTTCTATCCAGAAAATGTTAATGGAAAATTTGTGCCCAGCTATGAATACAGATTGGAGATATTTGGATTTCTGAGGAAAGGAAGGTCAAGTCATTTTCACAGTGTGAAAAATGAAGCTAACAGAGTTCATATTTCTCTGTGAAGCAATGATTGATTTTTCTTTCTGTGCCTCATTCATACAGCACTAAACATGTATAGAGAACAAAGTTACACCTTAGATAAAGCACACAGATTACATTAATACATTGGAAATTAAGTTAACATTAGCATCTGTTTGAAGGCAGGCACAAGAACATTTAGCTCCACTCTGTGAGAACAGGCGGGAGTTGGCATAAATCTTATGTATCCTAAAGCTGCAATATCACAGAAAAAGTCATCATAGCAACGTACAGATATAAGGTAGGAACCTATCACGTTCTACCTCTATGGCTGAATTTCGTCTTTGGAAGTTCATAAGGATTTTAGTTACTGAAAGCATGTTGTTACCCAATTTCAAGTGCATATGTATAGGCAATCTTTATTTTCCTGCCATCTTAATTGTAATTATCAACTCTGTGCTGCCTGAGTGATTTAACTGTGCAGAACCATTCTTATTAGAGTTGCTACTCCTATTTTATAAAGCAAGATTAATTTAAGCCAATAATCACTTCTAGAAATAATTGATAATGTATTCTTACTGTAAGAAAGGGGAACGTTTTCATGTCCTGCTGAAAAGTCCTTCCTTCAGTAAGTTTCCCCAGACTTCATTAGGAAATGTGGCATTTCGGCATTTTTGTTACGGTGGCATTCACAATGGCAAGCTCTTACATATGTTAGGATGTGTCCACAGCTACCTGCCAGGACACACTGAGTTTCACCACACTCTGACCCTATTAGGCTCACAGTGGGTATTATAAGGTCCCACAATGATTGGATGTGAATTGGCCATAGGAATTTTCAACTCCCTCTGTTGGTACCTCTCAATTTCTTGACTGCATGTCACCAAAAGTCCCAGGAATGCCATTCAGGTGACAAAAACGTCCTCCCTGATACAGGTTACAAACTAATGCTTTCAGGAGACGCACATTGATAACTCAGCAGTCATTCTAGAAGCATTGTGGTGCTTGGACTGTGACACTATGTGACCCTACCTGACCAAAGCACAGCTCCACTTGATGTTTTGCCACTGTCAGAAAAATTAAGAGGAAAAAAGGCAACAATAATGAGATTCCTATTTATTACTGTCACACAGCACATTAGCCAAGCAGCTCCTAAAACAGTCAGGATAGTCTAAACTTTCAAAACTAAGCAAGACAGAGACTGTAGTCAAAAGCTACAATAAAGTAATTTCAGAAACAAGTAACCAAAATGATCTATTGAAAAGCAGATGCAAATCAACTGTGAAAAGCAAAAAAGAGAACCACAGAACTTGGAATTTGGAGGGCACCACTGGTCAAAAGTACAGAGGCTTTATGAGAAAAAAAATCAAAACCAACTTGACTTTCAAGTAGACATTTCATTAATTAATTAGAATCATCACAGTTTGATCTTTCTCAGCCATCCATCTCGCACCCTTTTCATTTCTTTTTTTCTTGTTTTGAAGTTCATAAGCAGTGCTTTGTTTAGAAGAATTTAAAGCAGCTGGCTAACTTCTTCTAAGATTTAAGGAACAAAACTTTATTTCATGCTTACCAACTGGTTGTGAATGATGGGTCATAGGGAATAATTGAAGAGTTGGCCATGTGTTGCAATCCTTCCCTTTAACCAAACTAATTACTTAGAGCTTTAGCATGGCCCTCACCATCTCCTAGCCTGGCACACAAAAGCAATCCCTGTAGTAGCTTTTTAAGCAATTGCATGACCACATGTTCCTTATGAGTGGAACTAAAGGTAACACACAGTGTAAAACAAAACTACCAAACCAACTTTGAAATACAAACACAGCCAGAGAACTGAAGTGCAAAAGCATGGTAAAAAGGCTTTTCTCATCAAGTTTCCTGCTTTCTGCCATGTTGCTTTCAAAAGGCAGAAGCACTTTAGAGCAATGATGTCTATATATAAGCTGCTGAAGTACTGTCTTGTCTTCAGTGATTTTTATGATGATATTCTCTAATGCACTTTATAGAAATGTAACACCAGGCAAAGCTTCCTTTTTATGAAGGAAACAAAAAGAATAATATGTGGAACATAGCATTAGCACAGAGGTGGAATATCAGACAACAAAAGCTGATCTCTTGTTTGCTTTCTCTTTCCCCTCTTTCTTATGTTATTCTGATAAGATCACTCTTATGTTCATCCCTTTCAACCTCAATTTTCTGGCCACCCTATGTTAGGAAAATAAGACTTTCCTGTCTTCTACTAACATTAGAACATGGTATCTCTAGCAAACATGTTCAGAGCAGATCCTGCGGCTGTTCAGGATTAAGTATGAGGGACCAACATAATTCAAGCAACAGCCTGGGTATTTGTCTAGATGTTTAATACCGAACAAAGGAATTTGATGATAAATACAAAACACTAAAAAGGGCACATACTAGCCACATATATAAAATAGTCCATGGGTATAGTGAAGAGGTCAGACAAAACTGAAACTTGTAAGAAAAGGCATTCCCCCAAGAAGAGGTAGGTAAGTACTTACTAAACATTTTTTTTCTAGTAAAAAAGCATTAATAAACTATGTCAAATTATTGCAGGATCCTTGGGTTTCCACAAATACATACCTCCTGGTTTTGTTCAAAAATTTGATCAATTTCACAGTATTTTGGGAGCATTTTACAGATGCATTGGGGGCAGGGGGGAGGCAATAGACTTGAGTCAGTTGTGAGAAACTCACTTGAGTCTGTTGCAAGCTTTCCATGGGCAGATACAGCGAGTCCTCCAAATGCTTTGGCCATTAATGGCTAGATCCTATAGACATATTATATCCTAGTTTACTATGATGTGACAAATGTTACAGCAGACAATACACCTTTAGGCTATCTGCCCACATACCCATTTGACAAACTCAAACACTGCATGATCATCAGTGGGTTTGGGTGTTCACACCCACCCAGCTTCTTACAAGAGACAAAAGCCAGTTCTGACTTAAGATGATATTCAGGCCCACTTAGAAGACAAGAGAAGAGAGCTCCCCATTTGCACTCCTTGTGAGTCCTGGAGGACCTGGTGAAGCTGGTACTCAATACAGAAATAGCATCAGGATTGGAACATCTGAGATGGTCCGTCAAAGGCCTTTGACAGATCTTGGAAAGGTTCTGCTGAGAACAGTGTAAGACCATTGCAGCAATTTCTTTTCATTCAAGAGATGAATGTCTGGCATATTTATTTCATAAAGTGAGAACCAGTATCCCAAACAAATAGTTAGAACGAGTATTATTCAGTCTTTTTCCTGGCAACCAGCTTAAACGACTGTGTCTTGCTTTTCTGGGAAACCTGCCAGGTGAGCTTTGAAAGGATTGTAGTGCTGACGGCAGAGTCTGGAGGGTTCGTTCCATGCACTAACCAGAGGACTGCTAAAATAATCAGGAGGAGGAGGCAAGGCCTTCATCCTGCACAGGAGAAGAGGGCTGGAGCATAATGGCATTGCCGGGGGGAAACCAAGAAGGCTATAAAGCTCACTGGGGCATGGACTGTCTTTTACCATGTGTTTGCACAGCTCTAGCACTGAGGCACCCCAGAGTAAAGTCTTTAAAAGTGGTTAAATGACTTATGCTCTTAAAATCTATTTCCAAAAGTGAGTAGTATAACTTACATTTACTCCCTTCATTGGGCCTGGGGTGCAATTCCACTCCCACTTGCCTTCTTTTTTTTCTCATTTCTGATGAAAAAATTACTGCCTAGTCACTTACCTTGCTCACTTGTGATTCTACTGCTTACAGAGACTGTGCCTCATGAAATTATCTCCATGGCTAAAAGAAGGGGGTGGCACCAAATGGTGTTTTGCCATTTTGTTATGTCACCACATTTATTGAAAATTAAGTTTTGAGGAAAAAAAATGAATAACCAAACAGAATTCTTAAATCAGAATTAATCCAAGCTACATAATGAAGAGCTGCCAAGTGAAAAATTTGCTACCGTGACTTACATATTGAACTGATTTAAATGACCTAATTTAGGAAAATGCATTTTAGAATGTCATTCTGTCAGTGTGGAAAACTGGTGCTGTAAGAGTCAGTAATCACCATCCTTCTGATAGTATTAATGTGAATTTTCCTATTATATAGTATAGATTATTAGCTGTTTCATCCCTAAGGAAAACACTGATATTGACAAAGGGAGAATTTCACTTTGAGTGAAAAAGCCACACTTGGCAAGGAGTTTAAAAGCAGAATAGTATTTATGTAAATATAATGAGAAGATTATAGCTGATCTCCTTGATGTTATTCTTTCATGAAATGATGGAAACATTAAGAAGTTATCTGAACTATGCTAAAATAGCTAAATATTGAAAAGAAACCTTACAGCCAGCTACACTGAAAGCCTATTGTCCAACCCTGTTAGGAACAGATGACTCTTTTTACATTACAGGTGACTAAAACCAAACAGAGCTTGTTACAGGTAACAGTGCAGATCACCACCCAGCAGCTGATGGAAGAATTGACCTAAGTGATCATAGACCCTTATGTTGCTTTTTCACTCTGTTTGAGTTTTAAAGACCCAGAAATAAAAATTGAGGCCAATAATGTATATCTTTAATGCAACTGAAACACGGTATTAATGAGTATACGACATTTATGTGTTTTTTAAAAGGTAGAAGAACAATATTGCACCACTACACCCAGTTATAAGAGCAAGTCACCATGTCAGTGGTCATACTTGTAAATTAGTTTTAGGCTCCTGGTAGACATCCTTAAAAAAACCCAAGTCAATCAAGAGTGGAACTGCCAACTGCAGCATTAGGGTATTAAAAATGTAGAACAATGTCTATCACCCCAATTGCAACCTTAAAACTGCATAACAGATCATTGTTGGGAGAAAAACAGTCAACCACAGACCAATGTAATCAAGAGACTGATTATTTGACTGAGGAAAAAATTAGTATCGTGTGCATAGAGAGGTTTCTTTTTGGATTACAGTGACAAATGCTTCCTGATCTTTCTAAGACCTGTACACATTTGCTGATGGTTCATTCAACAGCCCTTACAAGAGGCAAAGATTTTCTTAAGTAGGTGCTTGAAATTGCATTGGCATTTTTAGGGGAAAATCAAAACAGTTCCTTTGGTCCTGGTTTGTGAATGTAGTTTCAAGCATAAAAGTATTAAAAATCAGCACAGGAGCCTTTGGGAATGGTATACAAAAAAGAGACACAATACAGTAAGCAGATGCAAGTAACTAAACAAATTAAAGCATGCTTGGGTCAGGACAGCTGCTGTAGTTTTCTGCACATTATTTAAAAAACACTTATTTTGGATATTTTTCCTGATAAGAGCACTTTATACCTTTCACGTTTCCTATAGTAGAAAGCCAAGCACTGCTGGGTACTACTGCCACTATGCAAGAAGAGAGGATCATTTCAGAGGCGTTCCATTTCTGAAATCCAGTTTTATCATATACATTTCCTGACAACTGGGTTCCATTTTCCTCTGCCACAATATAGAATTAGTTGAACGTATTTTAGAATTAGTTATGCTAACCTGTACTTCAAGAGCAGTCACAGTGTTAAGTGATAGATACCCATTAGAAGGAACAAGTTGAAGTCATTGAGTCCTTTATACAACATTTTTGTAAAAATTTAAACATCATTTTGAGAAGCAGAAAACGTACCAGTCCAGTGATATCTGTCATTACTCATTTTTCACACACTCGACATGATTATTCATTACTCAAAAATGACATAGTTAAATGCTAACTCTTGCTAAAATATTGATCATAATATGTGGGGGCATATAATTTATCTGAATCAAGTGAAATATGTTTTCCTCAGCAAGATGATGAAAGCTTGTCTCATTACAGCATCATTTCTACTGAAGTTTCCACCATCAGTTAGTTTAATGACTCTGTGAACATTTTAATTGAGAAGATCCCTGTGCAAGTTGCTCATTCAAGACACATGGATGGGTTTGGATTTGAGAATGAGAGAAACGTGCAGTCAGCTGTGCTCAGCCTGAGAGTGCAGGCAGAAGGCAGAGAACCAGGTGCAACAAAATACCCAGATCAGGAGAGGCAGGAGAATTTGGAGAGGAAAAGGCAAGGTGTTGCAAGCCAGGAGATGTTAAAGGATGTAACTTGCAAATAAGAATACTCAGGGTGACAATGTGATGTACAAATGTGTGTTTGTTTTAATTATTCTCACCTCCTGAAAAAAAAAAAAAAAAGGCACTGAAGTGAGTGGAAAACTACACTGCCCTTTGAAAGTCAAACCTGATAAGAAAAGGTAAACATGGCTATGACCAGCCCTGGTTTCACTCTGAATATGTACTTCATAAAGGAGAACAAATTAGCCCACGCTCTTGCATCATCCCCTGCCTGCACATGATTCACACGCATTCAAAGAAAAATTCAGAGTAAACCACTGTTTAATATCAGCTGCGTGTAGCTGGTCAGCAGATCTGCTCAAGTGGTGCTCTGCTCTCCTCTGTGGGGATATGAGCTGGGTCTTTAGATTTCCATGAAGTCTGGGATTGCTGTCAGGAGTGCCAAAGTGCTGACCCCAAAATGACTTGTGGCTATCCTGTCCTTGTGACTGATAAATTGCAGAAGGTGTTACTGCTGCAGACTGTGTTCCCTCTGTGTAACTGGGAGTGGGGCCATTCCCACCAATACACACACTTCTCTGCAAACAGTAAGCTAGGAGGAAAATGGATACAAGTAATGTCCCTATATAATCAGAAAAGTATCCTAGGGATGGTGACTTTTATTTCTAACTCCTAGCCACTGAAACAAAAGCTTAGAAGAGCTTGAGTGATTTGCCTGAAATCACAAAGTTCTACGTATATCAGTCTGAACACCAGATCAAGCAATAGGGCAAGGAGAAAGAGCCTCAGGTTGTGCCAGGAGGGGTGTTAGATTGGATATTAGGAAAGATTTCTTCACTGAAAGGGCTGTCAAGCATTGAACAAGCTGCCCAGGGAAGTGGTGGAGTCACTGGTGGTATTTACAAGATGTGTAGATGTGGTCCTTGGGGACATGGTTTAGTGATGGGCTTGGCAGTGTTTGGGTAACATTTGGACTCAATGATCCTAAAGGTCTTTTTCCACCTAAACAAATCTATGATTCAGCTACATGGGAGCACTGCTACCACAGCATCTCACATCTATGAATAGAAGGAGCAGAAAAAAGCACAGCAGTTTAAAAATGTCATTTCTATTAGGAAAAAATGGAAGGGGATGAATCTCTGAATATTTCTCAGAGTGCCATTTTATTTAATGCATCTAAACCTGGAAATCTTAAGCCTAGAAAAGAAGAAAAAAATTAAAACTAATAGGATTCATTCTAAACAATCTCCCATTCTATGTAAAGAAAATGAAGTGCTTGTCATAAACACTTTGTAAGCAACATGATTTACATTATTTTCACTTTGTTTCTGATTATTTGATATAAAAATATACAACCCTGCATTCATTTCTAAGTTGTTCTATAGAACCTTTGCTGAACCCTTCTATGAATTCATGCACATGCAGTATCAAAACAGAGAGATGGTAAGTAGAATGTGCTTCATTATGGCAAGTACAGCTCATATCCTCCTCCACAACACAATTTATTAGTATCTAATAGAATTGTAATGTTTCTCATTCTACATTTTTACAGCTGCATCAAAATATTAAAGTGTGAATTGCAATTAAACTCACACAGTGCTCTTAGCATAATTTCCCTTGTATTAATACTTAGCAAACCAAGTTATTGGCGTAATATTACTCTTGATACTGGTTGTCATAAAGGGATAAAGCCTCCAAATAGTAATAAAGTATATTTTACTGGAGAGAGAGCAGCAGTACAAAAAACCATTATGCTACTGGAGTTGTTAATTTCTGTGGAAGGGGGTAGGGAGAGAAAGGCTTTTGACTCCTTAAATTATAGTTTGCAGGTTAGTACATCAACTCACTTTAATCTCACTAAGCAGGTAATTTACTTGCTTTCTGAAAGCACCCATGTGCAAGGAAATGCTAGTGCACTCCAGGGATGATTCCAAGATTGATTGCTTGGCTCTAGTCACCAATAATGGTCTGAATTCTGCTAAGCTCCATTTTAAATGTATCCGAAATATTTGAAGATTTTAGAGGGGTACAACTGGAGAGGCAATATTTGTTTCCTTTAACCTCAATTTACGTGTGTGTAGTCTGCTTGACTAAAGAATTTTGAATCAGAAGGGCTGAACTATGACTTGCAAATGGCCATAGGTACATTGACTTGGGATAGCACAAGTGCAGGTGTGATATCCCTGCTTATGTTATCCCTCAGGAAATCAGAAGTTATTTTGTATTTACCAGCTGCTCCTTGGATTTGCAGTTGGCTGTAGCTTTTTGTGGTTTATAGTTTGGAATTGAACTCTGCAAAAATGTGCTTATGGGAGAAATAGAAAACTTCAGTATTTTCTCATGGAGGGAAGAAAGTGCCTAAATTAAATGCTATTAAGTGGACATGACTATGATAACATTGGGCTAGATAGTTCTATAAAAGTATCTGGAAGTAGAACTTATATGTCAAGAATTAAATTTTTCCTGCTTCATTTAGGAACATATCAGGTAAATCAAGTGCTGACCCACAGTGTAATCAGAAGTGGAGCTGCAGTACTGGCTAGCATGTCCCAAGGGCTGGAAGCAATGAGCACTTGGCCATGGAGGCTGCAACCAAAAACCCAGTGAGGTTACGCAGTTTTCCCTGTAAATCATGTCATGAAAACAAAAGACCATTTTATTAAGTTAACAATAAAATCCCAGTCTCAGGGTGATGCTGAAGGAGGTTTTGAAAGATTATCTTGACTTATTTCAGACAGGGTTGTGGTTTTGCAAACATCCAGTATGTGTTATTGGTAAAAGACCCTCTTATAGTTGTTTCCTTCCAACTTGCAAAGCTGTTTCTATCAGTGGAGATTTCTCTCCCTTAGAGAGAAGTCCCTTTGCACCATGATTAAATACCACTGGGTGGGAGAGGTGAATCTGAACAGACCCCCAGATTCAGGTCCATACACTTTCACACATCATGGAACAAAATACAAATAAAACAAACCTTCCAAAACTGCTGCAAGCTCCAGTCCTACCTTCCATTGATGTTAGATTGTTTTTAACAGATTTGGCTTGTCTGTGACAATTACTGATGATAGATCCTCTGATCTGGGTAGGCTGAACATGAGGAGTCTGTATCACAGCCCACAGAATCAACATTGTGGTGTCTGGGATTTGCTGTGTCATTCATGGACTGCCAAGATAACTGCATCATTGCAATGTGTCACACATTTCATATTTTTCCTCCCCTTTTCTTCTCCCTCCCTTATATTTTATCTCCCAGAAATTTAATCTCTCCTGCCTAAGCCACCAGCTACCAGAATAGACCAAAGCACTTGAATATGATGAAAAGGCCATTAATTGCCACCAGCCTGACCTCCCATCAGAAACTGCCTCCCTCCTCACTCGGCGTGGGGAGGTTAATCTCCAAACTCTGTGCTGCTGTAGCCAACACAATCACTCCTGAGCTGCAGCAGTGGTGACATTACTGTGCTCACGAGGCTATGAGAACATGGTGAGCTGAAAGCTACAGAAGTATTAAGGTGACAGTCTATATTAAGTTTCAAACGTGGCCCTAATATCTTCAGTGCATCTTGAAACACCCTTGAGCACCCAGGGCTGCGGCTAAGTTTACCCATCAAAGTTTGGCTGAAACTAAAACTCTCCATTCCTTCTCCTCTATGCCTCATGGCATGTTTCCTAACAGTATAATTTACAGAAAAATGATCAAAATATCATTATGAAATGTCAGTACTCTCAGCCAAGCTCCTTTCAGACATATAAGCAGTGTGTGGCAGGCATAATAAAGTCATGATTAGGAGTGTCCTTTAAATCACAGGAAAGGGCACAGAGTAGATGTACCCTGTTCCCTCTCTGAACAGGTTCTTTGCGTGACTGTGAACAAACACATCACCAGCAAATGCCTGGGCATAACTCAATATTTTCATGCCTGTAAAGATATTAATATTTCTGATCTACCCAGCAATAGTAGTAACATCATCATTTTCTCCCTGGACATCAGGAACCATGGACAAACCAGTGCAGAAGCTGTTTCCCTCCTCAGCCCAATGTTGGGGCCAGGGAGAGGCAAAGCAGCAGCAGAACTACAGAGAACAAGAACGGAAGCTGACAGGATCCTGGACATTAGCAATGGACACAGTTACCTCAGAGTTAGATGAGGAAAGGGAAAAGGACCTAGAAGAAAGAGTCATAGTACTAAAGAATGTGTTCTGCATGAGCATCACCAGTTCTCAGTCTTCTCCCAGCCCTGTTTCTGCTAACAAGTCCACACACACAAACCAAGGTAGACATGCATGTGAGAAATGTTCCATTTGACCCACAATAATATTACTCTAATTAACCCTTTATCTTTGACACTTAGAACTAGATCTGAAAAGGAAAATACATTCTTCACTGCCTGCTCTTTTCCTACAAAAAAAAAATAACACTATGGCCTCTGGAAAACACTCAATAAATGAATTTGGGTAACACCAGGAGCTTTGTGAAACAGTGTTCAATAGTGAGTCCAAGAGAAACTGAGAAAAGTCTATATGCTAATATAATCAAGCACATCTCTGTGTGTAGTGCTAGGTTTGTGTTGATTGCTTCACATTTTGAAGGAAGAACCCATGAGACAACAGAAAGGGGTGAGCCCTCAGAGCATTATTCCAGGGAGTTATTCCTGGCTAACTTCCAGAAAGGATACTCCCAGGGTGGATATTTCTATTCCAGGACAAAAATACCTCATTTTGTATTGCTTTAGTCTTTTTAGAAACAATAGCTCACCTGTTATATTTGGCAGATTGTGCCAAATCCTCTTCCCTGGGTAGCCACCCTCTTTATTGTAAGGAGCCTATTCTTAGGTCCAGATAAAATATTCCATAACCAATCTAGACATGAACTAAAGGAAAATGTATGCCTGAAGTCGTTAATACATATAGCACCTGTCTGGGGTGCTGTGGAGTTCTGGATCTTAACTGTAGCTCCAGCTTAGGAGCAGTGGATGGGCAATGCAGAGGCTTCAGTTCACTTGTGGCAACATTGCCATGGGTGTGCCTGTGTCACTGTCAGTCACAAAACAGGGACCCCAGGAGGGTGCTGGACAAGGAAGCTCCCAATCCTCAGACACTGTAAAGCAGTGGGGTCAATCCTATCAAAGGGTTCTCTGTGAGCCTGTTCCTCTCTCAAAACAAGTCCTTCAGATCCTAAATCCACCTATGTCTAGGTTGCCAGATTTGAAGCAGACACCAGATTGTTTTACTTCCTAAGTTTGGACACAGCAAACAAACAAAAAAACCCTAAACCAACCCAAACCCACAAAGTAATACAGATGGGAGATGTGAGCTTTTCTTAAAGCTGAAATGATTCTTTCATAAACAAAATATTTCTGTTAGCCGACTCTTGCTGTAAATATAATCAGTGCCAAAAGGTACATTGGCTTTCCGGGCTTCACTTGTCCATCTTAGTCATAAAATGGTAAAGAGGCCAAAGCCTAGATGCCAGCTAAAACTGTGGCAAAGCCACAGGTGAAGACTAGATTGTACTGTTCTTCGGGTGCAAAGAGTGAATAAAGGTACCGAAAAAGGATTTGACTTATAGACAAGGTGACAGTATTTCTGAAATAAAAGATTGGAATATTTTCACGGTGACTTTTTTAGGGTCATAAAGAAGACAAAATGCCCATTTACCAAGGATGCGTGCTGGTGGTGTTATTGCCAGCCCGCGAGGCAGTAGTGACACTTGCATATCACTTCCAGGGTAGGTTTATTTCCAGACACTCCATGTTCTGGAGACATTTATCATACGCTGCCAAACTAATGTTAACATCCACTTTGAGCAAAGGAACAGATTTAAATGTCTCTGCTGATCTGACTTTTTCTCTCTTCTGTTCAGCAGACACATCACTTGTTCTGCTGGACTGTTTATTCCTGGCAAACACAGAACAAATTCTTCTCAGCCTTGGAAAACAAGCAGCTTGTAGCTATTAAGACAGAAAGAGAAGCAAAAGAAGGAAACCGAGTCACTGAGATGTCAGGAAAAAAAAGAAATTTGCTGGGCTATCATGACAAAAGGAAAAAAAACAATTAAATTGTCCCAAGTTTGGTTATAAAAGAGACAAGCAGGAACGAGCTGCAAAAGAAAGTAAGGATTACATTACAGTGCTAATACTGTGACTTCTCCCAGCTACCAAAGGGATGGCAAATCCAATAGCTCATGACCAGAAATAAAGAGCAATTGTATCTGGGCAAAGGAAAATTGATACCTTTAAATGTATAATCTCTTGTGCTGCTGCCTCCCAGCAAAGAACAGAAGTTGGACTGGTGGGTTTCCAATGTAAACTTATGGCATCCTGCTTAATTCCACTTTTATTTAATGCCTCTATCCTTTATGTGGCAGTAACTTTAATGTAATATTGAAGGCTTTGGGTTTTTTTAATAGCATCATAAGTGTAAATGCAATAGTTATATAACAATAATAATAAATCAAGAATGTACTAGAGTCATTGCAATAACTAATAATAACATTAAGACACAGTTTATGATGTATCTAAAGTTCAGTACCTTAGAGAGTTAATTAAGTCCTAAGTTAATTGGCAATGATCTTATTTCTAGACAGGAAATGTAGCCGATTAGCTTGTTTATGCTTAAACAAGTAACTGAGGTCACGACAAGACTTTTTGGGGTGTTATTGATTGATTCGTAATTTGTTAATTAATTTTGATTGACTTTACAAGTAACCTGCTTATTTCTTTGCTTCTAGGGAGAGGAAGCTACTGACATGACGAGTGGCAATGTAAAGTCACAGGCACCATTTTCACAGTACAAAATGTGTAGTTTTCATGACTCCACTTGTAAGATGCCACACTTACAAAGAAAAAGCTTTTGTGACAAAGTGCAAATCAACTTGCTGCTTTTATAACTTCATGCCCTACCTTTACCCAGAGTACACAGTAACATCAGAGATGCCAAATTGTGTTTAACCATTATGACAAGTACTGCTGTGTCACTATGTGTGTTTCTGTTGTTAATTGCACAAACATTACCATCTTATTGCTTTAGAAAATTATTACATTGAAAAATAATTAGCAGATAAATATATGAAAACCAAACCCAGGTAATATTTTCCAGATTAGAATTGTAGGAAAGGAAATCAATCTTTTGCAAGGTGACTAGTTTCCATTGCTGCAACATCTTGAAGCTTTTTTAATTGCAAGTGTCTTCTCCCCACATAGGCTTATCCAGGACCAATCCATCAGTTATTGCACAGACTAAAAAAAACTCTGCATAGTATTAAAATTCAGCTCATGGGAAAGGAGGAGCCCAAAAGGACCTTTAGCTCATGGCACCTCCAGTGAAGAAATTCTCCAGCTGCACAATCACATAACATGGGATAAAATTAACAACTCATTTACCTTGCCTTCTGCCATTTGGGACCAGAGCAGAGGCAGAGGGTAGTAAAATGCCAGCAGTGGGTGACAGTGCATGGGTGTGCATCTGCCTGGGATAGGCAGAGTGGGGTGAATTGAGCAGCAGAGCTGCTGCTGCAAATTCCTGTGTGCTGTGGGAGAGCTCCTCACCAGCACGGCTCAGGCACCTCCTGCCTGCAGTGGCCCAAGGGACCAGCAGCACAAACACACTTTCTGTTCCATGCAGACTGGGCTGGGTAACAGAGATGGCCTCTCTTTATGAGGCAGATTAACCCACAGATAATTAGAGGCCACAAATTATATGCAGGAAATTTGTATCTAACACTAGAGAATCAGAGGGGGACAAATCAGTTCCAGGAGGACAAAGAGTTTGAACTGACAAAAAGTAACAAGACCAGATCAGAAGTGTCAATTGAAATGCTAACACTTTATAAAAGACCAAAGAAGTGCAGATATAACTGTATTTGAACTACTACTGCCCAGGCAACAAACAGCAAATGGTATAAAATTGAAACTACTTTTCTGCTGTAGAGACAGAGCAGTTCCACAGTGATAAAAATACTTTCCTTCCTTATCCTCATTTCCACTTCAAGTTCAGTCCCTATTTTTTCCCTCATTAAAAATCCCATCATTCAGGAATTAATTGACAAATCAGGACATTTTTTTCACCCTTTGTTAATAGGACTGTTCTCACTTAAAATATTGTGACAATTTAGAAATTATTCTTTACATCAACAAAGCACTCTTCTACTTAGCTATGTTTTACTTCATTGCTGGAGTTTTCTACTTCCTTCAAGTCCCACTTCAGTATCCCCTGAATACCACTATTTCACACTATTCTTATTTTAGGCCATGCAATTCATAGCAAATCAATAATTTTCAGTTTTATCATATATTCAGTGCTGAACAGAATCAAACTCTCCACCCTGACCCCTCTGTAGCTGTATCAGTGCTCCTCCAGCATGATCAGCTCCAGTAGTGAAAGGCACAAGTTATCCTTTGGATAAACACTTCCCTTGTAAGAAGGATACCAGCTGATTTACCACACTTATCTCCTCCCACAGAGGCAGCACCAACTTCCCAGACCAAACTGCTTCCAAAACTTACAGTATTTTGGGGGCAGCCACCCCAACACTGAGGGAGGACCTTTATTCACATATGCTGAGACTTAGTCCAAGGCTTCATTTGTGTTGCAGGAAGATTTATTTCCTAAGAATCATTGGACCAGTTCTAGTTTGAAACATGCCTTTTTTGCCACTCTCTTATCCAGAATGCAAATCCATCCATTTAGGAAAACAAACCAAGGTATGATGTCCCCAGTATTACTGTGGGAGGGTTCAGGAATAAATGAGCATTTTATAAGGAAAAGCTATGGGGCTTTTGTCCTGCTTATTATAATTTTCCTTATTCTTATGGCATGCCTGTCACAATTGCATCCTTGAACCTTAAGACTCTGCTATGAGTATTTATCCTTTATTTCTACACTTGCAGCCTAATTTTTAAAGTATTAGGGTGAGTTTTTATTTCACTGGAGAGAGAGAGTGCTTTCTTGCTTATCTTTCAGCTTTTGTGGTACAAACACCTTCCACCTAGCAATCTTTTCCTTCCACCTGATACAGGGAAAATCTACACTCAGAAATAAGGTGAACCCTTTCCTCACCTCACCAGAAGTTTTACTTTTCCTATAATCCAAGGCAAACATAACAAGAGCCAATGTTTTGGGGTGGCCCTATCTGTAATTTTATTTTATACTGTGTGAGACAACCAAACTTCTTTTTTGTAGGGTGGAAAATATAATCATATAAAACACTCACAGTTTAAAAACCAAAATTACTCTGTCAAGTACAGTTATAAAAATAAAATACACTTTAAAAAGTAGTAACAGAAATGTCCTCATCCTATATAAGACCTACTACACAAATAATAAATGGCTATCAAGATTCTATTTTCAAATATATTGATACAAAAGTTCAATATGCCACATATTTAACTCTCTTTAAGCAGACTGAAATAATTCCTTAAGCAGAATAACTAGAGAGAAATCCTTCACAAGTTTATTCACAGGGGTAAAGCCTGACCTTAGATGTACTTGCACCATGCAATGCACATCAAAGTAGAGGAGCCCAGACTGGCACAGGGAACCCTGATCCAGGGGGATGAGCCACATGTGTGAGGTGTCTCATCAGTGCTCATTAAGGTTTATCAGCTGTGACAAAGCACTCTGGCAGCACAGTCCCATGGGGTTAGCTTCTCACTGCTGGAACTGGGGCTGGGTTTGGCCCAGTGACTCCACACATCTTTGGATCAGGGTTAATTTAAGTTGCTCTTGCCCCTCATACACCATTTAAAGGATATTCAAATTTCTATATTCTTGAAGGCAGGGGCCAGCACAAGGTGCTATTGCTGGTGAACAAACTAAAGCACTAAGACCAAAGACACAGTGCTGGCAAATGCTTCTGGGCAGCTTTGCTCCCTCTCCATGCCAGGCCAGCACTTACACTGTTCTCTTTGGGACAGCCTGAGCAAGAAAATGCAGTAGGAACTTTTGCTTTTATGATCCTGCCCTGAATTTTATGTTCTACTGCAAAATGTATCTGCATTACAAAACTGTTATGCCACCATTTTTTCTCTTCTCCTGGTCTATGCTGTTTGGAGACAAGACCGCCTGTAGCATTTCTGCAAACCTCTCTCTTCTTGCCTAGTCAACATGTACTCAATTAAAAATATATTAATAGCCAAAATCATCAGATGCACTCATTTACATAAAAAGAGGGCCAAATGGTACCTAGCCTTCTGTGCCACCTTTTTTTGAACAGATACAAAATGCCTGGAGAGCACTGTAAAGATTTGGTTGTTTCTTAAACAGAAGTGCCTGCACTGATGCTGTTTCTAGTACATGTCAGTTTGCTCCCATTCTTCTTAATTACAAATGGGACTTCAAATAAAACAAATTAAGTTCTGATGAGGTATGCAACTCTTAACAAAACTAATACCCTGCTCACAAATGCCATGCAATTAATTTATGAGTAACATCCTCTGGGTAACAACCAAGACAAAATGCAGAGCTACAGACATATGAGAAGTTAAAGCAGATTGGCCTAAATTTGATTCTGGGGGTTTGGTGTGGGGTGGTTTTCTTTTGTTTAGTTGGTTTGTTTGTTGTTTTTTTTTTAAATTCTGTGTGGCTTTAATAACTGTGACTAATCCCTGGTCTTTGTATATTCATGGGGAGAAAAGGCAGGATTATCAGGGTCATCTTACTTCATGAACACAAAAATATATAAGTTAACTTCATCAGATACAATCTGTCCACAGAAATCATCATTTTATGAACTGTTGAAGCAATCTTGTTTTAACAGTCATTTACCTGTGTTGCTGGTGTTGGGGACATGAGCAGCACATGCTCATTCTGCCAGAAATAAGTGTTACTCCTTTCTCCAGCCCTGCCTTAGCCAATTCTCTTCTCCCTTCCCTCTCTTGGTTATTGTTTGATATTTTAATTTCAGAAGTATCTGTTTCATTGAAGATTTTTGGGTTTGGTTTTTTTTGGGTTTTTTTTTTGAGGGCGTGAGGGAGAGGGGGAGGAAAGTTCAGTTTACAAGCTAATGGTCTTGTTACCTGACCCATTTCCCCTGTCCAGTTTTCAGTTGTTACAGTCATATACAGGTGCCCTCTGCAAATTATTATTACCATTGCTATGCTTCAATGCTTTGTATTTCCAGCCCCTTTAAAACTCCTTACTTTAGAACAGTGTTGTACAATAACATATTGAATAAATGAGCAACCACTTCATACTGCTCTTGTGTTTATGAATAGCTAGAGAAATTTCTTTTGTGACAGTGAAAGAGAAATTAGATGTACTTTAAAGGCTTCTAAAGTGTATTTTCAGTTGCTACCAGATGAAATCAAAGAGACAAAATTACTTTTTCATACTTAAATATTTCATTGATTTTTCTTAGAACACCATCCTCCCCCTCCTCTCTCTCCAAGGCATGCAGGATGATTCCCTGCTTATACCATAAGGCAACCTTTATAGATCTAGACCTGATCACAGTATTTATAAAGAATGACCCATGGTAATGTTAAATGCATTTTAATGCACTTATTCCATCTGTACAGCCTACTGCCCAGAATCTTCATAACAGAAGAACTGAATTTGGCTTGTCTAGAAGAGCTGTGTCTGCAGTGCTAAATTACACCCCTATTCTGGCTGCTCGTGGCTTCACACACCCCATCCACATTAATTGTTGCAACCAGAAAAAAAAATTGAGAAAGGCATGTGGGACTGTACCTGAAAGGGGGGCACACAATGAAATTCATGTATTGCTCTGCTTGATTCCCCAAGCCACACGTGGGAACACTCAGCCACAGGCAGCTGCATCACTGTCTTGGGGAGGAGGAGGAACTGGGGCAGAACATTCCCACTGTGTGGGTTCACTGTTGGTCACGGGTTTTCAGACATGCAAGGCATAAACCAAGAACCTGGCCTGTTTGGGTTTCAGAATAAAATTCACCTGGAGCTACTTTGGCAATTGTGTGCCAATTGATGTGCAGTTAATCAGACCCCAGCTATTTTCGAAAAGTAAAAAGCAAAGCCTTGCAAATTCTCATTGCCTAAAAGCAAAATAAGCTTATGCATTCTTCCAAACTGAGATCAAGCTGTGTCCCCCAGATGTGCCAACAACCTGCCCAGCATTTTAGTGACAAACTTCTTTAGTCTCTCCAACACAGAAACAGCAAAACACAGCATTTTCAAATATAAAAAAGAAATTTCTGACTGCACAGAAAGACCACACACAAGTACAGCAGCACCCATGTAAGTCTGCATGTGTGCTTTGGCTCTCACCAAAGCCTTAAACAGCCCTTTGCTGGTGCTGCTGCCTTGGAAGGACTGGTTATTTCAGCAGGAAACTCTGCACAGGGGCCATTCCTACCTCAGAGTGGGCTTCAAAAGAACGATTTCTTTCATTTCAACAGCCCATTTCTTAATTCTTAGCAACTGGTGTAAATCAGGAGCTCCATTCCAGTTGCTCCAGTGTAAAACCACTTTAGAGGGCAGATCCAAGTCTAGTCTTTCAACTCGCAAAAGAGCCTGGACTCTGTCCAGGCAGGACTGGTTGGCTTTTTGCAGTTTGGAGTTGAAACAAGGAGAGAGCTGCATTTCATGCGGTTCTGCTGCTCATCTCTCTCAACCTGACAGAATACAGCCCTCAGGGAGGGCTACAAGTATGCCTTTTTTTTTTTTCTGTTTAGATTGAGTCTTGCAAGTGCAGATAACTTTTTAATATTTTAAAATACATTTTGAATTACAATTGTAATTAAGCGAGGAGATTTTTTCCCCATAATCACATGAAATGGCCCAAGCAATTTAGTGTTCTAATTTTTGTATTCATAGAGCAAATATTAGACTGTCCAGCTACATTATTGAACAATAGATAACAACCCTAGGTCATGCTGTATGTTCTTTTTAAGAAAATATATTAAAAAAAGTATTCTTCTAAAATTACAGGGGTTTTAATATAATTTTTCTTCTGGCTTCAAATTATAATTCTAACAGGAGAATAAGCCAAACTATTTCTCAACACTTTCAAGCCACTGCTTGCAGGACACTACAACCCTGAGCTGAGACAATTACATATCTTTAAAGTAGTCACTTAATAATATTTTTCTATTTATGCCAGACCCCAATGAACCCTTTAGTCCAAAACTAGAGGCATGGTGCAAAATTATGCATGAGTGTCATCACTAATTGAAAAAATGAAGCTAATTAAATATATATTTGTTCACCACAAGTTAGGAAAAAACACCATTCTGCCACTCCTATTTCAGAACTCATTGCATAAGCAGTCCTTACAAACATCTACTTTGTGATAAATCATGTTTTTGAAGATCCCCAAACCCCATATTTTCCATAAATATGTTTCCTTGAGCACTCTGCATCAGTTCTGTGTTCATACTTGACTGGATCCTATCATACCACATTCTTCAAGAAAGCAGCTGCTTTTCTGTCTTTGGTGTTTTAAAAAAATTAAAATGAGACTTAACACTTTTAATTAGATGTTTAATTCATGCTTTTGTGAGCTATTTCCTCCCAATCTGAATTTTGTCACACAACTATAACAGTCTTTCCACTGCCAATTTTTTTTTTTTTTAAATGCTAACTCAGTGTCTCAAAGAATGTGTATTGCACAATTTGGTAAAGAATTTGAAAGTCTCATTTGTGAGTAAAGTAGGAACGCCTAGTAACTGGCACAAGCTGTGGCTGTAAAAATATGCAATGTTAAGAACAAAAACCCCTCCAAAACCAAGGAAACAGTTTAAACACATTTCATAGGGCATACAGTAAATACTAAGTTTTAGGGACTAGTTGAAAGAGCAAATTGAGCAGAACATGGCTCTTACTGATGAGATACAAGTATTTTACTACTTTGGTGGTTTTTAAAGAAGCAAATGCAGAAATACTCCTCAAAAACCAAATGAAATGTGAGTCAGCCGTTTGAAGAAGGTGGCAAAGAGGAGTCCAGTTTTCAGAAGGAGCTTCCTTTTTGCACCCTCCCTGGCACTCAGCACATTCACAGCATTGCTTTTCAAATCCTTCAGGAGCAGCTGAGTGTCACTCAGCCAAATGATGTTCCCATTAAGAAAGCAGCACATTCCATGCCTTTTTCTCTGCTGTCAGTTATTGTTTCTCATCACAGGATGAGGGTGAGCAGGATTTGGCCTGTCCTCAAGACAGTATAATGGATTATCATTACTGGTAACAACAACACAAGGCAAGAGTCCTCCTTTTGCTGCACCTGGTGTTCATGGCCCAAACTGAACAGCCCTGTTGAAACCTCTTGTTAATCCCCTTGCTACCCTGGCAGCCCTGCTCACTCTTTTCTGAGCTTGTTGTGCCCATACATCCCCCACTGTGCACACTTGGGTGAGTCTCTTCAAACTGCAGTCTTCAACTGGGCTCAAGAGCAAGCCCCATGCCTTGCCAAGACACAGGCCCTGGGCTGAAGGAAGCTTCTATTCCACAATGGAGACAGAATTTTGAGGACTTTCCTGAGATACTTAAGGTTTTTTGAAACTGTTGGTTCTGCCTGGGCACTATCACTCTCCTACAGAAGAAGTATTTCTACATACATACACATATAAACAGATTAAATTACCTTTGGAGAGGTTGGATGAGAGTTTTTGCATGCTTTTAAAAAGTGACCTTAACTTTTAAAATCCAGGGAGGCCAAGAAAAGTACAGTTCTGCCCACAAAATGTGCAGTGTCACAGTGCAGTTTGAGACTCTGAAAGCTCCATCAAGACAACAGTGATCCAAAAGTTGTGCTCACAGGCTGGCTCTACCAGAAGTGCTCTGACCAGCAAAAGTTGGTGGCCATGCTTATTCACTATTCCTCCTTGTGTACAGACCCTGTCACCTGTACTTCAGCTGGCAGATTCTTAGCCTTCATTCAGATGTAAAATTGTGAACTATTGTTGTTTGTGCTGCAGAACTGACAAAACAGGCAAGAACTGCAGCAAAAAACCCCACTCTGTCTTACACCAAAGCATGTGGCAGGACAGGGACATTGCTGCTGAATATTACCTAGCCTTGGATGCTGGTAAATATTGCCAAAATGACTACTTAAGTGCTATTTATCAGTGTGGATGCTCACAGAAGGTGTCATGATTTATCAGCATCACTAATGGAGGGCAAGAGAAACGTGACAGTGAAGCCTGGACAGCCTGAGAACACACAGGTCTAATGCCTTCCTCTCCTTGAAGCAAGGTAAGTGGGTCACTTCCTGAGTGGCCATGTTTCCATTGCTTCAGGTAACACCTTAGGTCACAATTTGAAAATACCCACAAAAATCTGTATCACAATCAAACCCTTAAATAACCAGGATCTTTGTTTCAGGTAACTTCAATCCAGGTAACTGTGCAAAGACCTGATGCATCAATAATATATTTGCTTACATATTTACTTTAGTCAAATTCGTGGCAAAGACAAGGTCAGAACCTCAGCAGGCAGTGGGGGATATGCTTCAGAGGCCCCAGTAGTGACACACACACAGAGGCTGGCAATCAACCCCTCACTGCAGCTGGTGACCGTGGGCTTGTGAGGGCACACTGTGCACACTCACAAATGCCTTTAAACTTGACTTTCTCATCTGGGTGGCTGAGTTCAGAAAACCACTCCAGACACCTCTCAAAGTGTTTTCTCAACTGGGAGCCTAGTTAAGTCACTTCAGGGGGAATTGAAATCAAAGATGGTGTTCTGCATCCAGCTGAAATGGATTGTGCAGTGATTACAGAAATAGAACCCTTCAAGAGGGCTCGGGCTTCTGTGGAGAGGTAGAAAGGCTGGGAGCAGTCTGCATGAAAGAGAGTAAACAGTTTTGCGGGGGAAAAGGTATTTTTCTCTTTTAGCACAGCTACTAATGAAATAGCAAGAGTGGCTTGCAAGAAAAACATGCAAACATTAGACTGCTGTGAATTATGCTGTATGATAAGAGATAAAATAACAATCAGCTCACCATCAAGACCAAATCCCCAAGCTGCTTGTAGGGTCATGATCCAAACGGTGTTGAGTCATCCCCTTTGCATAGCTCTGGGAACACGGCATTCCCAGCATACCAGAGCAGCAGCCACAGCACTGGGAGCGAAGCCCGGCGGGGCAAGCAGCGTGGCCCCCACGCCAGCCCACCGCCACTCAGAAGGCACCTTTGGAATGAGCCACAGCTTGTCCCACTGCTGGCTCCCGGCCACCTCTTCTTTATCTCCTCAGGAAGCGCTTCCCTCCTTCCCTGCCTCTCACACCTGTGAAAAGCTGAGGTTTCAGTCAGTGATGGGATGGTTCACGGCCAGCTGAGCTTTAATTTGTGGGTATAGGGAGGTGTCATTAGCTCGAGGAGCCCTCCCTGGCTGAGTGTATTTAAGGAGCTGTTGCAGCAGTTCTAGACTGCTTGATAACCTTGTTGTCACCTCCCCAGGTGGCTGTAGTAAAAGTGGTGCAATTTTCTGTAGAAGGGCAAGAACCTGCAAAATAATTAAATATGTCAAGTCAGTCCAGTGTGTGGAGACCCCAGGGTAATTTGCTTCCTTTTATAAACCTGAACTTGATTTGCTTAATTTCTTTCCAGATGAACCTGAACACTGGCTTTCAATTCTCGTGGCCTCTTATTTATTATTTTTTAGAGAGTTCATCTCTCTAGACACAAATCAAAATTACCAGAGACTGGAGGTAAAGAGCCCAAATTCAAATGAATACGTACATACATATGTGTGTGTGTTGTGCACGTATATATTAAACTGCTGCCTGTCAAATCTGGAGGGAAGCTTTTAAATAAAGTCATGGAGAATGTCAAGCAACGTGAAGCAACCTAGTTAAACACTAAAAAATCTGTCCTCCCTTTCGTTTGGCTCCTGATTTATGTCAAGATGGAATAAATGATAATAACACAAGGTTATTAGATATTTTTTTATGATATAAATGTGAAGTGTATGCATTTAGTAACCTTCAGACTGTAAAACACAGATGGAAGTACATCCATAAGTTCCAAACCACCTCATTTAAAACTGATGCAAAGCACACCAAAAAGAGAAAGCATGAGAAAAAGACTCAAGAGTCAGTACTCCCCCTGAAGCACAAATTTTCTCTGTGAGCCACATAAGCACAAAACTGTTTGAAGGCAGAGACTGGCCAGTTACAAAAATGTCAAATTCATACTTAATTTTCAACAGATTTTAAGCAAAACCTCCTGCACATGGATTAGTTTCACAGCTGTGAGACGGCTTAACCCCAGCAGGACACGGCCAGCCTCTGTAAGGGAGGGTGAAGCATCTGAGCATCCCAGTGCCCTGCTCCTGTGCCTGCCCGAGGGCAGCACACAGGGACAGCCCTGCGAGGGAGCAGAGCTGGGTGACACGGCCCCCGACATCCTGCCAGGGCTTTTTGACTCGCCCACATCCTGTGCACACACGAGGGTGTCGGGGTTGCCCTGGGGGCACCATGTCTGTCTGGCCGGGGAGTTTCCCAACCATTCTCCTCACTTTCTCGGGTGGCATATCTCTAAAAAACTTCTCTGAACATACCTACACAACATAAATTTGCAGGAAATTGGCAATGCTGTTAGTAGTTCTGCCTTTTCTCAATTCCTTTGCAGCAGAGAAATCTAATAGTGAATGTATTTGGCTATAAATAATAATAAAATTTACAGAAAGGAAATTAATGTTTTTATACATCTCAGTTCAACAGATTCCAGTTTAATTCTAAGCCCTTCATTTGAGAAATCATTTGAGAGGTTTATTACGTGTCAAAATACCCAACCCAATGAATGACCTGCCCAGGGAGCTGGTGGAGTCACCGTCCCTGGATGTATTAAAAGAAGACTGGACTAATTCCAGGTTTAGTTGATGAAGAAGTGTTAGGTCATGGGTTGGACTTGATGACCTCAAAGGTCTTTTCCATCCTAGGTCATTCTGTGATTCTGTGATGTTGATGCTATTTCAAGAATAAGTAGAAAATGTTATTTAAAGAGTTAAGGCCAGTGAAGAACAGAACATTTGAATATTATCTTCTACAGGTGACTTAAGATCTAATTGCTGTTAGTAAAAGCAAACCCTTTGTGTCAGAAAGAGTGCTTACTTCAGTGGCTGCAAATTAAAACATTCTAGTCAGTTCTTTTTATATTCAGGAAAAAAAATTAGCCTATAAATTCTTTTATACATTCAGTGAAGATATTTTTGGAACTGCAATAAATTTCTCATTACATGCAATACACTATTGTCTGATTTTTTTTTTTTATTATTTTTACCTCAAAATTATGTCTGAATGGGACAGTCCAATTATGTCTGATTTAATGTTCTAATGTAATCCTGGGTGATTACAAGAAAGGTCCAGGGTTATTTAACAAGAGACATTTTGGATTTATCACAAAAGCGATATTGGAAGTATAGGACCTGTGGGGAGCCAATTAAACTTTCCTGGACATCATCTGCTTGGCAGTGTCCTCCTGCCACCAGTATGTCCCCTTGCCTAGAGAAATAACCAACATGCTGTACAGTGGCTGGGAAACTGGAGTTTAGTTCAGGGCTGTATTCTTTCAGAGAGCACCAGAACAAGACTAAAGACAGATTTTGGTTGTTCCCATTATTGACCCTGTCAAAATGATCACCTCATGGAAATGGTGGTGTCCTTGTCTTGGTATCTCAAAGAGTCAGTGCCAAGGAGAGACTGTGCCTGAATAAGTATGTAAGTGAATAAATCTTAAAAGACAAAGAAGTGAAGAACCTGAACCAGGTTTACTCCCTATTGTATAAAACTGATGTGAAAGATGAGATTATGCCCCATCCATTCTCACTATTTCAGAGCATCTGTGTGAGAATCCATTTAAGGCAGGGCAGAATGCAACTTGAAAGGTCATTGTGGCTGGAAAGGATGTGTGAAGAAGGCTGACCCTGGCTGGGCTGGGTAGAGAGCTACTACAGCTGGCAACTAGAAAAGCTAAATTTTAATTGCAAATGAATATTTGTTCAGTGATAGATGTGGAATTGTGTGATGACTCTGTTACAGAATCATTCTCAGGAGCAGAACTTGCTCTTGAAAATGGATTAATTAGAAATTTTATAGCTCTATTTCTCATCATGAGATATTGATTTTTCAGCTAGATATAAATTAGTTAAAATAAAGGAGAAAAATCCTAAACTTTATCCTAGTCACCAAAGTGATGTCTGCTATAGAAGCCTTTTGCTCATACAGGCAACTAGAGTTGCTCAGTCCTGGCACAGCAGTCTTCACGTGGCCAAGCTACACAAGGGAAGTTTCATATCACTCCAGTAAAGCCACTTGCAGAAGTAGAATAGGATAGGCTTCCTAGAAGAAGTGCAATTTTAGCAGAATAATTCTGTTTATATAGCAGCTTTCACTGGTGCAATTATGATGACTAGATATTACACTCCTCTCTCTCTCTGCACCTGAGAGCATTCATTCCTGTGCCAACAAAACCTTCAGACCAGGCCAGAAGCAAAAGTTGAGTTAATTAGAATAGAGATGAGCACTTTATGACTTACCTCTGTTTTGCCACTCTTATTACTCAAGCAAAATGAAAGTCATCTCATTATGCTAAAACTGTACCAGCATTCAGCTTCCTGCTACTGGTTTCTTGCTGGAAACCAGCTACATTGATGGATGCAGTGAAGAATAGACAGGCACAGACAAGGAGAGATCCAGGGAGCAGCCAATCATCACAGGAAATACAATCTTTTGATCTTTTGCTGTATCCAAATCATTTCAATGTTGCAACTGAGAACAACAGTATTGTATGAAAACTCTCCCTCTGCCCTGATGTGCCTTGCAACCGTTTTTACATTCCCCTTCAGCCTTCAGAAGTCTTATGCCCATGTTATTTCTTTATTGCTTGTTTGTTTTCCTCTCCTTTGCTGCAGCCCAGCTCTGGCTCTATCAGGCACAAAGCAGAGTGCATGATACACTTTTTCAAGGCATTCAAGCATGAACTATTTTTCACTCTGGATTCCCTCTGCCCTGTTTTGCTCCATAACTTTTCCCAGTACAGTGATCAACCCGTCCTCCAATCAGCTTTACAGCCTCCCCAACAATACTGCTCCATAGATCAGCTCAGGTTGCTGCAGGATCATGATGGTTTTATGCCTCCAGCCTGCCACTTCCCACTGCCCCAAACTACCCAGCGAGTGCAAGTCCCAAGGTTGTTTGTAAGCTGGTGTGTGTAATACAGCCAGCAGGCTGGCCTGGGTTGTAAATTTGATGTATTTCATACTTAAGTAGGACTGTCAACTGTTAAATCCATTCCTTGCTAAAAATAAAAGCTACATAATAAGCCTGATACTGTAGATCACTTTAAACCAGATACTGTAATCCCCACTTGAGACAGATACATGACCTATTAAATTAAACATAGATTCCCTGAAATTACATGCAGAACCTCTCTCAGATCAGACCCACTCCATTACTTTACCCTGTAAATAGAAATATTGAACTTGTGTATATTTTCAGACATGATGCATATAGTCACTTATCAGCTTTTGTATATGCATGCTGCATTAGCAGAGGTGTGCCTTGAAACAAAAACAACATTGACAACATTTTCAAAGCAAAATACCTGATACCGTCTTTCTAAATATGTACTTAATTTTGTTAACAAAATAGGTCTTTATTTTCTGAACAGGTGACATCAATGCCAGCTGAGGAAAAATAAAACCATCTATATTAAGGTGCTGATAAATTATTTTGGAGACCAACATTTCAAAACAGATTTTAACAACTTGAAAAAAAACCAAAATCCAGAGCAGAAAACCTTGGGAATGCTCTTATATTTGAATAATTCCACTGAGTTTGGTTGGGGTTTTTTGGTGGTTTTTTTTTTTTTTTTGGGGGGGTTATTTTTGTTGTTGCTGTGGGTTTTTGTTTTTTTTTTCTTTTTTTTTCTTTTTTTTTCTTTTCCTGGTAAAACGCATATTTCTGTAGAATTTGCAGCTCAATAAACTCTGTTGTTGTAGTTATATTTTATAACTTTCTAGCTGTCTTCACTCTACTACTGAAGGGTAGCTTTAGTGATCTGTGAGATGGAAATGTTGAGAAGAGCACCAGGAAAGGACACAGCCTTGTGACCTGGTATGAAGAGAGGCTCTGATCACACCAAGACTTCAGCCTTGTCTTCCCATGGCTCCCAAGATGGACAGAAGAATGAATACTGTCTCCATATGGATTGCTGCAGAAGGAAAGAAACAGGTTATGCATATTTTATGCCTGTGTGGCACCTACTTAGTGAGCTTTAGCACTGGACACTGCATTATATCATTATGTACAGGGTTAAACCAGATTATTGCTGAGTACCCACACCCAGCATTTCACAGCTGCTCTCTTGCTTTGGCACACAATCAGGGCTGTCTTCCAACATAGCTCAGCAAAACTGCTACCTCCGTGTCTTGCAGCAACTCTCATTTATTTATTCAGATTTATCACCACACCTATCAAGCTCTTTGCTTTTACATGTTTTCTTTCTCTTTTTTTTCCTTCTCAAACTTCATTGCCTCAGCTGTTTTTCTGAGGACACACTACAAAACTGGGACCTTTTCTACTCTTTTGGAGTGCAGAAGCAGCTCTGCTATTTCCATATAAAGCTCCAAATTGGGAATGTCAAATGGAATAAACTGCATCTGAAACACAACCAGCCAGCTGACCAAACAAATGAACAAGCAAAAAACTGAGCAGGTTATGTGAGGCCACCATTCAGGTGGATGCAAAAAATAACACTTGAGCTTCTAGAATGAAGATAAATCAAGATGCTGCAGTCTGTAGCAATATTAGAGGGGTAGTATTTTCTCACACAATAAAATGAAGTTCTCTTGAGCAATTCCTGCAGTGGATGAGTCACTGTCTGTCTTGGTTGGTTTATTCAGAATTATTTCTGTTCAGCAAGAATGGAGGAGAAATCTTATTCTCCCCTGTCTGTGAGCCCTCAGATTTGCCAAACCTGTGCTGATGCAACACAGCTTTTCCTTCCACAGCCCCACTCCAGGTTCAGTCCGATGCCTCAATGAGTCTGTCGTCTCCCAAGCAGCCTATCCACGTTGGAAGCAAGGAAATGGAATGTAATCTGCTTTTTTTTTTTTTTTGCAGGAAGCCCTGCTCCTGAGCACCGAGGCTGTTCAGGCAGGAGCAGCAGTTCTGTGAATGGGGAGCAGCAGCTGATGGCAGCGGGACGTGTGATGCCTTTCTCAGAGGTCACAGCTTTGGGGAGTAGCTGTGACTGGGAGGAGCTGCAGCCATTCGTGTATGAGAAAGTGTGAAGGCAGCCTGTATATTGGTGAAGCCACTCCAGGGATATGCTTCAGCAGAAAGACATGACAAGCTGTGAATTACAGTGCATTAATTCAAGCCTAACATATTGTCAAGTATGGGGCCAAAGGGCTAAGAGCCATCCATACAACTAGGTGTGAATTAATTCACACTAGTTCACACACTGAAGTGTCTTATTGTGATAATAGATTTAATACTCCTAAAATGTTATTTTAAAATATCTATATATTATTAATTAAGGTGTAAGACTTATGCCTCCTGAACACTGAATTATATCTCAATGAAACCATTGCTCAAAATTCTTATTAACCCAGAAGGTCACTCAATTTCTCCTGTCTATTTCATAATAATAAATAGTATAAACTGTTCAGACCATTCTATCTCTTTGTTACAGGAACTATCACCATCAAAAGGGAAATCCCTCTTCCTGTATGTAAAATTAATGCTCAAATATGTGGTTGGGTAAATGTTTCCTGCATGGTGATGTTCAGCCATATGTTTCTGGATTTCTCTTTGATAAGTAAGTGCTGGTTACCACTGAGTGATTATGTGCAAAACCTGTACCAGGAGGAAAAGTGCCTGTACACAAGTGCTAATCAATGAACTTTGCTACCCATCAATTCATATTTCCAAAGTGCTTGCATTGAAATGAAAGTCATTATGGCCAAGCCAATTAGTAAGAAAAATACTCTGGATTTTTGTCTCCTGCCAGTGGAGGTCAAGGTACTCTAATTTTAACAGGATGTCATCCAGAGAAGAGCTGAAAAACAGATTGGGTGGAGCCCAACCCTGAGGAAAGTTTATTAAAGCTGATGGGAACTGCCCAGAGTAGGTCAAACTCATTCACTTCTATCAGGAATGAGTTTGGTCCCCAGGGAACAGTTAAATATTAAATCCATTTCTGGTTTTTGTTTTGTTTTGTTTTTAACCGAGTCTTGGCTTCTGAGCTGTTTATAAGAGAAAATGATATAGTAAATTATGTAAGATAAATGATACAGTCTGGCAGTGTGAGAAATCTACTATTCGTAACTAATTCTAATTTTTTAAGCTACTGTATGTCATAGCTAAAGCAGCACATGCTATCACTGAGCTGTCTTTGAGATTTACTACTTGTGTTAGTGTTTCATCTGTGGTTTGTTTAAAATATTTGGGGGGCTTGAGGCTGTGGTGCCGTGCTGAGGCTGTGAGCTGCATGTAAAAGGCTCAAAGTGCCCTTCTGCCTGTGGCTGGGAGAGTGGAGAGGTCTGCTGTGGAGGCAAATTGAAGTAAATGACCAACAGTCAGTTAAATGCTTCTGTATCAAAGAGAGCTCTACCAGGGTGTGACACTGGCAGACCTTGGCATGGGTGAAGACAGGCTGTTGTGGGCCTGAGGGGAGCACAGGCAGCCACGAGAACACACTCCCTCTGCACTCTGGCTAAGCAGACCTGTCTCCTCTTAAGACAGAAGGCTTCCCAGTAAAGGTTTTTACATTTTATTGATCTTTGTCTTTTATCTTCCTCTGCAGAAAACCTTTCCAAGAGCACAAACATTTTATTAGACAGTTACCCTGTGTGGCTGCTGTATGCTCCTTCCAGAGCACACCTTTTCCATGCCGTGCTGGTTTTCCCTTACAAAGCAAGTTAATAAATTATACAGCGATGAGTTTTGATTGCTTCACATTCAAACTGCTCTTTCCCAGAGGCTGTGTTACCCAAGATATTAGCAGAGAGAGCTGCTCTGACCTTGTTTAGTGGGCAGGCAGGAGCAGTGCTGAGGTGCAGCCCCTGGAGCATAGTGAAACCATTGTCTCCTTCCAGGACAAGCCATGGAGCCTGAACCACAGGAGTGTAACCTTGGATGTCCCTTGGCATTGCAGGCTGTGTTACACAGTGAAAGGAGACTGTATCTGAGCATCTGGGAGAAAAGTCTATGACAGATTTATTTGATATTTTTACTGGAGACCATACAATTACTGGAATACCTGGATTTATTTGAATGGAAGTATTATAGAAATATTCTCTCCAGTGGTTTCCTGCATGGAGAGGAAATTTCATTTTGCAGCCAAAATTTTGTCAGAGGGTCACAACCTCTTTCTCAATGCTGAAAAACTGTTGGAACTCACCCTGTAATAAAATGAAAGTCTTCCAAAGAGATTAAGCCCCCTCAGCCTATGATGGAGGGTCCCTCCATACTGATGCTGCCAGAGGCTGGTACAACATGTTGGGAACTTTCTTATTGAAAAAGGCCCTGAGTAGGGCAGCATCCTCACCAGGACCTGCTCTGGGGCTTGATGCAGGGCTAGACAGGCACAAAGGGTAAAAACAAACATGAAATGTATGTTAAGCCCATTTCTGAAGGCAGCAAACTCCTGGTGAGAGAATATTTCTCTGACTCCAGTCCTGGCAGACTCTGGGGGCTTCAGAGAAAGAGCATCACAATTACAGGTGAGGAAAAGGGGTACAGGATCTTGACTTGTGCAGAATGCAGTCAGGGGTTGTTTTCTCACAGAATTACTTCTGGTTGCTGTCTTCTGAGAGAAACCTTTTAAACATGCAAAGTATGTGGCCAAAAGGGGAATTCAGAAGTACTGGTCTGCACACTTTGAAGTGAAACTGAGAGGTTTGGGTTGGAAATCTCAATGACCTGGCACAGCTTTGCTCTGCCCCCTTTCCTTTCCGTAGAAGCAGCTGCCGTGGCCATCTCTGTGCTTGTGTGAATAAAAAACACAAGCTAGGGACAGAACAAGCCTGTCTCCCTCTTTTTTTTTATTTCCCAGCATCTGAATTGCTAGATGAGATCAGAGCTAGAGTCCACCTAGTCTGGTTTCCTGTTTCTGATAGCAGCCAGAACCAGATCCCTTGGATAAAGGCATAAGAAATCTCAATTCTGGCAAAAAGAGAACAATTAAGTCCCCCCCAATGGGTTCATCTTAATCTCTAGGAGTGGGAAAGTGTTTGAAACTCTGAAGCATGAGCTTTTACAACCTTTCTACGACTCTCTTAGCATTAATTATCATAACTCTGGCACCTCTAAAAACTTGTTGTAACATTTGGCACTGTGTCGAGAGTAAGGCATGTTGAAAGAAGAGAACAGGACTTCTAAAAACGCTGAGGCACTGCTGGGATTATTGACTCAAGGACCTCAGTGAGGGAACATAACACAGGGTCATGTTTCCCAGTAATAACATGGGTGGTTGACTTCCCAGCATAAGGAAAAACTGGAAAAAATTGAAACTCATGTTGTTTTGGATAGAGCCCAAGAAGTTACTGGAGATTTACAATTAGATCATGCAGAAACTGTGGGCTGATTTGGTTTCATTTTTTCAAACAGATGTTGGAGAGGTCGCACAAGAGGTGGTGTGGAGGGTGCTATATTAGTAACTGAAATAAGTGTAGCTAATTCCAATTTAATACTGTATTTTATGCATTACAATCACTTTCCTAAGTGTAAATACTGAGCTTATTAATTATTGCATGGTAATTTTCTAGCCCTATAATTAAGTCATTTTCCTTCAAAAGAACCTATAGAGTTGTGGTGCAGATTTTCACAGGCGTTTCTCCTTTTGCTGCCGGTATTGGCAGCAACGTAATCTATCCCATTGTCATTGATGAGCTCTTCTGACTAAGAGGGAAAGTGACAGTAACATCTATATCAGATCATCTGGAGTGGGCCAACTGCACATTGCATTAAAACATGAAGTGGAGAGCAGTCCTGTGGGGCCAAGGTTAACAGTTCCTTTCCATCTGTAATTCCTGTCATTCCTGGGTGCAGTCTATAAGCTCTCACATAGCACAAGCATTTGTGGAGGATACACAAATTACCAAAACTGACCACAGCAAGACAAATACAAGCTGTTCTGAGACTATTGGTCACTGTGGGTTTGTACAGTAGAATTTAATTTTCTTCTGTGACACTGGAGATTGTCTTGGGGTGGGGGATGTCACATGGAATGGTATCTGATAGGCTTTCTCAGTTTGTTCATCTTGTTTGCTGTCTCAGCTGGTCATTTCTGCTTTCCTGTGCTTGGGCACTGATGCTACCAGTCTGGCCTTACCCAGTCATCTTTAAGGACAATTATTCTGTGTTATTGTATTCTTAATTATATCATATAGTACCTAGGAAGCAAGCATGCTATTTTCTCTGCGGTCCACTATTAACAAAAACCCACATCACCACCAGCACTAAGCACTGCAGTCAGAAATCTTATTACTTAGGAAACAATCTCATTTTCTTTTTCCTAAAAAAAACCCCTCACAGAATAAAACCAAAGCATGGTTTTGATGTTCTCTAGTGTTTATTCTCTAAATACTGGAGGACACAGAGAGCCCTAACAAGCAAAACGTTCAGCTGGACAAGCAGCCCCACACAGAGCTCTTTTTTAATTCCCTGGATGTTCTGCACACAGAGCACAGACCAAGCACATCCCGCTGTGGCTGACCCTCTCTTCTTGTACAGGCACCCACCAAGAATATATTACCCCCATGCTTTTGGCAAAGCACAAATAAGCTTCCAGAAGTTTTGCAGTGATATCAATGTCCTCTCTAAAAATAGAGCTTCATCTCTTACCGAGTGGAACACCAGGAAGCCATCAGCACCTGAGGGCTGCCCAGCCTGCTGACGTGGTTTTCCTCCCATACCCTGCACTGAAGATTAGCCAACCCTTTCATTCCTCCATTAATCACCCCTCATATTTAGAAGACAGTAACCACAAAATAAGCAACCTGGTGATTCTTGCAGCAGTTTGGAATTTCTGTATTTCCTAGGAAGGCTGTTAATATTTGTATTTCCAAAGCAAAGGACTTAGGGGCTCCTGGCACATTCTTCCTGTCCACCCCACTGGGGTGCCACGTAGTGCCTGCTGCCTGGAGGTGAGTGAGGGTTGGTGCTTCAGCAGCTCTGGTTCACTTTTATAAATCTCCCTGGGAGCTGAATGTACTCACAGCCTTGAGGCTGGGGCTCAAAACATCTGTGCTAACCTTCAGACACCTGTGAAAGTCTGGTTGGGTATGTATTTAATGAAGTGAACTGAAGACTATGGAATAATCAATCCTTCTATCCTGTGACGGGTCAATTGCTTATTTTAGAACTGTCTTGGCTGGTTGATTATTTAATTTCCTTGAAAGCAAGAAAAATAATCATTGTGAAAGTTACTAATGTACTCCAGGTGAAATGCAACTAAACCATTCATTCCAATATTCACATTAGCCAAAACATGCTTGCTGTTTTATATTTTGACCCTTTGCTCCTTCCCTGTCACAAAATAATTATAAAAATGATTAAATGATTTTAAACTATTGAATTCTAATTTTTTTAAATGATTGACTTGACATTTCAATTCATTAGCTTTCAACCTGAATTGAAACTTGTTCCACAGTTCTTTATTTAGGTTCCAACTTTTCTGTTTATATGATTGTCACTAAATTAAGAAATCATTAACCAATGCTTTAATTCAATGTCATGCTTTGTATGCAGTGAACTACAATAAGACTGTCTGTATTCACAATAAAATGATCAAAACATAGAATTTGACTTCTCTTTTTCTTCCAAATTTCAATACAATTTGGGACTTTTAGAAAGCTTTTTTTGTAAAAGCACAGGTTCATACACACTTAAGTAATGTTGATGGAATCATAAAGGGAAGCTGTAATTATACTGTCAAATTTATTTTATTCCTTCTGTGCATTTCTAGCAATATTTAGAGCTGCTCTGTGTTTCTACTACCAGATAAACCTGATTTGATTGCAAACTGTGTAAATTAAATAATCAGTTACTTTCTACATGCTGTGTCCTTTCACAGCTTCTGAGCTCACTTGTGCTGTGGTAAAAGAGCACCAATTGCCCTTTGGTGCTGCTCTCAGGATTGATTTGGGGTGAGTTATATTCAGGCCCCTAAATATAAACCTTACACACTTTCACCACACAGCTGTTGAGGGGGAATGTTATGTCCACTCAGGCTCCACTGGGAAAGCTCTCCACTGCCAGCAATGTCTCAGTCTTCCCAGAGGTGAATAAATTTGTGTTTTTCCGTTCCCTAAAGCTCCCTGTGATGCACAAAGCAGATGCTCTCTCTGGCTGTCTTGCAGGGAATATGCCATGCCATGCCATGCCATGCCATGCCATGCCATGCCATGCCATGCCATGCCATGCCACATGGTACCTGTGTTCTCAGGACAGAGCTGAAAGAAGCCCAGGCAGCCCCTATTTTCTGCCATTTGGGTAGAGTAATGGACAAGATGAGCTCTGAGGGTTATCTCTAGACCTCTACTGATGATAAATATACACAGGAGTGAAAAACACCCATGAGAAAGGGTTGCTGAGCATTTTGCTGGACTGGTCATTGGTGGAGTGGAGAGATCCAAGCTCTGCTCTTCACTGCTTTGTTTTTTTAAAGCACTGGCCCTGTATTTCTAGCAGAGCTGTGCAGCCATATAATTACACACAAACCAGATTTTATTTGATTCTTCTTACATTCAAGTGTTTCCTTTACCTGTGGGTTGAAACAGGCAGGTATTTTTCAGCCCATGAGTGCAGTAATGTTCCTGCAGCACAGTGTACAAAGGATGAGTTATTCAAAAACAGGGGTATGGCCATGGAAAGGATCCAAGCTAATCAAATGGAAGAAATTTCAATTATATAATCAAACAGCTATATTTTAATTATAATTGTTGCCACAAGGCAGCCCAGGATTACTTTGTGTGAACTTCTACTGAAATGTTTGTTTCTGAAGAAAAACATTATAAGGCATCTATGGCAATTTCATTATTATTAAGAAATTAAAAAGAATCCATAGTTAGCTAAGGGACCAGTACAATTATCTACATCATCTTTCAGAACAGTAAAATGTAATAATAAGCCACAATGAGAAACTGGAGCCTTGGAAATGAATCAGATGGCACTAAAAGAGATTCACTGACAGGGAGCTCAGGGCTTACTGAGCTGTTATTTATTGCAGGGCTAGATTTTTTAAGCTACACTAGTGAAAATAGAACAACAAAAATATTGCAGCAGAATTAATTGTTCAGATTCACTCTTCAAGCCAAAATAGACTATCAGGAAGTAGTCTTAAAATGAAGTAAAGTATACAGAGAGTTTAATTCATCTCCCGAAATCTCCAGGGTTTCTCTGACAGAGGGCTGAGCATGACTCAAATCTCCCTCCTCTTTACAACCCACATCCCACCCTCTGCCTTCCACTCCTTTGGATGGGCAGGGAAGCTCCTGTGGAGTCCTCTGACCTCTGCTCCTACCAGTGCTGGGTGTCCTTTGAGGAGTATCCACCTTCAAGTGTTCTGATACATAAGACGTGGATTTTGACTTTCAACAAGACCTTTGAGTAAAAGGAAGGCTTTCAGTGACAACCAATCCATTGCCATTGCAATTCAAATGGACAATAATTTGAATACAGAAGGGAAATGCATTTAACTTGATTTTAGACTCTTGATGGAGTTTTGTGATCAGTAGGGAGCAGGGTTCAGGCCTTCTGCCTTCACCCCATTTCCCCACTCAGTGCAGCCAATGTGGGTTATGAGCAGGTGCCTTTAAGGCTGGGGGCACTGACTTTGCTGAATGCTCTGAAAACTTGCCCATATTCCCCATTCGATCACATCAGTCTGCAAAAAACCCAGGCCTTCATAAATTGTGCATGATGACAGAGAGGAAACTGCAAGAATGCACCCCATGTCCTGCAGAGGGCCTTTTTACCTCTTTGCAGTGGGATTGTGCTCCAAAGATGATAAGGAACAAAACAACTGTGGCCAACACCTAAAAAAATTATTTGTTTTCTGAACGAGGGGTGTATTGATTGGGAAACTAAAGCTGCACTGGAGAATGTAGGAAAAAGAGAGGTTTTATTCAGTAGCAACATATCTACTTTGTTTTGGATAGGAACAGCAGAATAAACCTCTTGAGAAAGGTTTTAGTTTATATTTAGTGTTGCTCTTTGGGAATTAAATTGGATTAGAGAATAGTTCATTCTTCATTTCTTAACCCAAATTGTCATCACTCCCTACACACTTTTGCATCAGCAGCATGATTTGGCTGTACTTTGGTCAGCCCTTGCTCAACCCCAGTGACTCATCTCTAGAACTGACCCATCACTGAGAGGATTTGGGCCTTGGGGAAAACAGTTCATCTCAGTCCTTGGGCTGGAACAGAATTTTCCACTGATTCAGACCTTCAGTACTTTATATCAGACCTTCAGAACAATACTTTATTTCTACATCCAGATTTTTTCAAAAAATGCTCCAATGGTGTTGGAAATCATGTCAATATTTCAGGGTGGCAAAAGAAGCATAGCTACAAATAGTAAAGAAACAAACAAACAAACAAAAAACTTAAAAAGAAAGAAAAAAAATTGGAAGATTCAGTTGGATGCCCTATTTACTGGGAAGGACACAAAAGGAAACATAATATGCATTCTTAATGTAAATTGTACTTGCTTTCTGCAGTAAGTAAAAATTAGAAACCACCCAAAAATGCTCTAATGGCAGGTTGAGGCCAGTCTTTAAACAGCTCATTGCCCTGAGAAAATTTACATTTTGTGTTAAAAAATAATTGCTGACCTGGATCTTAACATGTCCTGGTCTGTAGACTAAGCTATGCAAGTGCTTCTGCTATTGCTGCTGCAAAAGAAAAAAATTAATTCCAGGAGAGCTTTGGAAAAATTGCAGATGCAGATGGAGAAGGAGTTTCCTGATGGATTTTAATATCTTATTGACAGTTCTCAACCACTATATCTAACACATCAGCTTCTGAAGTTTACTCACACTGAACATGCTGTTTTGCCTCATGCAATTGCTATTAGCTTTACAGCTATTGTTCTTCCTTGAACACAGACACTCAGAAAAGGTGTTTCATGTTTATAACATAATTTAGTTTTGAAAAGAATTTCTTGCCTGAAACACTGCCAAATAGCTGATAGTTTCACTTTACAGTTTCATTTAACATTGGCTTTATATTATAGAAGGCGCACAGAAAAAGTGCATTGAAGTTTTATTGCAAGATTTTGCTCACCTTCTTCATTTACAAGCTTACATTAATCCAGAACAATCCAGCTTTGGAAATCTACCATATGCAACAGCATCATTTAATTACCAGCTAATTACTGCCTTCACTGAGAACCTTTTCTGAGCAAGATCTACTCAGCCTGGAGGCCTGGGGGAATAGCACAAGCCAGTTACAGTTTCCCCATTTCATACAGCAGTCTGTGCCAGGCCCAGAGCAAACCTTGCAATGATTTAAGAAAGAGTGGCTGTTGCCTCATTTCTGCCATGCTACCCTGAGTGCCAGCTCCCACTCTTTCTGTTCCACCTCTTTTCCCCAAGCAGCCTTCCTAAATATCTTCTGTGCATAGAGCCAAGTGCAGGAACCTGGGTTTAAAATGATTTGAAATGTCCCTATCCAAAGATTTTGTGTTCCCCCTTTTCCTGGTGGCCTTGTGGCGCTTCCAAAGCCAGTTTTGCTGTCAGTGTCCTAACATTAATGCTATAAATAATGCCACAATGTATGACTATAATGCTGTGCATTTCCTGGGCTTATAGAACAACACACAGAGCTTAGCAGATAGTCCTTAAAGGCATCCATGTGTGCAAACTGTCAGTAAGACATGACCTTTCCTCTGGAAATAATGCCTCCAACCACTCACCCTCCATGCAGGCAAAACAGGCACAGCCAGTTCATTTGCATAACCTCAGCACAAGCTCTCTTCCCAGCGTTTGCATCAGTCCAAACTCCATGTACAGCATGATTTCAGGATAGAATCAGACCATATGCAGCACAGGAACTATAAGCCTCCATAGGGAGGCTGCATTACTACATTGGCCATACCTGAATATGTAATTTGTTTTGGCTAGAGGTTTTCTGGTAAACCTGCCCATGGTTTGGTGCAGGGTGGCCACCAGGACTGTCAGTCATCTGCCACTCTGCAATTTCTCTAACCACGGTCAGGGCACAGGTCCTTTCAGCACTATAGTGACAACAAAGTTTAAGATGAACAGATGCTTAATTCTCCCTAAAAGCTGCCTCCCTTTTGAGTGTCTTAGGTTAGGATCTCTAAACCAATAACTTGGTTTAGATACTTTAACTACTTTATGCCCATTGAGTAATTTTTAAATTTTATGTATTTTGTAGCACTTGTATCAGATTTACAATTTTTATTTAAGTCACAAAAAAAAGACATTGAGAAAAGGGACAAGTCACCAGCTGTATTTTATGTCCTCTGATTTCACTGACAGGGGTTGGAGGAGAACTTTGGTGTCCCAGAAGTGCTGTTTTACCACTTACATTATGATCCCCTCACCAATAAGAGCTGAGTCAGCTTTGATGTTCTGGTGCTAATTGTTACAGTACATTGTGTCCCACAAGACAGAATAAGGCACTACGGGTACATAATTAAAAGAAAAACACCAGGACACTCGAAGGACATGTTGATACAATAAAAGGGAAAGCAGGCAAGCAAGCCACATCTGCTCCTGACATTTGGATTAGCTGATTAGTGATTAATACATACAATAGGTTTGGAATAGAGCTTGAATTAACAGATAATTCAACAGTAGTCCATCCAAAAGTGCAAGGCACAAATTTACTCTGGCTAGCCAATAGGGATAGGGCTGGAACATATCACAAGGCACCTGATGTTTTCAGTATTTTCTTTCCAATATTTCCCATGTCACAGGTTTCAAATAAATCCCTCAAATGGGATGAAAAGTTTAATTGCCAGAATTTTTTGCTAACTGAAATCAGAAACCCATAAAGCTGGTACAGGTTAATTCAATATTTTGGTTTCAGTCATTTTCTGTAACTCCATTCTATTTCAGTTTAAGTCAGTTCTTCAAATTTCACAATAGAATGTCTTCAGCAGTAGGGATATATATTTTGACAGGAATGTTTTGAGTTCCGAAATTCCATAAAACTGGATTTCTTTCCAAAAACATTCTGGATTTGATAGATTGGCATCTCTCAAGGATGTGAAGTGAAATAAAATGCTTCTTGCAAATCATCTACCCCATGCAGTCCCCCACAAAGCAGAGAACAGCATCTGTGACCATGATTCTCCTGCACAGGGATGAACAGTGCAGACACCACCCCATCCCTTGTCCAAAACACCAGGAGACAATAGCAGAGGTGAGAGGGTAGGAGGGAGATAAACAGCAGTGTATTCAGCTAAATAGAAGTTTTGCTCTTTTTTATTTCTAGGTGATATATTGATTCATGCCCACCCTCTCTGAGGATCTTCCTAATCCCTTAGCAGGTTTAAGCTCATTTCTGATGAGAACTGGAAATATCCCTGTGCATGGCCCGTTCCTGCAGGCCATGCCCTGTGAACCAGCTCAAGCACCAGCCCAAACGTGGGGCTGTTGGGCCTCACAGCCCACCCAGGCAACAGCCCCGTGTCCCCACAGGTCTTTTATCCACCCTCAGCCACGTGCCACCCTTCTCAGCCAAATTCTTCACCTACAGCTTAAAAAAAATCATAAAAGAAGACACCTGCAATAGCTTAGCCTACCTGGCATGACACAATCAGTAATGGCCACTGGCTCCTGACTCGTCAGAGCACACTCCATTTCCGTGTAATTGAGAAGCAGAGTAAGTTTGCACAGATTATATGGCTGGTTTAATGAAGTTTAGTAAAATGAGCTCATTAATGCAGCTTTCAAAGGAACTTCCATTTTCTACATCGCAAGGCATGATTTTACAATCTTTCAGCACTAACATTAAAATCTCTCCGGTTCTGCCATGCTGCCAAATCACAGAGTGCACGTGGAAACTCCAGAAGTTCCTCTAATTGCTTGTAAAATGCAATTACCATCCCCTACTTATGTGAGATGGGGCTGCCACTGGCATTTCCCTAGCTGTGGATGGGATCTATTGCTCTTGCTCCCATTTGTTTGTTCCAGAATACAATGAGGAATGCAGAACTTTAAAAAACCAGGAAGGTATCCAAATAGTTTCTAATGATACCATGTACATGCACACAGACCTCCTTAGTTTTTCAAGCACCCCTAGTTGGGTACTTAGGGTATGATTTCTAATTTCTAGCCCACAATTGTTTTATCAGAGCATTTGAAATCTCCCAAGGTGCTTTTGAAAAGAGGTGTTTTCTTAGACTGTCAGCACAGCACTTCAGAAATGCAAGCAGGTGCTGCTGTGGAGGGGAGCATGCAAACCACACACTGGAGTAAAATATCAAGTGCAAAGATTTCTCATGACTCTCTAAGATACCCAGAAGTCAATTAACCTGCTTATTATTATTGTCATACAAAACCCCAATCCATTGTTTTGATCAGAATCAAATTAATTTTTTCATCACTCTTGGTGGCATGATGGCACTTGTGAAGTTGTTTGTTATCAGGATGGGAAATGCCCATTGGAATGATAAAATGTGTCATCAGATCATTGGCCCAGGTATCTGCCATATTTTACTTGAAGCATGATGCCAGCTGGAGGTGGCTAAATCTCTCCAGACAGCTGTTTTAAAATAAAGCCCACCTAGCTGCATGTAATGTAAATCAAGATAAGGCAGGGAGCTCAACAGTTTTGGAGATAGCCATTGTAGGGCCTCACATCATGTCACTATGGAAAACAACAAAGGAAAAGAATGAGGAAAAAGAAAAGTATTGTAAATGAGAGGAGTTTATTTTCTTGCCAACAGCAGGCAAACAGATGGGCAGAGATGGTGGCAGAAAGCTTGCTCATAATCTTTTCTCATTCCTTCTTACCATAAAATTGAGACATTAACACACCTGTGCATTAATGAAAAAAATAAATTCAACAATGGAAATGGAAGAGAGGCTTAATGTGGTTTCTTTGTAGGAGTTGCTAATGCTCAACTTCTAAAGAATTTGAAAGCCATTTGTAAGGACATTCCACGTGCAGCCTCTGTCTGCCCTTACAGCCAACCAAACACATGGCAGAAGCACCAGGCATCAACTGGGATGTTCCTTCTCTCCCCTCTTGAAAGGTGACCACTCTCTACACAGACCTCCCTTCATCTTAAGAAGGAATCATCCTGAAGCCCCTTTTCCTTCTGTTGTGTCCAACAGGAGCCAGGAAACCGACCTGGCAGGGGGAAGGAGTCTTGTCCTCAGGAGCAAATCTTACCCGAGACAAGAACAGAAAAGAACACCTCTTTTGCATTGAAAAGAACTGTACTCCCTGCAATGTTCTTTGGCTGAAATACCGGGGTCAAAGGGATAGCCAGTTCACTTTGGAAAAGGTAGTAATTATCTTTAGCTCTCCAAATAAGCATCAATCACTGCTTAATTAAGGCCACAAAGTAAATGGGCAGCACTAGACTTCTCTAGAGAGGAAAAGCTCATGTTGTGTGTAGTTATTTCCTTTTTCTAACATGTGCTTTGGTTTACATCCACATACAGAGGCTTGGGGTGACAAATAACATCATTACTGGAAAAGAGTAAACAGCTCACAGAGAATAATTTACGTGATTTAATACAGCTTCACTTTCTGTTCATAGAGCATATGTAAACAGACTGATTTTGTCCAATTATTCAATTGAATTAACTTGACAATATGTGTATATAAAAACTTGTTTACAATGTTTTATTTTGAGCATCAGCAGTGAAACACAGAATCTGAGATTTAAACTTTGTTGGTCTATTGGTCATTTTAATCAAAAGAAAATATTTCTATTTCCTCTTTAGATAGTCCCATAATAAAGGATGAGGAATCATCTTTCCCACGTTTGTTCAGCACCCCAAACAATTCAGTTCCAGTTCTCCCTAGAACATGTGCATACAGCCATGCATTGAATTTATGAGGACAACTATGGAACTCCTATGAATTTGAATTTCACAGTATCCTGGCATTGTGGCATGGATCTGTGACCATAAAAGTTAGAAGAATTACAAAGCAAACAGTAGGAATATGCTGAACATTGAAAGGATACAATGCCTCTAATATTCATACTCCTCTTTACTGGTTAAAAGGAATAAAATGTGGCATTGTTGTTGGAAAAAAATGCAGACTTTCATAAAAAAAGCCATTCAATCAGTCACTCTAAACCACATAACAGTAAGTCATCATAAAACAAAGTAGATTTTAAATTATTCTCCAGTGACCAAGACAACTAGCATTTTATTTCTTGAAACATCTTTGACATTACTGCTTGTTTCTTAGAACTCAGTAATGAAACTATTTCTCTAATATTTTTTTGTGATCTCTTAAATTTCAGTCATGAAAGGCAAGAGTTGTCCAGCTATCTTAGGTTCTCTTAGGTTTCTGCCAATGGCAGAAAAATTATGAGGACTGAAAAGCATAGTGCTAAATATGATCCCCCCCTTTGCATCAACACCTCCAAAAAAACATAGAGAATTCTCCTGAATAACCTTGTGTTTGTTACTCTCCCTGCTTTTGCTTAAGATCTTTGAATAAATGGTGGAGGAGAAATCAAGAGAGAAAACAACCTCTCCAGTGCTGATGGCATTAAGCCTCAGAGATTAGTTAGAGTTTATCCCAGCACAGATGGTGATCCCCCAGAGGAGCCTTGGACCTTGGTGCCTCCAAGTGTTATGCAAACACAGCACAGAGATGGTGCCTGTCCCAAGGGCTTCTGAGTAATCGCTTTCTGTACAATTACCCTCATTCAAGTTCATTTGTACCTTAAAGCACTGTTCAGTGGGAACTGGAACATCAGCCTGAGCTTCCACAGAGTGAGAACACAGCTCTTAGTTGGTGATTACATTATTACTAATATTATTACTGTTATTATTACTATTTCACTAGATTGAAAAGACTGAAGGACGTGGGGGTTGATGGGAAGGTCACCCTTGATTTGGATGTTCCCAGCTCCAATTCAGCACAAGCAGGCTACTGCCATAATTGAAGGCAACAACCTTCAGGAACAGGAGTGGGTAAAAATGCACTGTGGATGACCATTCCCAGATGGAAAACTTTAGCTGGGCATTTATGGTTGGATTATAACTGCTTCATTCCAAAGAATGGGTGAAGATTGCTTGTGACCTGGCCGTGACCTTGGCCCCTCTTTCCACTGAATTGGGAAACTCCCTTCCTTGCACAATATAAAACTAAAGGGAGAGGAGGTTCCAAGTTTTCACCTCATTAGCTATTCTGGTGGAAAGCAGCTGTATAAAGAAATCTATATGAAATCCAGGTGTGAAGTATTTCAGTGTCACAAGGCAGTTTCTAACTAGGCATTCATCATGCTTAAAAATTGCAATTTCAAGATCACTACCAAACTAAACAAAAAGGAACATCTTTGAGCGTGTGTATTTTAATAGCCCACACTTGTAGAGAATGTTGGTAATGATTTTGAGAGAATGAACAATTTTCTTTAAGTCCCTGGTTTCTCCTCTCTCTCAGCTGCTTCTTCTATTGCTCTTTCTCTTCAGTACCAATTTGCTGATTTGCAATCCCCAAAGACATGTGTTTTCTCTTTTTATTTTACTCCAATTTTGGCTGGACCTCAAACCAAAGCCTGTGTGTTCTCTGCTCAGAGATTCATTATTAAGTACAGTCTAGTGGTTCTTGCATCCTGCCTTTTATTTTCCCAGGCCTAAATCCACAGAGGGACTAATAAGCCTGAAGTGGAACATGGGTGGAATTTAGCACTTATGTAGAAGAGTATAATTCCTAAAACGTCCTACATAAAGCCTAGCTGGAGTCCCCAGATATCTAAATTTGCATTTCTAAAGTCCATAGGCATTTAACTTGCCTGTCAAGAAGCGTTGCCCTCCCAGAACAGCAGAGTAAGTTGGTGCCTTGTCTGCTCAGGGGCTCTCCAGCTTGGACTATCAGATCACAGTCCAAATCACTGCAGGAGCTGGAGCCAGACACCCAGCCCAAGGTGAGTGTGCACAGGTGCCAACCAGTTGCACCCAAAAGCCCAGCAGAGAGGGCAGCTCTCCTTCAGCTCATGGTGGTGTCTGTCTTGCCTACACCGGTGCAGCTCAGCCTCTGGAATGGCACACAGGAGGTCCAGGCTAAGCAGCCTTCCAGGAAACAGGGCTTAAAACCCTCTCTCCCCTCTTGCAAAAGTACCAGTGGCTCTTCTGGCCTCTGGGACTCCTCACTCTTTAAACTGAATTTGCAACTCTGTGCAGGAAAGCATTTCCAATTCCCTGCTCCAAATGAAGAAAACTGAAACATAGGTGACTGAGATACCCTAAACAGGGGGAGGACTTTTAGTCTGCACTCCCAACATTTTTCAGGCATTTTACATTAGATTGCTTTTGGAAAGGATGGAATAATAAGATTGTATAGGACTTTCCTGAAGCACAGAGCACCTCCCACAACCTTGGGGATCTCAAACACATTCTTGACAGTCTCAGTTGAGGGCTGGCATAAGGAACTTGCTCAGTGAACATCCTTCTGAGGTGCCTTTGCGAAGCATTATTAAGACTTCAGATCCCCAGCTTCCACAGATGGTCAGGCCCTCTAAAGCTATGTGCAGTCATGACAGGCATCCCAGGTGGAAAACATTTATAGGGATGAGGTTTAGTACCATTTCCTTCTCCAGGTGAGCACTCATTTCAGTATTCTCAATCTACAAATCAGGAAGGAAAATGTAAATGATCTCTCCCTAGTGCATGGCATAAGATGGACAGGAGTCTCACTCAAAGGAACAGGCACTCTCTGTCTACCACCAGATGAGCAGGCACTCTCTGGTTCCTGAGGGCAGAGGTTTTGGGGTGCAGGTGCTTGGAGCAGATGCCTGCCTGACCTACATGTTCTGGTGACTGGGGCACTGAGCTGTCCTCGATGCATCCCAGCAGATAAGGATAGAGACAGCCCGGATATTCATTAATGCTTCCTCCGAGAACCTGACATAAAATAGGAAATTAGTAAATTGCCCTCTGACACAGTGTAAAGTTCTAAGTATTCAATCCACACATTTCAGGAGCTTGTTGACAAGCTGGAAATGATCCAGAAACATTTTTGCAAAGATTTCAGGACTGCAGAACCCTTCCTGCTGTTGGATACTCCAGAAACTCTGTTTATGTTATGCCACAGAAGGTCAGTGGATGATTCACTCCTGCTCTCTAAGAAAGGATGAATAATCCCTATTAGGGAGAAAAGCTTTAATGGAAACACAGAAATTAGCTTTTCATGTAGAGAGGAAAGAAGTTTTTATACTTTTGGTAAGAAACAGTGACAATGAAGAGATATGGCTGTATATCCACAGCTGGAATGAATTCCTCAGCATTTGAATTCTGCAATTATATCTGTTCTGGGTTGTGCTCTCAGACAATATGAGAGCAAAGACTGGACACAGAAAGGAATGGGGGCAAGTCTATGACTCTGTGGTGCCAGTAATCTTAAGGTCATCACAGTAGTTCAAGCTATTTTTAAAAACCTATGCATCTTTTGGGAGAAATCCTCAATTATTTGCACCACTATGCAGTATTTTTTCTGTCAGTTTTACTTTGAATCTTTCAGCAAAACATATGATTTTCCATCTTGTTCTCCAAGACTGTCTTTTTGGCAGGGATTTTCAGAGTTTTTTATCCTCTAAGGATGTCAGAAGGTTCTGCATTTTGTCAAACTTTGTGGTAAATAACTCAAACATTTACTTTCCTGTTTTGCTGGCTGCTTCACAGATAGAGTGCAGGACCTTTTCTCCAAGCCAGTATATCATGTCCTGCTTCTGTAAGGCAGCACTAGGAATAATTTGAATGGTTTCTATGGCAGTGAACAAGACATAATTTCAAAGAGTAAGACTGGTAAAGTCATTAGTGGCTGTGCACAGACAGTATGGTGGTCAAACACTCACCCTGAGGATTTCTGTTCTGCTGCCCATCTCGGGTGCAGACACATCCTTGTGCCCTGCTCAGGCAGCCACCACCTCTCACAGCTGTCACCCTTGCTCTGGCAGTGTCACACCTGCTGCCTCCCTCACACAAGTTGTACACACGTGGTTCAGCTGTGTAATACAGATCATACACACAAACAGCAAACCACAAGTGTGGCAACAGGGAGGGGACACCAGAGGCCACTAAAAAGAAGACAGAACTCTATGTAACAGCATACATCATTTGTTCCCAGAATTTTTGTTCCAGAGCTACAAGTGCAAGTACGAATGCATCAGTCCCTGAACAAGAAACAATACACTTCCAGATAACTCTGCAAAGCAGTAATGAAGATAAAATTTAATTTATTTCAATTAAGAAGGTTTATGAGTTATTACTTACAAGCTTTGTTAGCAGCCATAAGAATGATTGCCACTATCTGAGGCTTTTTTTGAACTCCAGCTGAGCCACAGAAGCAAAGAGTTATGAAAAGCTACCTGACTGATGTGTTGAGCTCCTGGATTTCTACCATGCTAGGACTGAGTGATCTTACAGCTTAGTAATGACAGGAATGATTACCTCTCAGGATGGATGTAATGCTACATTTCAGGGCTTAGGTGCATAACTGCTTTCCTCTTATTATATCTCCCTTTTGTGCTCCATGTATTCTAGTCAATGGCACTGCAATTTCCCAAGCAACTCCTGCTCTCATAAGGAGCCCTGCTAATGACTCTGCCTTGCCTCATTTTCTCCCCAACAAAATGAATATCTCCCCTGCCCTAACCAAAGCCTGTTTTTATTTTCCCTCCTTTATATTTGTGCTTTCTGTGATGGACCTTAAAGACATGGCTATTTTCAAAATTTGGCAAATTCAGGGCTGAGGAAAAGCTCCACTCCATCAGCCTGGGATGCCAGGGTACCACAGCTGCCTGTAGGACCCTGGTGCTGGCCCCAGGCCCTGCTCCCTGCAGCAGAGTGCCCCAGCAGTGACCAGCTATTACTGGGAAGGACCAGGCAGCACAAAGGGGGATAATTGCAGCATGGAGGTGGATAAGTGCAGCACAATTGCAGCATGTTGTGGGGACTTAAATCAGAGTCCTGGACATGTGGGCCCTGGGGCACGAAGGGGCTCTAATCTGCACACCGTGGTAAACTGAGGCAGGTGAGCTACAGAGCACAGTCACCAGCCCAAGATTTAACTCAGTGTAAATCTGTAGTCATGTCAGCCTTGGATCTGTCACTTGGCATGAAACATCCTTTACCTCAGCCATCCTCCAGTGTCAGATATTCCAAATACACTGACACTGCTGCCTCACTTTCCCCCGTTTGTTACTTTGAATGTTGTCCATGAGGCTTCAGGAAGCAGTTCCCATGCTGATTCCCCACAGATATTTATCAGACACAAAATGCAGTATCAGATCTCAAAGTGCTGACAGGTCCCTCTGTACCAAGCTTTGCCCTTGTTTGGGAAGGTAAATAGGGTTTATTCCTTGAGGCCCTTGTTGCAGAAGGCAGGTATTGAGAGGCAGTCAGCATTTCTGGATACATTCACGGTGATGAGGATGATCTCCCAAGTCATGGGATAATCAAGGTTGGAAGAGACCTTCGAGATCATCCAGTCCAACCATCCATCCACCACTGTAACACCTAAACCACATCACCCAGAGCCAGATCCAGACACCTCCAGACATGGTGACTCCATGATCTACCTGAGCAACCTATTCCAATGCCTGACCACTCAAACAGTGATTTTTTAAATTTTTTTTTTGCCAATATCTAATCTGAATCTCCCCTGTCTCAGCTTAAGGCCACAGGACTCCCATGGTGGAAACCAAGCACTTTGTTCACTTTATTATTTCTCCTATTATTTCTCCTCTATTTTATAATACTTCATTATTTTCTCTCTTCCTCTACTCTGGAAATCCATGGAATGAGGTAGCTGCTATTTTCTTTCCCTGTTCTCCTCCACTGACAGCTATTTCCTTCCAGTAAGTATATTTTCAAAATGCTAGTGTTTGTTTAGTCTTTAGTGGCTTTTTCTTTTTTCAACATATGTCCAAATAAAAAAGCTGACAATATAAATGACACTTGCACAACCTCATTTTTGCATTCACTTCATGCAGAAAATATTCATACTCACGGCACACTTACTGAAGCACAATATCCCTTTAAATCACTCTGAACATAATATCTTTAAAGCACTGATTAAGTAGTTGCCCCTTTCAATGTAACTACTGCCTGCTAAGTGTGCTGTTAAATCAGCAGCTCATCAAATGGCCTGATGCTAGGATGTAACAAGTTTCTGATGGAGTTGTGCTCCTTCAAAGAACAAGCATTTTTTTCATCACCCTCTTAGTCACCTAATTTGACTGAGATCTAAGATCCTAATGCATCAATCTTGTTAATTCTCTTGCCAGTACATAAGAAATTGAAGCAATAAACCACAACCTGTTTGTAGTGGTGTTAACATTATTATCTAGTACACCAGCTGACAGGAGCACTGCTTTGCCCCTAAACTTCAGCCAATACAAGCCTGTAGCTCTTGGGAGTGTCTATCTTGCCACATCTTTTTTCTTTTCTTCTTTCCAAACCACTGATGACTCATGCAATCTGCTGACCCTTTACTCAGTGTTGAGTTTTGCATTGTAAAACCCTGACATGGTCTCTCATTTCTGTGGTACTTTCTCTTTGAGTGATGCTATCATCTGTGTATCACTAATGTTGAGACTCCAATTCAAACCAGCAGGTGTTAAATGTTCCAGGGGAACAGTCAAAAAGTTTCTAATGGGGTTAAAAAAAATATTTTTCCTCTAATCTGATTCCTCTAAGTGGTTGAGTCTTTTTTTTTTTAAGCATTTTTAAAAAAGGAAACAATTCAGGCAAATAGCATCTGCTTCAAAATGTCAGCCATAAAGCTGAAGTTTGGCAAAGTTGTATATACAACTAAAAATATAACACAGCATATGATAACATGCAGTGTTGATGAACTGTAGCAGCTCACCCTTGACAAACCAGCTTCACCATAAAGGAAGAAGTTCAATCTCAAAATTGGACACAAAAACTAATGTAAGCAAAGTGTCCTGTAAGAGCCTCAATGAAAAGCCTAAAGAATGAAAACCGTAAGACAGGATTTTAATGGAAGCTGTGTCTGAGCAAAGGCTACAGTATTCCAGCCCTTGGGAGTCATGGTGGTGCTGCTGCATGGGAAAAGGGAGAGAGGGAATTCTGAGGGCTTTTTGTTTTTTACTTTTTACATTTGGGGCAAATGCTATGTTTTTTTCATCGTTTCTGCAACCTGGTTTTCCCATCCTTAATTATAGTGTATTGTTTCCTCACAGAAAGAAACTACACCCTTCTTCATTTGCCAGAACATGCATATTCCCCATTGGTGGTTGTTAGAGATACCCTACTAGCATATAACTTTCCATGTGAGGGCTGCCATGGTAACACAATTTACTGTATACCAGGGTTAATATGTGCATAGACACAGAATAATGTGCAGACACACAAATTACTGCTTCCCTATGGACTGCTTCTTCTGGCACTGATTTTGCTGCTGTTGTTGGACACATGCTTTATACATTAGAGAGAGAAAAAAATTTCCTTTTTACATTCGATCTTGTATGCTGAATGTTAGGATGTATAACAGAGATGTGTTCCTTACTCTCAGAGGGGGGAAGAGGTTGAAAATCACACATGCATTCATGCTTCTGAAAATGCTACATGCAACCAAAGTAAATTCAGAGCTGAGCATTTTTACATATGTCAAACTATCTGCTTTTTAAAGGTCTTGTCTACTCACAATGGCAAAAAAAAAAAAAAGTTCTTTATTCTAAAGAAGGAATGTATCATTTTGAAAAATAAATGAATGAGGCAAAACAAAATCTTTGCAAAATATCAATGGGATTTCCTACTCTGCAGCTGTGTGCTATTACCAGCTATAGTATATCACTCAAATGCTGCTTTTAGAGGGGTAACTGTCAGCCTACAGGGATTAAGATTGAGAATTTGCAATTCATCATCTTTATTTGGAAGTCTGGTAGTTTGCCTGCCCAAATTAAATACTTTCTCTATTACAAGTATACTTTTCAATTAGTTAGAAACACGGACTGAATTTGATTTCAATAAATAAACAAATTATAAACTCTTGAATCTTCATTAATTTAAATCAACAGTTTAAAATTCAGCCTTGCAAAGTACATGACACTCTCAGATATCTTAATATAATTATGCCAACCTATTTTTCTGATTTTCAGAATCTCAGACATTAGCTCAATTGCTTCAAATACAGCACACTTGATGCAAACTGTTGGCATTGAGCTGCTTTAGAATTTTGCCACAGAAATTTTGTTAAGGGTGACACTGGAAACAAAATCAGACCTACATATTTCTACACTCCTCCTTTTCTGTCTCCAGAGTGCAGATTTGCACTTAGGAGAAACATTATTTATCTGTTTAAAAGACTCCCAGTAATTTGCAGAAGTGGATTTTCAACCAGAGTAATTTAAACTCTTACCACTGTTTTCAGCACTGTTTATAGCAGGCTGGGGTGGATGAATTAACAAACTACTGCTTTTATCACGGGTTGGCTGACCTACACACAAGCAGGGAAACAAAAATCCATCCAGCAGAGACTGAAGAGGCTGGAGCCTGTTGTTTAAATTACAGCTGGCTGGGCTGTGTGCACTGGGTAACAGAGTGTGCCAGGTGTGACTGTGCATGCACAGAGGTGTGTGCAGGACCCACCTGCCTTTGCAGGGCCTGGGCTCCACAGAGCAGCTCCAGCTGCAGCAGGTGGCCCACCTCCCCATGGAGAACGTGCTTCCTGGGAGGTACAGAAAGGAGCACTGTCCTGGGTTTAATTCAGCACCACATTTCTGAGAGGGCTACTGATTATTGTGTCAGTAGTGGGGATAATAAAACCTGATACAGTGCAAACCTCTGCTCATCTGACTGCGTGTGAGAGTTTGAGTATGGAAGGTCTGGCAGTCCTAGGAGCCTTCGGAAATTTTGGGTTGCTGTTTCCATGGACTTTACAAGAGGTTGTAAGATTCCCAAGTGTGCAAGACAACACACCAGGCACCACCACAATCCCTGTGGACAAGCCACTGTTGGGTGTTTAGAAGTTTTGTAGCTGTTGGTGCTCTGTGTCAGCTCAAGGCACACTAATTCAGGGTCAATGTTGTGCTGCCAAAGCTGCAGGGATCTCATGGCAGAGAGAGCCATAAAAGTATAAACAGCTCTTGCTTTGAGTAGGATCTAGTGTTTCTGGTACCCCACCCCTGATTTTTCTCTCATGGTCATACAGACCTACTTCCAAACCTTGGGCTAGACAACAGTTCCTACAAATTCCTGCATGAAGCTCTCTGCTATCTCAAAATTCTCCCAGCCCCTAAGGAGATCACAGGCCCCTTTTGTTTCCAGTACTGGATTATCCATTAAAGCCACGAACACTTACAGCTTGAACGCCAGTTAATGAAACATAACCACACAACTGAAAGTATTCAGCTATCAGAACAGAGGAGAGAAGGAATAAATCCAGATAAAATAAATAAGTGCTATATTGCAGCAGTTAAATGACTAAACCAGCAAGGACAAACTGCACGTCAGACTATTCTTCCTTTAGTGAAAGGAAGTGTGTGGAGAGGAAATCTCCTTTGGTAACCATAAACACAGAGTAAAAGCACACATAGGACACAACATATTATTCACCAGCTATAATTGCTTCCTGTCAAAAATGGACAAACAGACCAAAGTCATTAATCTGACTTATCCCTGGGTTTTATCGAGGAGAGAGAAACGTAATGTGAGAGGTCAAGCATGAAGAACTCCAACCTACCCAATGAAACAGGCAAAACAAGGGCCATCTCCAGCCTGGCACTCCTCCAGGATGCTCAGCCTCTCAGGTTCACATGAGAGACTCTGTGCTGCACTGGCAGCACTCAGTGTGACACAAACTACACCCCAAGGTGACACTGCAGTGGCCTTTCAGTGGCTGGCTCTTTGTGGGGGCACACAAGTGACCCCACAGCCCCTGAGTGCAGCCCAGCTGCCAGGGCAGGATTTTCTGTGCAGGGGTGGGTCAGAGGTACAAGCCAGCTGCCAGTTGTGGCATGTGGATGTACAGCAGCTTGGGAATACTGGTAATCTAACCCACACACAAACAGTTTTTGTCCTTTGTAGGTCTCCAAATTTTGGAGAAGTTGGTGTTGATAAAAGACCACCAGTGATTTAGCCATGCCTTTGTAAGTTATGTAACTTGTGTAACAAATGCACAACTTCTTCTCTTATTACTTGTGTGTAACATGACATGGTACTCATCTTCAAACAAGGAAAAAGAGCAATGTCATGCATGGTTTTATAAAAGGCCAATTTTCCTTTGATACCAACCCTCAGAACCCAAACCAACAAGCTGATAGATGAGTCCAAATTTAGTCCTATTTTCTATGTCCTAATCATTAATTCGATTGAAAACTTATAAATACTACAGAGAAAGAAGATTCTTTCTTCCTTTTTGGTGCTATAGAAAAATAATATGGTGGCTCCATTTCATTAATTACAAAAATAATTGAAAAGTGTGTGCTTTCTATATTTTATTACACAGGAGAAATATACTCAAATCCATTAAGAAGCCCTGCATATGATGAATAGTTCTGGACTGAAATTTTTTATTGGCATAATCTGACATTCTCTAGGCATTTCAAGAGAAATTTCCCACTGGCCTTACTTGGCAGGGGCTGATGTCATGTTTTCTCCAAGATGTGCCAGCTTCTCCTCTGGTGTCCCTGAGGAACATCAGTGGCTATGCTGGGGGGTCTGGTGCTGATCCTTTTAATGACTGTGTTCAAAACTGACAGAAATTGTCCAATTTGTATTTTTAATTCAATATGTGTTTTTTAATTAATTCATAATTTGTTTTCCTCCTAGTAAGTTTTCCCAAACTGTTTCCGGTAGTTTCTCTGGGATTTATGAAATACTGCAATAAGAATGGAGGCTTTTCAGGACAGTTCTGCTCTATTGGGTACCTGCAGACACATCTCTGTGTGGTCCACTTAAAAACTGAGACAAATGCATCAAACACGTTTCAGATTAAACATGATTATTCACTTTCCTCTTTCTCCATCTTCACAGAGTTCTTGGTAAAACAAACACCTCACCATCTTTCACCAATATAAGAGCAGCTTTCTCCTGAAAAGTCATGATCCAAAAAACTTGAGGATGACTTAGGTGCAGTTTAGTTCAAGGTTAGGAAATGACATGTGCAGTACCTGAGTTTATCTCTGAGGTTTATAACCTCAGGGAGATATCTGAAAGTAACTATTTCTGCAGCTGCAAAGCCTAATAACAGAGAAATGCTTTCACAAAGCAGGCAAGCAACTTCAAAATAAAAATCAAATTCAAAATTCATTAAACCCAGGACTGGTTTCTAGGAAAAAAAAAAAAAATACATTGTCTCTACTATGTGGGTATTGTACCTGCTCATCCAATTTTTGAGTGCTATAAAATTGGTTTAAATATAACATTGCAGGCTACATTTCCAAGCTGTGTTTCAGGAAAGGCCTTTTCAATGTGTCCTCATGGGAAAATCATGCTGCAGTTTAAGTGGTGACATTTCAGAAGGCAGAGAAGTTGCACAGTATGAAATTGTCTGACTGTGGAAGAGATGAATATGCTATTTATTATGATAAGTACCAGTTATGTCCAATCACTCAGAATTTACTCTTTAATGTGTGCAAGGGGAATGCAAGGTACTTAGGTTGCAATTAAATGCACCTTGGGCTATTGAAGTGATGAAGAAAGAGCAGGAGAAACAAGAAATCTTACAAGTGAGCTCTGAGAGGGGCAAAAATCAGCTCTTATTTTTTTATGACAGATTTAACAAGGCAGATCAGAAAGCACAGACACACTGCAGGCCTCGGGTTCTGAAATAATAGGGCAAAGAACTAAATATCAGCAAACAGAATGGTCAATATTACTTGCAGAAATTTACCCTACACTCTCACAATTTCTTCTAGGACTGCAGAGAAGAGACCAAAGTCCAGTTTTAGGCTGATTCTAACACAACCCTTCTCATGCAAAATTTGACTCATTTTCTCAGAAAAACTAAATGTTGCATTACAGTGCATATGTTTAAAGGGCAACTCTGTCTGGATCCCACCAGGACTGTACTCCCTCATGTAAATCCCAGAGGCCAGCAGGGAAGTTTGCACAGAAGGCAGAAGCTGCACAGAGCATGTCAATGGAAAGCAGCACTTGAGCAGCATTTCCTCACTATTACAGCTATTTACCCATTTACAAAGGGAAAACAATCACATTTACTGACTGCACCAAAACAAAGATTACAAGAAACTCCACTTAGAAGTGTGGAGAGCTTCCCAAAAGCCATGTTGGAAGAAATGAAAGTTTCAGGTTTCACTTTAAATATGTACATTTGCAAACTTGCCACACTCACAGCCAGTGATTCTCCAGATGTTCACTCTTTTACAGGAAGGTGCAAGACATGCCAAGTCAAGGAAAATAAGCTTGCCTATGATTCTCCACTATGCTGCATGGGTATCCCTCAGAACATGAATAAATAACATCAGGGTTATGCTGAGTCCAGGTAGATGAATCTTTTCAAGCAGATCTGGTTTACATTATTTTTAATGACTGTACTGGAATTAATTTCAACTGTTCACAAAAGAAACCTATCAGTGGGTTTCAGAGAATGCTAAAAGGAGGGAGTGGGACTGCCATTCATGTCCTCTCACCTGCTTGAATCTTCTACAGACATGGGCAGAGGGCAGGAGTGACAAGGTGTTCCTGTGCTCAGTTTTACCCTAAACCTTTCCTGCTCCGTGCCATTGCACCCTCACACCGGTGACCCAAGCACAGCACTTGTGATTATTGCACTTGGGCTTCCTGAAGAAGCCAGAGCAGCTTCCCTTAAACCTGTGTATCTGAACTCCTGTGTGAAGGTCACATTCCCATTTCAGTGTGCCTGAATTGAAATGGTGCCAAATATTCTGATTTGGCATAACAACACAGTCGAGAACTTTGAGAAATTCACTTTCCAAGCTATGCTCTGTTTCCAGTAGTAGCTGCAAGTTATGCATCTCATCCCCACAAATCTCCAGGATAAAAACTGAGAACAAAGTCTCTGTGTAAAAGAGAGGAGAGGATACAGCCTGATCACAGATTAAAATAAAGAAGGGTGATTAAAACACCAGCAGAGCTTTTCCTTACTCACTACCACATGATGTAAACTAGAAGCATCCAAGTACTGCATGGTCATCAGTAATAAATAATGATGAGAGGTTCAGTTTTCAAATTGTAGATAATACTGAAAATTTGGCTAATAATTTTACACCTGTGCACTATAATTACACATTTCCTCTTAAATTTTAATGCAATTAATTAACATCTGATTAGCATATTTTAATTTAAGGAATGGAAGAAAGGTTACATACTGCTTCTTTTGGAGTGGGAGAAAAAGCACTTAACTATGAAGCAGGATTTCTGCTAAACATTCATGGGAAACTACTGTCTATATCCCAACTGGTTCAAAAAGAGAGTGAGATTTTTTACAGGTATCACTCCAGTGACAACTAGTATCAAGACTTCCATTATTTTTGTCTAATCAGTGAATATATAGTTACAAATTATTCATATAGCTGCAACTATATTCATAAACCTTCAGAAGACACTCAACTATTTTCCAACAACAGTTTAGATTGCTCAGAATAAATTATAAATGTAACATTCATTAGTTAACACAGCTTCCCAGTAACGTCACCACCAGCAGTGTTAAAAGAAACTTCACAAAGTTTCATAACGAGGTACAGAGATGAGCATTTCATTACCAACTGAAAAACTGTTGAAATATAAGGGATAAATTTGTCAAGGTTGCATGCCAGGAATAGTCTTCTCATTTATTTATTTAGTTTAGCTATATTTAATGGTTCCAGTAAGAGAAGTTGAGTGGCATTTCAAAAGAAGGAGGGATCATTAGGAATAATAAGTTGCACTTCAGATACTGGTGGAAGCTTGCATTCAAGCTTAATTTGTAAAAGCATTTAAGGGACTGGATGGTGCTTAGAAACAAAGGCAAAAATACATCAGTGTCCAGAAGCTGAATGCAGTGGAGACAGTCATTTAAAAAGCCCAACTCTTCCTTCTGGCTGAGCTAATAAGCAGAAGAAATACTGCAGTATCATACACTCCTAAAATGCTGGTTGGAGATCTGTAAAGCCAAACGTTCACCTTCTGAAGCTCAGGACAAAAAGAAAGAGGGGTGTGTTTGAAAGGTTGCTGTTGAGGGCAACACCTCCCAAAAAGGACCTCTCTGCTCTTTCCTGTGTATTTCATATGTTCTGTTTCAGTTTGAGAATTGATAAACAGATGGTAAAAACTGTTGTTCAGGGACAGGTTGCTTCTGCAATCTTCTCTTTCTCTATGTATTTCTATTTTTTTTCTACAGTGTGCTGCTCCTTTTCACGTACTCTGTTCCATTTGTTTAATCTACAAAGGTAAGGAAAGGCATGAAGACAACACATGACCAACAGTGGTTTGTTGAGAAAAATGTATTGTAGAAGAGAACAATTAAAAAAAAATTGGGTTATACTTTTCAATATATTGAAATTCATGATCATATTTTTTCTCTCTCTAGCAAATATTCCAAAGGTTTGGCCAATTCTCAGTAAAACTCCTTCATGTGCTCATGAATTTATGGCTATTTTTGAAGACTTCAATGCCCAGTGGAATGCAGACACCCTAAAAAATCATGACTAGAGAGGAGGAGACAGGCACTCTTTAAATCTACTCAGAGTTACTTTCTTGAGAGACTGAATTAATTTTTCCTCTGTAACAACAAAGACGCAGTAAAAGAAGAGCACATGAAATTTGCTGGAACTCATTCAAGACATGCAGTTCCATTCCTAGGCCATATGCCCTGAAAAATCACTTAGGCAACTTTCTCATATATTATAGGAGTTGAATTAAACCAATCTTTCCCCCAAAGACACTATGAGGCTAAACACAATATTACTTTAATTTTAGGAATACATTGTGCACTGAGAAAATATTGTTCTTTTCCTACAAAATACTGTATTTTTTAATGTGACTATGAATCCTTAAAATAAAAAAAATAATAAAAAAAGACTGGTGCTACAGGAATAATCTTCTATTGATAATTGTGCTTATCCCATAAAATTTCATGAGTAACACTTTTCTCCTTGATTAATATAGCCCCAATAGCCTTTGTTTCAAATATTATTTCTAATTATTCATGGTTTGTAAATGCAATTACAAATAAAGATGAGAGGAAAGCAGGCTTACAGTTTAATGAATTGGATGGAAACACTGAACTTTAAGATGTATAGAAATTCATATGAACACTCATATCTCCAGTCTAACAATTAGCTTCTGTCAGAGGTAGGATTTTCTTTTTCATGGTAATAAATCTGTGTAAATAGCTTTACACACATAGCCTTCACTTACAGTGAACCAAATACAAGATTAACAAGAAAAATGCAGTGAAAAAGAGAGGTAAAAGTGCTTACTTTTTATTGACTCTTCCTATTAATTGACTCTTCCTATTAATTGAGTAAAATTAATTGATGAGTGCTCAGAAGTAACCCACTGAGGTCTGGGAGGGTGAAATCCAGACTAGGTCTTGGGTTACAGCTGCTGCTGGGTATTTGCACTGCAGCAGAGTGGGTCCAGTTTTCCTCCAGGTGAACAATCAAAGGCCAGTTAAATCCCTGGCCTTTGTCATGTACAGAATGAAATGTGCCATTTCAGACACCCTGTGCCCAAATTCCACAATGCAAGAGAACAGGCAAAGTCAGGAGAGAGTGACCTTCTATTGTGGAGATGAAGAAACTCCAGATATTAACCACCCAAACTCCAACTGGTGCAAAACACAAAGGGAGGGGTATCCAAAACTGGGTAGACCCTGAGCTCCACTGTTGTGGCACCATTTTGCAGATATGTGACCAGACTTTATGGAGTGAGGTACTGACAAGCAAGGCAGTAAGAATTCAATCAGTGTGTGAGCACATTTACATCGTCACAGCCTGGTTCTTCAGTTTACAGAAAAAACCCTGGCAGCTGGTTAGAGCACAACACACTATTCCAGACACAGCCCTCTGCAAGGTGATTGCTAAGCCAAAAACATGGTGGTGTGCTCTAACTCCAGGTTCACTGGAGGATGGAACAGCATTGAGGACTTTCCTTCTGTTCATCTACAAAGCGTGAAACAAGGAAGGTTTTATATGGAAAACTTGCCCAATTTTCCTGCACTGGAGAATTTTTAAAAAAAATTTAAAAATAAGGAGTTGTTTTCCTCCAAATCTTACCCTGCCTGTGTCCTTAGAGCATCATAGCTGTAATTTGTGTAATGTGCATGTGTTTTACATGTTCTTTAAAGTGGGCCACTTTCTGAAAGTATCTGTAATCCAGGACTCCCTGTGCAACCAGTGGCTTGCCAGGATTTAGCCACACATTAACATCATCACACTTCCCTCAGCTTTCAGTGTGGCAGAAAGAAAACATGAAGCAAAGGCTGAAGGAAGTGCCAGGCAGCTTCTTCAGAGATACCTCAGGGAGATCTGCTACATGAGGGTCCTGCCAACAGAGCACCACAGCAGCAGCCACATAAATTTACATGAAATGCATTTCAGTTCTGAAGCAAAGCTGAAGCCTCAGCTCCTAAGTTACTCCAACATGTTTTACACCAGAGCAAGTGCATCTGCTTCTGGATTGCCCACACTTTTGTCAGAACATGGTCTGGTCCTGAAATGCACAGAGAGGTTAAACAATACGTGGTGGAGAGGAACACTCAGACAGCCAACACCTCCACAACTGCCTTTGAATGCTAAACAATGCACGGCAGAAGCTAGAATATTCTGTGTTTGTCTTTAATCACCAAACACCACTTTTTAAAATTTAAATTTATGCCTTTGAGTCAGTTTTTGTTGCCAAAAGCAACAGGTCTTAACAGATACAGTGTGAAACCTATTGTTTAGAACTGGCACTAACTGTTCTTCCTCCCTCTGTAGCAGTACGGAGTTTTTCCAGGTATGTGGGAGGCAAGCTGCTTGGAGCCATTACATTGCTTGTTCTCTGCATGATCTCCTTCATTAAATAATCTTTTAATGCAACATTAATAGTAATTGCAAGATTACAGTTCAAAATATTTGATAACATCACACCATGCAGTTGAAAAGCTACGGATCTCCTCTCTAAAGCTGGCTGTGGGGGGCGAGCCCGCTGTGAAACACCACTGGTACCTTGAACTGGAAGTGTTGCAATTCCCTTTATTATTTCTGTTCCAGATCTGGATGTCTCACAGGTGATAAGTGGTACAGCCTAGCAACAGAAGCAGAAAACAACTGGTTAATTAATTTTTTACTTTGTACTTCTTAAACACATGAATATAGAGGAATTTTTTTATTGATTCACAAAGCAGAGAGCTGTCTGTCACCTGTTAGGGATGATATTTATGTACCATAACTTGCATTNTATCAGCAGTCTGCCAATATGGAATGGGTTTCTTATCCACAGGACAGAGTGATGCAGCAAAGACAGGTGATGATAATCCAGGTTAGCAGACACTGTCCTCTTCTGAGGAGTTTCTAAGCTGCACTCTGATAAAAGTGAGAGTAGAGCAGTTGTCCTCATCCTCCTCCCAAGCATCCCCTGCTGATTGTGGTCAGAGAGAGATAAGCTCTTTGGTCTGCAGCAAAACCCTGTCACATTTTGTAGCAAAGAGAAGAGGTGAGGGTTGCACAAACAAGTCCACTGCTCTGTGTTCAGCAAAATGAGTATCAGATCCTGTCATACTCCAGGACCAAAAGCCTACTCCTGGATACTCTCTGGTTAAGAAACCATCCCTTGGCCAAAGTCAGTCATGTAACTGAGCAAATAAACTCAGAGCAGATTGCACAGAGGAGACAATCTGAATTCTTATTTCATGTTTAAAGCACTACAGAAAGAGCACGAACCTGGAGGAAGTGCCATTAGTATCAGCAGTCTGCCAACATGGAATGGGTTTCTTATCCACAGGACAGGGTGATGCAGCAAAGACAGCTCAGTAAAGACACAGAGGTACAAACTCCAACCTCTGTTGCATGACCAAGCCTAGCCTGAGTCAGCCTGGTCCTATTAAAGTGCTTCATCCCTCAGACTGTGAGGTGAGAGCCCCATCATGCTGCTTGAGCTGCTGTTGACCATAAACTCTCCATGCCTACACCATATTGGCCCTGCTAGTCCATAAAAACCAAACATTGCCAGGAACAGGCAGGTTGTTAGCATTTGTATGGCAGGTGAAGGTATTCCAATAATTGACTCAGTAAGTTGCAGACATAGACAAAGAAGTCTTATCACTGCCATCAATATTTCTATGAAGTGACATAATTTAAATAAAAACCTCAAATAACTGAAAAATGAACAGCAAGGTTCATTACTGAAAGAAAAAAAAAGAAAATTCAAATCAGAAGTAGCCAACCACCCATATCCCAGGGAACTTGTAATAACAGTGTTTTCTGCAGGACATATTAGTTAGAAATTCAGAAAAAAAAAGTAAAATATTTTATAATTTATATGGTATATACATACCGCTGAGTATGAGGAATTCTTTCTGCATGAAAAGCCAGCAAGTGGCACCTCATTAAACAGGACCTAGACTTAATCTAACTTGGAACAGATAAAAAAGAAAGGATTCATATGAAGCTATCCTGCCTGGGGGTTTAATCTCAAAGCTTTTGAGTATAATGAATGAATTAAGTAGGGCAAGTGATTAACAACAAAGAAGCGATCACATAATAAAAACAGAAATAGTACTGAATTTAGAGCAATGTTTCCATTGTTTATGGACAAGATCCTGCTGTGCTATTTTTATAGTTTTAACTCTTAAAGAATAGGCAAACCATATGACAGCACATGTTCTCCAGGTTTGGATGGAAAGATGTAGGAAAATGCCACGAGCAGAATATCTAATGGTGCATAAGTAAGGGACTGTTTGGATATCAATATTTGGATCATTATGAGAATAAAACCAGTCTGCAGGACTCATCAGTATTTTAGGACATATTTCTGTTAACAATGTAAGAGCAGGATAAACACCATCAGAATTATGATGCTTTGTATTTCGAGGGGGTGCTACAGCTGGTTTGCCCATCAGCCAGAGCAGCAGGAGGCAGGGACAGAACATCATCTCAGCATCTGAACCTGCAGCAGCCCCCCGTGCTGCCAGAGCTGAGGCAGGGCTGCCTTACCTTGCAGACTTCCTGGCTCAACCAGGGACAAGCACACACCGACACATCGCAGGGCTGTGTTGGGGCTTGTGCTTTAGGGCTGGTGTAACTCCAACTGACTGCCAATTAATGCAAGCCAATTCTCATCAGGTTAGAGAGGAGGTGTAGACAGGTGCAAAGCAGTGCCCACCTCCCTCAGCCACAGCCTAAATCACGAGACCCTGTGTGCTGTCCAGGCTGTCAGTCCCACTCAGCAACCTTGACTGCTCTGCTCTAGACAGTTTGTTGCATTGCTTTCTTACCCCTGCTCTGACACCATTAATGCTCTGGCATTTCTCAGTCTTTCCTAAAACATTTCACTGAGACCAAATCACATGCTGTAGTTTAGGGAGATCCTGAAAGAAACCCCCTGAGCAGAGGTCAGGATGACTCAGGGTCAACAGTGAGAAGATTCTTCCTGGCCTAGCAAACTCCAAAGCCAGCTGATGTGACATGAAGGACTAATTAATATCCCACTAATTAATACCACAGGCATAGGTAACTGCTCCTGAGTGAGTAGTCAGCACTCAATCAGCACTTTGCCACCTTTCTTTATCCACAAAGGCCCAACGTTCTTGAGGCAAGAGGGCTTAATATCTTTTAATAATTTTTTCTGGGTCATGAGTTCTTCTCATAGACTGTGTTGAGCAATGTAACATCTCCAGGTCCCACACGACATAGACAAAAGAGTGGCCAGCAGAGATGGAGGCTTGTGATCTTTTAAATGCCAAAGTGAAACTTGTGAATGCAAAACAACCAAATTGATGCATTTTCTTCTACTAAATGAAGGTACCAGTCCAAATATTCTTCAGGGTCTAACAAGTATCAATTGAATTGCACACAATCCTTCTCTCATGGTATTAAGTGACAAGAAAGACTATGTTTTTCAGTGTTTTTTCTTCTATTGCCTTCAGAAGCAAATCTAGTGTATACTGAATTATGTCTAACAGAGGGAAATAAACACTAGCAGCTTGAATTTTGAGATTTCAAGACAGAGATCACTAGGGAAAAACCCACATTTTCTCAAGGCACTTGATTGGCTCATAAATTTTGCTTTCCATTCACTAAAGCTTTCAGGAAAGAGAATGAGAGGATAAAGGCTGTAATTGATGGTACAATGCCCACAAGCCTCAACAGATGTGATCCCTCGTAATGAAGCATGTGGGCCTAATTTGGCATTACTTACTACCAGGAGGATCTTATGCAGGGTATCTTTCTAAATCTATGTTTGGTTGGCACCTGTGCCTTGTTGAAACTGGCATAGCACCTTCTGAGTGGGCACAATGCCATTCTAGCAGATGGGCAAGAGAGCAGAGAGATGCCAGAGATCCAGTACTGCATTTGCAACAAGCTAAAAGTAGCAAGGTCTGAGGTCTCATCACAGGACAGCTGAGGTGGGAAGACACTTTGGGAGATCAGCCAGTCCCACCTGCTGTTCAGAGTGGGATCAGCTAGAGCAGGCTGTGTCCAGTTGGGTTTTGAGTATCTCCAGTGATGGAGACTTTGCAGTTTCTCTGAGCAATCTGTTCTGTGTCTGACCACCCCCACAATAAAAAAAGGTTTTGCTTATGTCCAAATGGAATAGCCTGTGTTTCTGTTTGTGCCCATTGCCTCTTGTCCTGTCACTGGGCACCACTGAGAAAAATCCGGCTCTGGTTTCTTTACTCCACCATCAGCCATTCCCACAGACTCACAAGTTCCTCCTGATCTTCCTCTTCTCCAAAATGCAGGACCAGCTCTTTTGGCTCCTCCTGTTATGACAGATGTTCCAATCCCTTAATCATCCTCATGGTCCTTTGCTGGGTAAGTCCAGTATGTCTTGTACTGGGGAGGCCAAGCCTGGACAGAGCACTCCAGATGTGGCCTTGCCAGGGCTGAGCAGATGGGAAAATCATCTCCCTGGAGCTGCTGGCATTGCTCTGCCTTGTGCAGTCCAGGCCATTGCTCTTGGCCTTCCTGGCCACAAGGATGTGTTTCTGGGTCACGCCAGGGTAATGAACACAAAGTGCACACCTATACAATTCTTAGGCCTAAAATAACTCTGAAAATCTGAAAAGTATCCTCTGTGTTTGGGAGATGATGATCCTACCAGGAGGGGAGATGAACCATGGAAAGAATGGTGAGCCAGAGAGACACTGGGCTCAACCCCCAGAATGAGAGATGTAGACGAGAAAGGAGATGGCAGAACTCAGCCACCTTCCCAGCTAAATACATTTCATTTGAGAGCCATGAACTACACCTCAAACTGAAAAAAAAAGGTAGTGGGAACATTTCTAAACAGTAGAACTGCAATCTATAGATCAGACATCACTGAAAAAAATTAACTCAGCAAATGCCAATTTACAAGAGCTGACAACTAGGGCCAGTGCTTTGAAATAGCTTACTGCCTTCCTCTGGTCCTTCAGACCATTAACTGATTAGCTGTCAGGTGCAATGGCACCTCCACATAAAAGCAGTTTAGTCTACTGGGATAAGAAATACCAGACATGAGCAGAATTTTTATGCTATACATGCATTTCTATCAACACACAATAACTTTGCTGCGTTCAGTAGAGTGATGCAAGATGTAGACCCAGTCCTCATTCTCATATTATGCTCAACTTCATGAATATGTGAACAGAGAGCACTAGATTTGACTCCCTCCCTTGTGTCAGTCTTTGGTCACAGCACAAGCACCTGCTGAAGCAAAGGAAGACCACTGGAATTCATTCTATCTTCTTTGGGTTATTTGCTGTTTGTTTTTTCTTAACTAGTCCTTGCTGCAAAAGATGCTCCTCTAACAGACATTCATCACCCAAAAGAGGAAATAATGCATCCTAGGTGCCAAAATGGTTTATGAATAATATTTTTATAAAATATTGCACCAGACACACAAATTATAAAACCCACATGGATTGAAGTGCCCCTGTATCTTGAAGCATGCAGAGTGATTTGTGTGATGTTCATTGCTTTGAGGTTGAAAACATTATTAACATCTTTGCTCTAAACTTAACAGACCAATTTATTCTAACTGGCACTAATAAAAAGTATCATTAGCAAACAGGGGTCAGTGGAAAACACAGCACAGAGAACATGCAGAGGAATAACAGATATTTCAAGAAAAAGGATTAAATCTACTTCAAGCTGACACTGTACAAGTGGCTCATCAGAACATTAGTCTAACAAATGATATACCACAATCACAGTCATCTATTATGCTCAGCATTAAAGCAAAATAGTACTTAAAGAAAGTGATGCAGAAAAAATGTATTAGCTTCTTGGATCATCTTTAATGATACCAAATTTAAAATATGATATTTGGTGCTCATCTTCTTATCTACTAAAAATATTCCAATTAAACTTGCAAATTTTAAATCTGTATTTTGATTTATTACAATTTTTTTATTCAAGAGTCCAATTATTACCACTTATTTTCAGCATGATAAGTTAATTTGGCTGCCTTTTCCCTCATGCCTTTAGTTATTGATGTTTAAAACTAACCTGCAATGTTGATAATGCCTGAAAGATAGAGGTTACAGTGGACTTTGTTATTGTGCTGTCATGGTGTTTCTGTTGGATCCAAGTCTTTCAGAACCTTCAGTGGTCTTTTAAGCCTCTCATTATGCCATAAAGAAAAAGATAAGCCACTTCCCAATTAAACATATGCACACAAACCCACACAATGTAGGGAGATCAAAGAGAAAGAAAAGTTGAACATTCTGCAAGAAGTCCTTGGACTGACTGGGAGCAGAACCTTAGTTGGATGTGCCTCAACACACAGCCCTATTTCTTCCTCCAGACCTTCATGAACACCCCTACTCATCTTCCCATTTAACTCTGGTTTTCACATTGCAAAGACACAAATATTCTAAGCTGTTGGGATTTCTAGCCTTTTACAGACATTTAAAACTATTTCATACAAAGAAACCCAAACTGTCTCCGAGGATAGGATCCAAAGATATTATCAGCATTAATTTTATTGAATGAAGGGTTTTGTGTGGAGTATCTGGGAGGAAGCAAAGCTCTTGCAGATGGTATTGAATAAATGAACATTCAAGCACAATAAAGAATACTGAATGAGCCTGGTTTTCCTGTACAGGTGCAGAAGGAAAATATTAGATGCTGTTTTTCTCTCTTTACGTAGCACAAGTGTATTTAGTTGTGGGAACTCAGCACTTCTGTACAACGAATCAATGGGATTACACAGAAGCTTCTTATTGTTCAAAATATGCATCACCTCTTTGGGCATCATGCAGGAACTCACACATCTTCTAAATTGTTCAATAATAGCTACTTATCACCTCTTTTGTGTATTATGCTTACTTATGCTATACTTACACATTATACTACTTTTACATATTTATGCATAACCTACACAGTTCACTTACTTAGACTTACTTAACTCAGTACTTATACCTAACACAGTACTTATACATTTACTAACTTATCCATAATACAGCACACAGACACTTTGCAACTGCTGTGCATGAGATTACACATTACTTGATTGGTCTCTTTACTTTGTCCAAGAGCTCCACACACACTTTTCAGATGATACAATTGGTTCCTAATTCAGTGCAGCACAGCCCTATTTATCTATTCTTTGCTGTCTTGGTATTTAGCCTTTCAGCTTCTCCTTTCCCAATTCCAGTTTAGCACAGTTTATCTTTCAGTACCTTTCAGTCCTTGATGCTCCAGATCCAGGCAGGCAGAGTCAAGATGATGGCAGCAACAAAACCCATGCAGTGATCAGCAGCCAAGTTAGTCCAGAAAATCCAAACAAGACAGCACAGGACAGAGAGCAGATACAAACCCCTCTCACCTCTCTTCTCCTCCTTTTTCCCCCTGACCCTTCTGGCTGGGCTTAAAAACCCTCCAGGAGCTGCCCTGCTACACCTGAAGGTGGAGGGCCAGGTGAAGCTGGTGAGGGTAATTCCAGCCTGGTCTCTCTCTGAGGGCTCCAATGGGAATAACTAAAGATGGTTTGGCTGGGGCATGCTATCATGATTCAAAACACCTTACAATATTTAGTCCATTGCACTTTCTGTGTACTAATATTTGATACTGAACACAGCCCTTAAAAAGGTTTGGCTTTAATATTCCAAACCTTAGGATAATTTTTCAAACTCATAAGGAAACAAATACAATGAAAATGGAATGTGTAAGAGTTACAAGGCATCAGCAATCTACAATAGGCACTATAAAGCCAGAGAGACAGCAACATTTTGAAAATAGCAATCTCCATTAGGATAATCAATTTAAACTCTATGATAATTGTATAAAATATGGCAATTTCAGCCTCTAACTCTGTGTTGTAAACACCCTTTGAATGCTATGAAATGGAGAGAAAGTCAGTGAATTTAATCTACTGTGAGAAAAATGTCTTCTCTTTCAATACTTGGCAAAAATCTGGCACTGGATGAAAACATGTGAGACTTCAGTTCAGCGTGGCTAAGGCAGAGGTAATGCTGGTTGGCAGAGGAAAGTGTTTTGAAGAATTGGCAAGGTCTAAGAGTACTCCCTTGGCTGAGAGCATCTGCTAACCCATGGTGAAAGCACTTTATAATCTCAGAGTTTCACTCTTCCTTGCTTCAGGGCTCCAGGTAGTGAAAAGAATCAATCAGCCACTGCTGTATCTTTCTATAATCAACATGTTACATCCTTGCCCCTCAGATTCAACCCTGTCCATTTTACCTGTTGCCATTTTTGCCTCAAACTGGACTTCTAGCTCTTAGCCAATAGGCTTTGGCAGGAGCATGCCAGTGCTGCTCCCTGGGAACAAGACATCCAGCTGAACACAAAGCTACACCTGCATTCCCTCCTCCCCACCTCTGCACCCAGTAAAGCAACATCTGCACCATTATTTGCAACCAAGAAACACAACCCAGCAGAGGCACAATAAAAACAAGCAGCTGTTTAACTTTAGATCCCTTTGAAGTTTACACCCAGGCCTGCAGCAGGATGCTCTGGCTCCTGGGGGATCTGCCTTCCCCTCTCTTCTCTCTGCCAAGGGCTGTTTCTCTCTCCTCAGCCTTCCTTGTGCTGACCCACGGACCTGCTGTTTCTTCTTCTGAGAAAGGCTTGGACATAAATGTTTAGCCCTTGTCAGGTTCACACCTTTGAGGAGTACATGCCCCCCTTCATCCACTCCCACTGGGCCCCTCCCAACACTCAGTGCAGACTGTGCAGAGGATACCACATCATAGCAGGTATTTAGTAAAAACATATATATTTTAGGTGCACTATGCATGCTTTAAATAATTTTGACCTAGATAGAAGCTGCTTTTATTAAGTTGCCACATCTATTACCAAGGAGAATGAGTCAAGTAGGCTATAGTATTCCATGGGTTTCTTTTTACAAGCTTTGCTCTTAAAGGGGAACTTTTGAAACATTGTTCTCTCTCATCAAAGAAGATAAGAAAGAATAGGATTAAGGTGAAGAGAAGGATTTCTTTGAATAGGGAAGATACAATTACACATTTTCCATGACACATGCTGAAAAATGTAATATTGGATAATGCAAGTAACCTCAAATTTTTCATTGTATTTTAATAGAGAACTCTCTTTTAAAATTTTTATATTATATACAGTATATAGTTATAGGTATAGACACTTCTCTCGCATAAAAGAGATTGAAAAGGAATCAAACAAGAATAAACTCTTCCTCCCTAACCACTAAGGAAGCGTGATAAAGAAGGACAATATCAGATTAGCTACAAAATTTCCATCTCATTGTTTCCTGAAAAATAAAATTTTATAATGAACATACTCCATACAAGCTGTGCAGAGCAACTATCTCTTCCAAAAATGCACAGAGCAGTAGTAAAAATCAAGCATGGACTCAACGACATCTGTTGTGGCATTGTTATCAAATGCCATCTTTTTTACACAAATCTGTAACAGTCACTACTTTTTTTTTGTGTGGAAATATTAGTTTGTATGCGGCATCTAAAAGCTGGCACACGAGGGCCGACAGATGCTTTGGTTTTACCTCATCTTCAACTTACTTGGCTTCTCATTACACTAGCTACAGCTCGGCAAATTATTCCTCTGCTTTGGAAAGCAGACAAAATGCCATCTGTCTCTGCATGGTTATCAAAACTAATACTGTAACGTGAAAAAACTAGGATCTGAAATTGTACCTGGCAACTACATGGTGAGGTCGAGTATCCTGTTAGATTACTCATAGACACAAATTTCTGTGAGTGGACACCCACCTATCCCACTGTGCACTCAGCTGCAGGAACAGCCAGTCTCTGACCTTTCTTGCTTGTAGCTGTTTCTCATGCCATTGACATTGACTGACATTAATTATGGCTTAGAATGCAAAATGAGGTAGCTTCTCACCAACTGAGACTCCAAGGTCACTATGATTAGAGTATGAGCAGCTTTTGGTTTTTCTTATAAATATGAGAGGGTGAATGCATGGAGGAAAGAGGTGGAAAGGTCAAGGAAAGAGAAAGAGCAAGATTACATCAGTGTGGTTCAGCATGTAATCACATCGGTCCAGCAGCTACAAGATTCATCACTAAAGCTTTAGGGAAGGGAAAACATGAGCATGGTGTCATTAGATAAAACAGAAAAGAACCAAAAGGTATGAAAAAGCCTGACAGTCCTGCCCTTAAGCTGACAGAGAAGTCATCCTCAGAGCTTCTCTTCCTTTCTAAATGCCACAATAATTTCTCTACCAACTGGTGAAGTATAGCCCAGAATAAAGGCCTTGTACAGACACAAAGCTGGCTCTTGTACCCTGCAGAAATCCTCCAATGCCACCTCCAGAGTTAGCTCCAACCAAATATGAGCTGGAGACAAACCTGAGGTGAGGATCCAGTGGAATAGCAAAGACAGGTGATGATAATCCCGGTTAGCAGACACTGTCCCCTTCTGTGGCGTTTCTAAGCTGCACTCTGATAAAAGTGAGAATAGAGCAGTTGTCCTCATCCTCCTCCCATCCCCTGCTGCTTGTGGTCAGAGAGAGATAAGCTCTTTGGTCTGCAGCAAAACCCTGTCACATTTTGTAGCAAAGAGAGGAGGTGAGGGTTGCACAAACAAGTCCACTGCTCTGTATTCAGCAAAATGAGTATCAGATCCTGTCATACTCCAGGACCAAAAGCCTACTCCTGGATACTCTCTGGTTAAGAAACCATCCCTTGGCCAAAGTCAGTCATGTAACTGAGCAAATAAACTCAGAGCAGATTGCACAGAGCAGACAATCTGAATTCTTATTTCATGTTTAAAGCACTATAGAAAGAGCATTTCCATCTTCTCCTCTCCTTCCTCTACCATCTGAGATGCATTGAACCGAATATTCCTTCTTTCTCAAATTGCATAAATGTATTAATATTCAATATAAGAAAGATTGACCCCCAAATCTCTTGTCCCTTATGTTATTTTCATGCTGAAGTTACTCCTATCTTGCACTGAGGTATGATAACAATGAAGTTCAGTCCTGATAAAAACATGGGTTTATTTAAAGCTATCCAAGGTAGGAGAACACTTGTGAGGAAAAAATGCTTTAGATAAATCACTTTACTATGTTGTTTGTTTTTTAATACATTTGTAAGTTTGGCTCAGCAAAATCAACATCTTGAGTTACTACTGCTTTCCTCTGTCATGACCACTCCTTTATATCTTAAGATGAAGTTTGTGTAGATTACACACCTTCCATGCAGTTCTGGCAATAGAGGTTCCTTACAGGGACCCATTGCGTGCTGTAGGGAGCAGTCCTATGGTGTGTGCCTTGAGAATGATGTCCCTTTAAGTTGTGCTCTGCTTCCCCTTTGAACTGGCACCCCAACACAGGCCTGAGAAACCATTGTGTCCCATTGGCATCCCTGTCTGCAGCAGAGGCAGTGTGCATTGCCTATCAGTTACATTCACACCTCATCTAAATGAGTGGAAAAGAGCAGAAAGATGGAGAAGGCTCAGAGCTTCCTCTCTTCCTTCAAGGCTTGCTTTTTTCCTTCTATACAACATTCTCCTTTGTGTTCTTGGCTATGCTGCATTATCATGAGCTCCTTGGGAAAAGACCTCTTCTCTCTATCTACAAAGAAATCATTAAAAAACAGTAATGTCTTGGCTTCACTATGTAGTTAGTTTCTCCTTGTATGTTCTTGCTCCCAGCAGTGTTAAGTCCATGTGTAGCTCTTATTCACAGGAAATCCTTTTAGTCTTACAATGAAGTCTTTGTAGCAAGTCTTTGGTGTTATTCTTCTGTATTTGCAAGGACTCCTGAATACCGAGCTGCCTGGGACACAGTATCTAGGGGAATAACTAATATAGGCTAAACGTAAACTAATTTTGGGGAACAAAAGCAGCCTTCAAGCTATATGCAAAGTTACTAAAGGCTGTTTTTTCAATGAGGGTGAGTGGAAGTGACAATTCTTTTGCACTTAATGAGCCAGAGTAGCAGAGATTAGAGAAACCCTCTAAATTATTTGGCTGTTGAATAAAAATCCAATTTAAATCTAGTGGAAAGTAAGAGCTTTGGTTCAGCTGTAGAATCAGGGTGCATAGGCAAGGAAAATAAGCAGTCTTTTTAGATCCAGTCCCTAAACTAGTAACAGTTTATTATATAAAAGCCAAGCACAGATAATGAGAAAAAGAATACATTAAGAATAAAGAAAAAAAGAAATCCTTGGGAGACCAAGAGGTTTGCTCAATGTTATTAACTATTCTATACAAAACAGTAGCCTTTCTAGAGAAACTGATATGCCTTCCTCTCACACTCCCTTGGGCCAGGGCCTCGGAGGAGACAGCAGTTCACAGGAAGGCCAGCACAGCAGCATCTGATGACATTTCTGCTTACTGGGGCTTCTCAGCAGTGCCCATTAAAACTTTTCAAGCTCCTAAAAGGTACTCTGTGAGGACTTGGGATAAAATCTGCTCTGCAAGAGAGTGAAAGCAGCAGAACAGTGACAGAAGAGCTAAGGAAAGGTTTAAAAGGTTTACTGTGTGGAGAACTTCAGTCAAGTATCCTCAACCTTTTTCATCTTGGAAAGTCCCACTTCTGCATCAGCCAGGGAAAAAAATTCATTTCTTGTTTTGTTCACAAGAAGAAACTGTATCTTGGCAGTGGTCCATTGCAAACAATAAACACCAACAGAACCTTGCCAGGTTCCATAGTGGTTACACATCTTGGAGCCCATCCTTTCCTCTTTACTTTGGCTGTCTCTGCAGGCTGCAAGGATTGTCTGCTACAGTGATGACCACACAGGTCAGCTCAGGGAAATGGAATCAAAAGCTATGTGTATGAGTAGATATTGACTTTTGGCCTTCTTGAAAACTTTGACTGCCTAAATGACAGCCTAGTATTAAAAAATGAAAAAAATATAACTCCTTTCTTAACACAACAAACAAAAATAACACACGTGCAACCTTCCCAAAGAGTGCTGTAACTGTTCCTTTAGCAGAGCTAAACCCAGCTGGCTTCCTGTGGATTTGTCATCTTAGGCAGACAAACTACAACTAAAACTCATTGAGGAATGGGTTATTCACATGCTGCTTCTTTCTGCAAAACATGCCATTGAAACCCAGAATCCGGGTCCTGTTTTAAGTGGGATAATCACCATGGTCTTCTTCACCATGCACTTTCATTAAACTTGTAACTATGGCTCATGGAGATCGCTGATTTTCTATTCTGCTTCATTAAAATAATCAATACAACCAGCTAATAGAAGGGGAATTCTATCACATGGTCACATCACCTCACTTCTAGAACAAATAAGGCTTAAAAATCATAAACCCCAAACAAAGTAAGAGGTTGGAGTAGCTCACACTGCAACTGATGAAGCTTCAAAAGACAGCTGAGTTAATCTAATGCCCAGATGAGTCCACAACACCCTCTAGCTCATTATTAAATACAAATCTTTAGAGCACATCTCTGTTCAGCCCTCAGAAGATAGGTCTTTATGGTGACACTAAAATTCTCATTAGGCTACTGGGATTATCTCTTCCCTTTATCTTATTTGTTTGGCTCTATAAATGCTGAAGAAAAGACATGATGAATCAATGAATGACTCAGATTTTGCCTTCACTTTTTATCATCAGGATTTTATCTACTTTTTGTCTCTGGAGTTTTTTTATCCTGCAGCAAATTTATTGTAGTGCCTCTGAGTGACTTTTTTTTCTTTTCCTTCCCCTCCCTTCCCCCAATACTCTATTGATTTTCTCATTTTTACAAATAAGCATAGCAATAAATAAAATTACAAAAGCTCAGGACAGAATCATAGCTGAATAAATACACTCATCAAGAATAAAAAATTGTTGGCTAGACTGGGAAAATTACAGCTCCCTCACGTACATTCTTTATTATGAAGTGAAAATGCAATTAGTAAAGCAGAAGAATCTCAGAGTCAGGCTTTTAGCTCCCCTTTTGCTACAGATGCACTGTGGTCACAGGTGGCATATTTTAAAGTAATTGGGCAGCAGTACCTAAGGCAGGGGTGAAATAGAGGTGTCCTAACTCCACTGGCACCACTGCTTGACAAGGAGGTCATTGCACCACCCTTCTGTCACCATCACAGCTCCATGCAAGTTCAGTGTAATAAAGAGTGTCCTCTCAGGCTGGCTGGGGGATGTCTAAATGGAATGCTGGCAAGCTGGTTTTTAACTTCTTGGATTGAAAATTCCAGTTACACAGCACATCCAGGAACGATGGATCAATACCTTTCTGAATATTCTACAGACTTTGGGACACTAAATTCTTGTTCCAAAGTATTACGGAATTATTTCGTGGCCTTAGGCATATACAGGGTTGCAGAATTCTACTGAGGTGTGATGGAAGTGCTGCTTTGCAGAGTAAGAGAAGATCCAGCTCAATATTCCCTGTTAGGTTTTTGTTTTCTACCTATAGGTTTATATTCGTACAAATAGACTCCTAATACTTGAAAAAAGAATAAGGCACCAAATATATAATAAATGTTTCCTGAAAGAAACTGATTGGATAAGTTTCACAGTCAGTTAGGGTGCTGCACGCTCTCACTAACCTTATGTGCTTGGAAAGGTTTAAAGATTTATCATTTTGGAAACAAACAAACGAACAAAACCCCGCCACTAACTCTGAAAACTAGTTATGAGAAATATTTTCAAGCGCAGTATCTAATACATCACCTGCTCTTTTTCTGCACAAAGAGTGAGAAAATTTGATTTTGCGAAGTGCCAGCAGCCCTTTCCGGGGGTTCCCGGGTTCAGCACCTCGGACAGCTCCGCGCTCCGCCCGGGCAGCGGCGGCGCCGCGCGGGGCTCCCGCGGGCAGGGGAGCCGGGCCGTGCCCGAGGCCGTGACACCAGGGCTGCCACCAGCCCTGTCACCGTGCCACCAGCACTGCCACCGTGCCACCAGCCGTGCCACCAGCGCTGCCATCGGCCCTGCCACCAGCCCTGCCACCAGCCGTGCCCGAGGCCGTGACACCAGGGCTGCCACCAGGGCTGCCACCAGCACTGCCACCGTGCCACCACCGCTGCCACCGTGCCACCAGCCGTGCCACCAGCGCTGCCACCAGCACTGCCACCGTGCCACCACCGCTGCCACCGTGCCACCACCGCTGCCACCAGGGCTGCCACCAGCCGTGCCACCAGGGCTGCCACCGGCCCTGCCACCGTGCCACCGGCACTACCACCGGCCCTGCCACCGGCCCTGTCACCGTGCCACCAGCACTGCCACCGGCCCTGTCACCGTGCCACCAGCACTGCCACCGGCCCTGCCACCATGCCACTAGCCCTGCCACCAGCCGTGCCACCAGGGCTGCCACCAGCGCTGCCACCAGCGCTGCCCGAGGCCGTGCCACCAGCGCTGCCACCAGCCCTGCCACCAGCCGTGCCACCGTGCCACCAGCCGTGCCACCGTGCCACCAGCGCTGCCACCAGGGCTGCCACCAGCCGTGACACCAGCCCTGCCACCGGCCCTGCCACCACCACTGCCACCACCGCGCCACCACCGCTGCCACCAGCCGTGCCACCACTGCTGCCACCAGCTGTGCCACCACCGCTGCCACCAGCCGTGCCACCGCTGCCACCACCGCTGCCACCAGCCATGCCACCAGCGCTGCCACCAGCCGTGCCCGAGGCCGTGCCACCAGTGCTGCCACCAGCCCTGCCAGCACCGCTGCCACCGTGCCACCACCAGCCGTGCCACTGTGCGACCAGCGCTGCCACCAGCCATGCGATCAGCTGTGCCACCAGCCCTGCCACCACTGCTACCACCAGCCCTGCCCGAGGCTGTGCCAGCACCGTTGCCACTGCACCACCACTGCCACCAGCCCTGCTACCACCACCCGCTGTCACCACAACTACCACCACCACCACCAGTTCCACCACTGCCACTGCTGCCACCAGCCCTGCCCGCCCAAGTCCCCCTGGCAGGGCATGGGGCGAGCCGGAGGAGCGGCAGAAGGGTGGGCAATAATTGCTCCGCACTGCTGCGTGTTCAGTGGTTCAGGCAGTGTCTGCACAGCTGGGTTCGGCTGAGGCCTGGCTCAGAAAACACATTTTTCATTCCTGTCATGACACACGTTTGGAAAAACTAAAACAGTGAACAATACAGGTGAAAAATGAGCCACAAAGAGAAAGAAACATCAGGGAGGCAAAACTGAAGGGAAATGTAAAACGAAAGTTAATACTTGTGCTTTTTTCTGCTCCTCACACCCACACAAGAGCCACAATACAGTTTGTTTGTGCCTTTTTTAGAGGAAGTAACTGTAGGATATAGGGACAAGCCACAAGACAGCTGAAGGCAAGTACCCCATTGCAAGATGGACTTGATGAAAAAAATAAAATCTATGATCTCAGTGGAAAACAGGGTTGAGAAATTAACAGTGCTGGACAGCACAACTAGTAAATCAAAGCTCCATATGGATCAGGTTGACACTAAAATAGGCTGGAAAAGAGTCTGGCAAGCTGATTAAACTAAGCAAAGCTCCCAAGAAAAATATTACAAAAAAAAAAAAAATCTGAGGAAAGAAATAGTAGAATAATTAGTAAATTTGGAGAATGTGGAGACTGTGGGGTGTGGGGGTGGTTTGCATCCCTGGCACAAGAAAGCAGCACAGGAATTACATAAGTGGAAGAAGAATTCATTTTGCATAAAAACTACCTAAAACCTAAAGAAAGAACTCCAAAGGAGATTAATATTGCAGAAGTTGCTCATGCAAAACTGTGTGGGATGATGACAGAAACAACACCGTAAGTGACCTCATCTAGCATCAAAGAAGCTGCCTCTGGCACAGGAAATAAAGCAATTGCCCCTGAACACAGGCCTCATTTGCTCCTGATAAATCTTAATGAGATGAACAAACCAGGGGAACTTAATGGCATCTTCAAATAAGGGTTCCTACCTCCATATCTGTGTTTCAGGAAAGTTAACAGACTTGATATTTACTACTATAAAAACGTACTTGATTTAAGTATGCTGCATCTGGCAGGAAAACATTACTATTGCTAGAGCAGTTACTTGTAGAATCTAGAGAGCAAGTGTCACTTATTTTATAGTCTAAGCATAGAGAAATTTTACTTCTTCTCAATTGTCCAAGTGCAAAAAAGAATTAAACATTACATAAATAATTTCTAAATTCTATATCTTAATTCAGTGCAGTCTTGAATTTGCTTGACAGATTTCTGTCTTTGCAAAGATGGCTCAGTGTATGGCATAGAAACCTGCATCAAGAATTTCCAGCCATTTGCCCCCAAAAACAGCAAAAAGTTAAAAGCAAAGGAGGTCATTTGGAAGGTTAAAAAAAAAATAAAAAAAACCCCACAAAATTCTGGTAGTATAGAAGAAAGGCAATCCTACCCAAATTTGATTAAAGCTTTCAGCAAAGACTATTTAGTACATATTCCACCTTCAAGGCAAAAATAAAGTTCTTCACTTCAATCAGCGATATAGGATAAGTTGAAATAAATTTCATTAATTAGATGAATTTGAAAAGGTCATTTCAAAATCACCACAAAGTAGATGGCATCACTTGGGCCTAATCCTGCCTTCACAGAAAGAGATGGTGTTCCTAAGCTGCCTCAGCCCTCAAAAAGAAAAAAAACTGTAATTAAGGAGGGTCACAATATGTGCTGGCAGGTCAGAACAGATTACAGCCAGTTAAGTTTGAACCCCGGATTCCTCTCCTAGATGGAAAATACTAAATTTTTCTTTCTTTCCTCCCTCCCCTTTCTTTAGATCTCTAAATACAAAACTGTATTCAACAGAGTAGTAGCTGAGAACTGATAAAAGAGTCCCTTTCTATTAAAAAACCCTTTCAAATCTGTGAGAGGAACACATGCTCAGTCATGTATGAGCAATAAACACTCTGCTTCTCTGTATTACTTCAAGAATCTTTTCTGATTTACTTGCACATCTACCTGGGACATACATGAGAAATCTTTCCAGAACACTCATTCCAGTAGTGCAAACCTATAGAGAAGAGCAGCAAAATTCAGCCTTATACTCCACATCAAGAAAAAAATATTTTGGGGAAGGTATTACACCTGCTCACAATGCTTGGTCCAAGGTATACAAGTCTGAAACAGAAATCAGCAGATCAGTAACCTCCATTTAGGCAGCTCTTTGTACTGCCAGGGGACCTGAACTTGTGTTCATTATTATGAGTCTGCTTGCAAGAGGAACACATGGACTGGGACTTCCTCCCCTCCCCATCTTCTCTCCTGGACACCTGTAAATACAAAGGCATCTCCTCTTGTGTTCTGTATTTGCTATTGCCTTAAATGATCTATTTCTTTGAGAATGGATAGTTTCTTATTTTCCTCTGAGAAGCCATGTGGGCTGTATTCCAGGCTAAACAGCAAATTTACTCCTAAGAACAGAAACAGCAGTTTGTCCTGGCAAGGTGACTCCTAATGTGAGGACAGGACTGTGAGCTAAGTCAGAGCTCATCACCTCTGTGCCACTGCCTCTCCTGTAAACTTTGCCAAATCCCCTGCTCTCACTGGATCCCTGGATTCCCAGTTTCTTTTTTTTTTTTTTTTTGCAAAGCTTTCTTGCCTCTGGAGGACACTGGGAAGACAAAATCATTAATCTCTGCAAGATGCTGAGAGGTCTGCTTACCACTGATTTCAGAGAAGAATCTCCATAAGAGCACATTCACTAGAATGGGAAGAGCTTTGTTTGGTTTAGATCCCACATAAAGAATCTGAATTTATAGGAGTGATGAAGGACAAACCCCTCTGGTGGAACAGAGGAAGCTGCAGGAGGGAAATACCTGCTGAACTGACCCAGAAAGAGTTAAGTGTCTAATGGAAAAATCCCTAAGGGTTTGAACTTAACGTGCAGTGACAATGAGGAAATCCATCTGGATGTAAAGCTGCAAGAAATATGAGGCATCAAGAAAGGCAGCATTCATGCTTTTTGTGAGTTAGGAGTTATTGTATCCAGCATTTGTCATGATACCTTAGATAACACATAATTGTTCTCCAAAGGGTTCTCCATAGAGCTCGCATAATGAAGCAGGTTTCAAAAATGCTTAGTGGGAAGAGAAAAGGGTGTCTCATGACAAACATAAATGTTCCTTGTATTTCAAAAGGAGCCAGTTTCAGTAATTGAAATAAATTCTTCACACTGGTAACAGGCATGTGAACAGACCAGATTGTATTTAAGTTCAGGAAGATAATCAGAGCTCCCATCCTGCCTGTTTTTAAATCCAGGGTGCTGCTCCGAGATTTGCAGACAGCCATGTCCAGCAGGAGCTTAGCAGGGTCAGCCATAGCTCATTTAGGGAAGAGCTGGCACTTAACAGCAGATGAGTCAGGAATCCAAAGTAAATTAATAAAACCAGTATGGAGTCAGGTCAAGAACAGCAAAGACAAGTAAGAAGTTCATTTTACTTGCAAACATGGCTTTGGCAGTTGATTTTGTATCTCTGTGGTTTTGGGAACAAAAAGGACAATTCTTTCTTTGCTTGCTTCCAGAACACACCTGTTTGCAGAAAAGGGGATGGGAGCCATCAAAAAATCAGCCAGACCCAGCACAACACATTTTTGTTAGACTGGGAAAAAAAAAAGAGGATAAACGAGCACAACTCAATGAGAGCAGAAAAATTCAAATGACATTATAGGAAATGGAAAACACTCTATTTAATAGATATTCATGCCAAGGTGATGAACTGATTATGAGGCAAGCTCAGGAGACAGTTCAGCTGGACACACTGGAGGACTCTGGCAAGTCATTTAGTCAGCATTGTCCTCACCTAAGGGAAATAATTTTCTAGTGTTTCAAAGACACAGTGAACTACCTGACTTATATGTTGATATTGACATGCTCTGAAACACTATAATGTGCTTATTACCATAATCTTTAATCAGATACTTTATTAGATGTGTTTTAAATAGTGTATTTTAGAGGGTAAAATTAGCAAGTAAATAAAGTAGAAAAGCAAAGTCAAAATCAGAATGGTTATTCCTTGAGGCTGCTCATGTTTTAAACACCCCCTCTCAGGGCTGCTCAGTACTTTCTGCTGAACATGACAGCGTCCACTGGTGATTGACACTCAGCCATTACACAGTGCAGTTTTGTCAGCAGGAACTCAAGGAAAAAGTGAAGCTGAACACCTTTGGATAAGTGTGCACTCCTGAAAATGGCCATAATTTACTCAAGCCTCTTCCATTGATGCTGATAGGAGTAACATTTTAAGATAAGCCTGTAGAAAAAAACTGTAATTTTCTGGTTTCATAAAAAATCCTTGTTTCTTTCCCTACTGCTTTTGTGGGAAGAGGAAGCCCCAGGCATCTGACTGCAAGCTCTCAGTCACCCAGTGACTCTGACCTACAGAGCATAATACAGAGCAATCACACCTCCATGGGGTAGCTATTCAGAGACATTCAAGCCTATACAGGTGAACTGGGTTCCTTGCTTTTTGGCTTGGATTTTTTTTTCCCCCCTGTCTTTTCATCTCTGAATTCCTCAGTCTGAGCAGATTTTCTTTTCTCTTTTTCTTTATTTTATTTCATTTTTATTATTTCACCTCCTCTTTGCTTTTGCCCCCCCTCAAAAGTACATCAATCATCACTACCAGTATGAGCTGGGAAAGAAAGGCTACTTCAAGGTCACTGTGTAAAAAGCCCTAATGCTTTTCAGTGAAAGGGAAGGCAAAAGAGGCCGTAAGTGGCTTCCTGTTTCTATTCATTGTTTAGGGAAACTCCTTAGGAAGGAAGGAGAAAGTATGCATGTTGGGAAGGCTGTATGGCCAGAGGAAGGGGGAAGGGCCATACACAAAAGGGCAGTCCTTAAAGATAATATCCCTCAAAGAGGAAAAACTGATTGGCATGCAAATAGATGAGTGTGAGTTGGAGAGAGATGAAGGAAACAGATGCAATTCCCCAGAGACAAGCAGCTCCCCTGAGGCCAATTGCCCGTGAAAGGGGCTGGCCATCGTTGACAAGGACAGATATTACAGAAGGGAAGTGGGGGAACTGCTACAATAAATCCAGCATGTGTTCCTTCCTGGATTTTCTCCATGCTGCCAGAGGAGCAGGCTGCGTGGAGCAGCTGTGCTTCTGCTCAGCCCTGACATGAGCTCGCAAGATAGGCAATGCTTCTGCTCCCACTGTTCAGGTGGGTACACAGAGGAAAAGGAGAATGCACCACGGCAGAAACCTCATAACTGGCTTCCCCTTCCTCCTCTGCTTTCCCCACAGTTCATGTTAGTGCCCTGCAAAGGAGATGCTGACCCCAAAGGGGCACAGGCAGCAGAGGAGCTGACTGCCTTCAGCCACAGGCGCATCCCTGAGCAGGGGATGGACATCCCAGTCCTGCCCCATCCCCAAAACTGTTTCCGTTATCCATCCCCCCCTGAACAGCAATTCCTGCCACCACCCTTGGGTTTACACGCACTATTTATAGTCCATATTTAAAATAAAACTATGCTAAACACACTTCAGTGTTGTTTTACAAGTGAGGAGGTGTCACATTCAGCCATAACTGAGGGCTGGATTAAGATGCGCATACACAAGGATAAAGCCAAGTTACTACACACTATTTCTTGTTAGCAGAATATTGTGTAACACTGTTTTCCCTAGGTTTAGGGTTTTATGTTTTCTTTGACTATGTGGGCACAGGAGAGGCAAGAGAAGTGTCATATTTTTTATTTTTATATTGTTTACCAACTACAGACTTGCAATAGAGCTGTTATATATCATCTTTCAAAACACATTTTGAGTACTGTGGCTGTTGAAATATTAGTTTTCAATACCTATTCAACTACAGTCACTTACAATGACACTATTGTTCTAGGTACCTTACTAGCACAGAATAAAAGGCAATCTCTATCTCCAAGAATTTATATTCTACCGATTACACATAACATTTAGGCAAATCTTTTCAAATAGATATTCTTATTTTATTGCTGGAGAATTTAGATATAAGTATTTTTCCCTCAAATGAAATTCCTATACAGGAATTCCTAACAGTGCCATTAAGAGGAAACTGTTAAAAGAATACATTTATTTTTTTTAATGTGAATATCCATGCAGAGCTGTAGAAAATATGAATTGTTTTTGTCACAGAGAGAAACAATCCAAATGATTAATAATGTGGACATTATTGAACTTTCATTTCCTCTTGAGTGCTGTGATGCTTGCCTTCTGATTCCGAAGTATTCCTACATTATGCTGCAGCAACAAGCCTCTCCTCTTTAATTATCAATTCCCTCACAAAACCGGAGAGGTAAAACGAATCTGAGCCAAACAATGCCCGCCAACTGCCCTATTGCACTGTATTTCAGGGAGTCTGTGGAGAGATTGCAACACAACAAGAGAGCTAAAAAAAGCCAACCCTGGAACCTGAGATAAGGAAGCACTGAGAAAAACAGCAACCACAAGTTCTCATGGGATGAGGCTTGGCTGACGCTGGAGCAAGAAATACATGAAAGAAACAAGTGAACCGCACCCATGAAGTGACAGCTTCTGTTCAGTGATAAAGACCCAGATAGGCTCTTGCAAGCTGGGTCTCTGCTTTGGCTATTTATATCATTCAAATAGGAAAACCTACTAATATATATAAACAAGAATTCTGGAGTCAAATGGTTGGTGATTTTCTATTTAATCCTCTGTTATAGATTTTTTTTAAATGGCATAACAAGCATGTTCTGTAAAAAATAAAAGTTTGAACTATGATGAGACCGTTTTCTGACTAAAGGCTAACAAGCCCAGTAGTGCAAGATTATGGACACAGTTAAAATATATAAAATTTTTTACTGTATCTCTGCCTCAGCAGTACTTTTGGCAGTAAGATAAAAAGGTCTTGCCACCTCAAGTTTGTATCAATTTAACACAGACAAGAACCCAAGCACTGTACATCCTTGGTATACAGCAATAAAGTAAAAAAGGATGGTGGGGATAAAAGTCGAATTCTGATTCAACCTGAAACCAAAGCCAGGTTAGCTCCCTTAACTTTTGTGTTCTCTTTTCATTATAATTGTGCTCTTTTAAAACTTCTCTTCATTACCCCCTTGAAATTAAGCCACTTCCCAAGTGGGCTTCCTAGAAGCCTGCAAAAGTAAGTGAATAATACAGTTCAACACATCTCTAATCCATGCTGTTCCTCAAACTGATGCACTGGGGTTCTATAGACAACCAAAGCACAAATCAAACTCTTATTTGGGACTGATTTCCCTCACCACTTCAACATCACCGAGTCTGTGAATAAAACACGCTGACCTCAATTTATCCCATCAAGTCTTGCAAACACAGCTCTGCAGGGCTCCTCATCAGGCCATACACACCTCCCATGGCTTTAAGGAGAAAATGATTCCATGTAAATGAAGTTCTGTTATCAGTAAGTTTTTATGCTTAGAAAGATTCCTGTAGACCCACATGTCTGGTGGAGTGGAAAGCAAGCTGAACTTTGTTGGGGAGTTCTTAAAAGGCTGTGATGAAAGGAGCTGACTTGCATTAGACATTTGGAGGGATGGGTCATGTTTCTTTGTTCCTACACTAACGACTACACAGGACACACCCACTCTTTCATCTCTCCAGAGACAAGTGTTGACACTGCATTCAGCTCTGCTCCTACACGCTTTCTGCTGCTGAACCACCTGGCCATCCACATGTGAACCTCTCAGTCATGCACTGATTTCTGTTTTGAACATGTATGAGGCTTATGTGAAAAGCCTGAACTGCACCTGAGCTTCATGGACTTGCTCTGCCCCGTGCAGGGAGCAGGTGGGTTGAGCCCTGCACTTCCATGCCCACGATTCATGGGAAAGAGCAGGAGAGCTCATCCCCATCTGGCACAAGACATCCATCCATGCAACCACAAGAAAAGTGCTCAAGAAGTGAGGTCCAGTCTTAAGAGAGGGGGAACCTAAGAAAAAAAATCCAACAAAACTAAACCCAAATCTGTTTAGATCCAGTTCCAGGCACACAAGCAGACTGACTGTACATCGCAAGCAGATCTTTCTCTGGATGTGGCTGGGTACACTGCTGCTCCTGCCTCCAGAAAAACTCAGCTCAGGAGTTCGAGATTTTGGAGATCTATCTTTGACAGCTGCATAGGTTTGCTGGATAACACAGTAAAATAGGGTGAAACAATAAAGCAAGACAAAAAAGATAGGATTTGAAGACAGGCCCTTAGAGTACAAGAAAACCCCAAACCCAAAAAAACTAGTGTAACTAGAAGGCATGGTCCAAAAAAGGATGAAAACTGCAAGATGAACAGAATTGCAATGATGACATGATTTAGAATGTAAGATTAATGCCTTCTAAACAGGACAGGATTGAAAGTCAATAATTCAGTTTATTGATTTTGGCAATGATTCTTATTTCTTACATCTTTCAGCAGTATGAATGAAATACTCTGTAGGATGCTACTGATGAAAAACAGACTTCATGTTTGTAAACTGAAAATGATCAAAAACAATGTAAGCAAATTGAAATGAAGGCAACAACATAATGCTCTACACACTGTTCATCAAGGAAAGTTTCAAGCTCAGAAACTAAGGAAAACCATGAACCACAAATACTATTTAGAACAGATCTGCTTTTGAACGAGGTAGGGCAAAGACAGAAATGTTACCTCCAGTCACACCTTTAAAATTCAAATTGTAAAGAACACTATCACTTCTTCCTTCACTTTATTCTACATAAAAATTTTTCAAATGTTTGCTCTTTAAAGACCAAATTGGCAAAAAAACCCTACTTTTACAAATACACATGATGCATGCTTAAAAATGAATAAGTTTAATCCTGCAATACGTATTGTATAGATGGCTCAACCATAGTATTTTCTTCATGCAATGTCTGATATTAATTCTAATCTCAGACTGCTCTCTACTGGTAATAAATTATGTTAAAATTCATTAAATATCTGCAATTCCAGAGACATATAAAGAACTGCAGTTGGCACATATTCTGTTCTTGAATTGGTGTAGGAATGGTGGGGCTTGAAAAGGCAACATGACTCTGAAATAAAGAGTAAAATGCAAATGTTTGAGCCAAAAGCTTTTTATTGACCCATCATCAATCCCATCATTAATCCTGCTCCTACTGAAATTGGTACCAAAACACACAGCTGTCCCACACTATTTAGTAGGGGCTTGGCCTTTGGAACATAAACAATTCTTTCTGCACTCATGCAGGATGGTTCTTGCAAGAGGCAAAGCATGCAGGCTGCAAGTGGAGAACAGGGACAATTCAGTCCTTGTGCTACTTCAGCTTTTCTTGAGTGCCAAAGATGTCTTTGTGATAACTGTGCTACAACTACTGGGTGCAAAGTAATTAAGTGTTTTCTTCTTACAATTTCATACCTTAACAAATTGTCCCATTACACTGGGAGGCACCAATCTCCACTTGCAGCAGAGGCCAAGTACCCCATACTGCAGCACTACACCATATGTATCATGTTTGATAATAACAGTAAGGTACACTTTCTGATCTAGCTTCTTTAAGGGAGTGAAACTCCTCTTAAGATCTCTGTGAGGTGCACATGCACTGAACCTGAGGGACAGAGAACTGGACACTGTGAGGTGCACATGCACTGAACCTGAGGGACAGAGAACTGGACACTGTGGTTTGGTTTTCTTTACAAGTAGTCAGACTTCAGGCTGTGCTGAGGTCCAAGCTTTGAACCTCACTAGTTCCTGAGGCAGGAGCTCTTGACACACACCAGGCACAAATGCCAGCTGCTCTGGTTCTCACTTTCTCAGACCAGCCTCCCAGAAAAAAACCCAAACTCACAAACCAAAACAAACCCCCATTACTATTGTGAGACAAGCTGAAGTCCTTCCCCTTTGTCTCTACCTCCCATTACTCTGCAGAGTTTTACCATATCACCCTGCACCTCTTTCAAACCCCTTCTTTCTTTCCTGGCACAGATTTACATGGGAAGGGAAAGAAGTTAATGCCAGGGATTATTCACCCTGTTCAGCACAGCATGTGAGAGCATTGGCCCAGATACCTCTGTTGTTCCTTTTTGTGTCCTGTGCCACCTGTTGCTTATTTTCTTTTCTACATGTTCTTCAATAACTGCCCAGACTTAACTCTGCTCTTGATAGAGTCATAATTTACCTTCTGTATTGTGGCTCCACCCACCTCCCCCACCCCCAATTTTTTTTGCTAGGATGGTTCATTAACCAATTTTTAACACTGATATGTGCATTACATTTTGTTTTGTTCATCCTTAAAGCGTGAATCTATTGTAGTCATTAAGAGAAACTGAAATCTAGGATTGGAAACGAAATTTCAAAAACTAAAAAAAAAATAAAGCAAATATAGCAGGTCAAAAAATAAAGTTCTGCACAGTCTGGGGCATAATGGAAGTAATGATCTGTTGGCACCTTCTGTATCAAATTATTCAAGTGTGATAATTGTTTGCAAACATATGGAACACATGAAGAAAGCTCTTGTAGATTTGGAGAGTTCAAAAATATCTCTCATATCGGGATCTTGCTTCCATTGAATTGAACTGGATTCAATTCATTTCATAGTCTAGCAAGAATGTTAATGAACAAAATCTGAGTTGCTCCATGACTTTAGAATAATTTAGACAGTGTCTGGGACCTTCTGAATGTGTGAAAGCCTCCCTCCAGACACCACAGCATTGCATGTAACAACCCTTTCCAACTGTTAGGAGGCTGAGCCCAAAGGAGCCTCCTACAGCTGGCAATTTCCAGAGCTGTGCTGCAGGACCCCCTGGGCCCCACAGTGGGACTCTTGTCCATGGGCAGGGGCCCAAAGTCAAGGCAAGGTCTTACTACAGACCCGAAATGTGCTTCTTAAAAGGGAAATAATGGAATTATAGGAAAGTTTGCGTTGGAAGGGACCTTTAAGATCACCTTGTTCCAACCCTCTTGCCATGGACACCTTCCACTATCCCAGCTTGCTCAGAGCTCCATCCAGCCTGGCCTTGGACACTTCCAGGGATGGGGCAGCCACAGCTTCTCTGGGCAGCCTGTGCCAGGGCCTCATCACCCTCATCGAAAATACTTTTCTCTTAATATCCAATCTGAACCTACTCTCTGTTCAGTTTGAAGCTGTTCCCTCTTGTCCTGTTGCTTCATGCTTTATAAAGAGTCCCTTTCCATCTTTCTTGTAGTGTCCCTTCAGTTTCTGGCTACTGAATTTCAGAGGATGGCTATACAGCAGCTGTTACCCTGCCAAAGCAGCTTGTCCCAAAACCTTTCCTCTGGTGTCAATGTGGGAAATTGATGGTTATTTCAAATTTCATAGACAATGCAACATTATTTACTGAGCTGCTCAGGAAACACGGCAGTGTAGAACACTCATCTCAGCACAGAGTCACACAGCAACCTATCACAATTCCAATGAAAAAGGATGCACTGATGAAAAGATTTAAAAACTAAAAAAACCCTCAAAATAAAACCAAACTAAAAAAACCCCAAACTAAAAAAAATCTCCACAGGAAAAAAAAACCAAACCAAAAAAAAACCAACCAAAAAATAAAAAAAAATAAAAAAAAAACCCAAAAGGGAAGAAAAAGACAAAACCCAAAAAACCTTTAAGCAAACTCCAACTTCCCCCACTCCCCAAACAGGCATTGTTCCAGCCATCAGCTAAACAACTCAGGTTGGAGAATTTACTGCCCAATTATTACATGACCAGTTATTGGATAGAGTTGACAAATATTTCCTCCGCTTTCCTTTGCTTCAGAGTTGGCACTGCTCTTCTGCCTTTTGGAAGAACTGGAGCTCTTGCCAGACTGCTTGGCACTGCTCTAATTGACAATTTTAGGGCAGTAAATTAGAAGGGTTTTTCATGTTGTTTTACTTCTAATTTTAATCAGACATAGAACCACTTGGCACACCAAGCTGCACACTCTTCCGTGCAAGTTCACAGTGCCTCCATAAAAATACCCTCATTGAAATGTAACTTAACTTTAAAAGAGTCACACAAAAGCAATGTGCTGACTAAATGCGCTAGTACGGTGCATTGAGAGACTGTGAATTCCAATTTCAGCCATGCCAGTCGTTTGGCATTAAAATATGCACCAGCTGTGAGTGTTTGGATCTTGATAAGTCAGAGTGTGCTGGAAAGCTGACAAGATACTGCTGTGAAAATGTTTCCAGCCCCTAATCTCGGCTGTCTCCTCTTTTTCATATTTTGCTACCCATGTTGGTGTATAATATAGGGAGAAATAAATGCAAAATCCAAGGAAAATGTGCATGGGGTGACACCAGTATTTATAGAATTTGTAAGATAGTGCTGCCACTCACGCAGCTCTGGATTCCTCTTTGATGAGTTGTCTCTGGTCAGCCTTTCTAAATTGCTAATTTATTTTCCTTATGTGAGAAAGAGCCCTGTATGAGTTAACTGGGATGTGTAACATTGCTGGGACAGGGAGGAATAGTGGGATTGAAATCCACAGAGAGCCTTTCAAATTGGGATACTAGCTGCTGTCAAAGGAGCTGAAAAATGAGTCTCGACAAGGAGGTATTTTTGGACTGATTTATCAGCAGAGCATATCATTCTGTAAACTCCTTTTTGAGCAAATATTTCTTTCCCTTCTATTATTTATTCATATCCACATTAAATCTCATACACAAGCCACCAGATTCTAACCTGCTGAGGAGGGCAAAGCAGTATGCTTCCCATCTGTTCCACTCAGCCTACAAGATGCTCTGGATCTTATTCTGCCTTTCTAGAAGGAAAATCTTCCCCTTTCTTGCAATCATCTTCCCAGACACAAAACAGGGGTAAGTAAGGGTGAGGAAGGCTGTAAATTCACTTCAAAGTCTGAACTTTCTGTCGCAGAAAGCTGAAAAAGGACAGCCTGAATGCAACAACCCACTGCTGGGTTTCAGCAGTCACAGCTGCTCTGAGGCGGAGCTCGGCGCTCTGGAGCGGTCACCACATCCTCCTCCTCCTCCCTTCCCTGCTGGCTTCAATGAATAAAAGAGAGGACAACACACAGAACTGGGCAGCTGGCAGAGAGCAGGAACCCCTCAGCCTGCACCCTGCCCTCCCTCCCCTGCTGCTTTGCAGGTGTCAGGACCAGGGACATTCCTGCTCCAGCCACAGGGGAGGGACAACCTGCAGAGGGCAGGGGGCTGGCACAGGAGCTACAGGGCTGCTCTCTGCCAATGTAACACATTTTTCACATCTAGATCAAATTCTCAAAAGCTATCAGGATTCTAGCTTTAGATCAAGGATGTTTTAGCAATGTAAAGTCCTCATAAACCCTCTAGCCTGGGGAGAGTTTCATCCATTAAAGCAGGACAGAGAGGTGTCAGAATCACACATTTATCCAAAGGTGTAACTACACTCCCTCCCCCTGGTGCTGCCATGAACGCAGCTTCAGCTGGGAACACCCCCAGCCCTACACACACACGGTATTTAATATCAATTAATGTTTTATCAAAATCGTGAGTAGAAGGAAGATACTAATTACAGAACCTGGTATTAGAGAGAAACTGCTGCAGTAGATCCTTCTTCCCCAAATGAGGTCTTCAGGGGAATAACATAATTAAGGTACATGCAAAAAAGCCTGTGAGCTAGCCAAAGCAGTGTTTTATAATCAAAATACCATTCCACAAATGCAAAGGTCACCTTACCTAAAACTGAGGAAAACTGAAAAAAGTAATTTGATAAATCAAATAAGAAGTGGGTTTTTTTTAACTCCTTCTCATAGAAATAAAAAATAAAATAACAGAGATGCCTTACAGCCAATGTCTAAAAGTAAAAAAAGCAATCAGGTGCAACAGTTAAATCCAAAGGCGTTTCCCATTTCAAGTCAAGCTCATTGCAGGGAAAACAGAGCAAACTAATTATGATGTAAATCCACAATGAATGATGCAGAAATAGTATGCAGTGTAAACAATAATTTTGAAATTCCCAGTTTATATCAGCACTGATATGTTTTATACACTCCAGAAGTGTAACTCAGAAAAGACATTTTTGCACTAATGAGAGACTTCTACTTTTTAATCAAAGAATAAATTAAAGCACTTTCAAAAGCATGCCAGCCTCATTAATTAGTTCCATTAAAATGTAAAAGACGAGTACATACATGTGCCTCACTTTGTGCTTGCATCTCTTTACCTTAAATATCCTATCATGTATTATTACAGGCTTAGCTGGAAATAATATCTATTAGTATTAATATTCCTTGATACCTCTCATTAGAAGATCCTGCATTCAATTGTTTACAATTTATCTCAATTATAACTATTTGGGCTGAAGTTTTCACAGTGGGCATTTTAGCGAACTTCAGCAAAAGCACTGCATTTTCCAAGGATGAAATAAGGGGAAATAAACAATTTAACCTGTAAAAAATCTAGCAATTGCTTCTTCAACATAAAAAAAAAAAATTCCAAATGAATCCACTTCAGCAAACATATTTTGGATAAGGTTTGAAATCTAAGAGAAGGCTGCTTTGTGCTGCCCCTATGAAAATCCTTTGGCATTTAGGATGTTATAATCTGCTCTGCTTTCCACAAATCAATTTATTCATCCATAGATGGTGAAGTCTTTCAGCTTCATTCCTTGATTGTACCAATCTAAAAGTGAGAAATAACCAGGATGGGGACTCTGCTGAGTGTCCACCCAGATCTAGTGATTTCCTCTATGGGCTCCTGCATCCCCCAGGTTAAAAGCTCCATTTGCTCATGACAAAGCTCATATCTCCCCAAACATGTACCCATGCAGAGGGTGATAAACACCATCTGGGCAGCTTCCCTTAGATGGAGTGTGGGAGATCTCCGTGGATTTAAGCATTTCAGCACTTTTAAGCACCTTGCACCTCCAGCAGGTATTAGGACAATGCCTCGAGAGAGAATTGCTTTATATTCAATTCTCTTTCAAAAGGTAGAAAATCACCCAAATCAAATACCCACACACCATTTTCAGAAATGTTTTTGGATGGCCACACTTATCACCCAAGAGTGAAGAAATGCTAAATAAAAGCTTCTCTCTGCAACTGTAAGTCATTCCTCTTTTTGTAAGAATTATCCTAGTCTTTCTATTTTCCCCACAGGGCCAATTTCAGCCAGTGCACAGCAGGAATCACGTTCACTAAATGAGCAACGATTCAATAATTTCTCCTTCTGTCACTGTTCATTACTGGTCTAGAGCCTTACTTTTTGCATACTATTTAGTCCAAGTTCTAAAGCAGCATTGTTTCTGTATTTGCCAGTGCAGTATCACTTCCAATTATCATTTCCAATACAGCAATTGACTTATTTCCCCAATTTCCCTGCAAGACAAGACGTTCTTTTTTTTCATCTAGAAATGGAAAATGGAGTCCTTTTGTGTGTGGCATAAGCTGAAGGTGGAGTTTCAACCTAAAAGCCAAGTGAGTACAGGGGGAAAAAAAGCCTGTTTAACTCCTGAGGATGCTCACAAATTGGAGAATTGGATCCATGTCTAACAACTGACTGAACCTGCAAAGATGTGAGCCCATTACTGCAGACACAAGATGCCAACAGCACTCATGCACCAAGCAAAGAGCCTGCTTTGCAAAGCTCTACCAAACTGTAAGGATGCTGCTCACCAGAATCAGGGGAATGTACTGATGCTCCTAAGGGGTAGAATATGGAAAATTGCACAAGACCTACTACAGCCTGAGAAACAGCAGTCACCAGCTAACAGCCCTTTGCACCCAAAGCCCTCAGCTGAGCTTCCAACCAAAGGGCACCAGGTTTGGTCAATGCTCAGCAGCCTGGCCTAGTTCTAGGTGCATGTTCCAGTTAAGGTCACTTTTGAAGGCAGCCCTGGATGCTTAGAACAAGCCTTGCTGCAGCTCCAGAGCCCCCTGGAGCAGCTGTGGCTTTCACAAGAGGCAATTCCATTAAACAGCTGTGAACAGAGCAAGAATTTACTCTACTGTGACTTCATTTTCTGTGATTTTATCTACTTATCTTTACTGAATAAAACAATTTTGGTCTGATTTTATTGTCTCATCGGTCAGACTAACAGGTGTCCCAGTCATAAGAGTTATAAGTAGATGCATGTTTCCTCTGAAACTGGAGAAATGACTTCTTGGTTCTGTATCAAACAAAAGGACTCTTTAGAGAGGAAGAATCAGCAAGCACATGGTTTTTCAACACAGTATTAGCACTAGACATTAACATATAAGAGTGGCAAACCCAGCCCACTGTTATTGTAAAGGTAGAAATCACATGAAAAACGAAATTTCTCTGTACCAAACACTCTCCTTGTGATACTAAGCCCTATTCTGTGTGAGCTGAAAGTGCTGCCACATTCACTGCATGCTGACAGCTGAGTTAAGAAGTGTAACAGTAGGATACAGAGGTGTCAAGATTGCTGAAATTAATACTGGGGTGTGCAGTGTTTAGCTTGTTGACTCAGCTAACAGGTGTGGTGGAGAAGCAGTATCATGTGACAGTAGAGGCACTGCAATTTCGCATAAAGCTATTTGTTTTTGGAAAGATTTCTGATGCTTTCTTAGAAAATGTGTATTTTATACTAGACTTTTAGCTGAAGATATCAGTTTCCTGCATAGGCATATGTCTGTTATTACAGATGGGGAAAATGCAGCAGAGATGGAGCTACTCAAAGAGAGCAGCCAAGTGAATGATTTAGGACTCTGAATTACAGTGCTCTATCCCCTTTCCCACACTCTAACCAAGAGAGTCCAATCCTTGCAAGACAAAGGTTTTGTACTCATGCAATAAGTGGCATTCTTTCAGATCCCCCTTGTGCCACTGAGCTGTACAATGAGATCCCTCAGAATCAGGCTGTAAGGTTGGGGAAAGGTTCCAGAGCCCCCTTTATCAAGAGAACACATGTCTGCTGCCTGTTTAGGGGAGAGGCTGCTCAACACAAACAGTTGAGGACATGGTTTCATGCTGAGCAGTTCCAACACCACCCAGTAAACAGCAGCTCCCTGCCACAGGCTACCAAACCCCTTGCAATGGGATTGCAACAACCCCTTACATATCCTGCTCATCTCTCTTCAAGTATCAAGGTCCTTTTGCCCTTAATCTTTATAGGGTATTTTCTCTCTTTCTTTTTTCCAATTTAACTTGCTCTGATGTGGGAGACTACTGGGGTGTCTTGAAGTCAGTAAACACACCTGAGTAATAAATCTGTTGCTCTGAACCACATAGTAAAGACAAAACTGTCTTCTGCTGAAATTGTTCCAGTATAGGAGAATCAAAATTCAGATCTAGAATTTCATATTATTCTTTTTGAGAAGAGAGGGACATTTCTTGTCTTACCCAGAGAGCTGCTATAAGCTTTGCATTTGCTTCACTTTGGGAACCTTGAGATCACCCCAAATCTTGGGAGGTTACCAGAGAGCTCAGACATGATGGCAATGAGCTCACTGAGACATTGATGTGGACACTGCAACTTCCTGAGTAAACAGTGGTCCCTCACATCCAAGAACACTAAATTCTTACTGACTCAGCCTCATAGTAGGCTATATTTTAACAACACTACCACTAATCCTGACCCCACTGCAATGAACTCCAGTATTTCCTCACTGGATTCTGAGCACAGCTGTGCAAATGACAGATTTCCCTGGAATACCCATAGTTTGGAACACCCTGTTGGGGGTGAATCACCTCAGGCTGAGAAAGAACTGGACACTAACCTCTTATAGTCTAGGTATGTGCTCTGCCCACTGGCTGTTGTGCAAAGTGCTCTGCTCAGAACCTCAGCTTCTGGATCAAACAGGGCAAAGGAGGAAACAGCCTCTTCTCAGGCTTCATCACTACCCACTGATCTCCAGACAGATCACCCAGATTTCATGCAGCAAATGTCAGTCTTTTCCTTATTCCCAGCAGCATTAATGCTGCCTTTGCTCAGTGGTGTTGCAACCTCTGCAGCTCGTTACTGCTCCAAAACAAGGCCCTTGCTCCCTCATCTTGTATGCACCAGAGCTGATGGCAGCACTCCCTTTTAGCCACTCAGGGACACACTAAACCATTGTACAAGTTCTATATTTAGGGTGCCCATGGAACAGGATTCCACTGGAACAAGCAGCAGAGGGTTACACAAGTGCAAGCCATAAGACATCTGCTTTGCTGCTGCCACTCAGGGCAGTGATGTACCAAAACATCACCAGAGCTTTTGAAGAAGAACTGGAACCATAATTGTTTTCAAATTAATTTAATTTTTGCTACTTTTCTTTCTTACTCTACGGAGAAAGCACATTCCACTGAGAAACTCTGAGAATTGCCTCCAGAATATGTATTCCATCAGTCGTATTTCTTAGGCTAAGCTTAAGTCAAGGATGTAACCACCAGAGAAAGATCAGTAGGGCTGGCTTCTATTAAAATTAGGGGCTTACTTAGCCTGACCAGGTACATCACAAATGATAGCACAGACTTGATGAAAACATTAACACAGGGCAGTTTTAAAGTTAATCTGACAGGAAGAAAGTGTTTAAACAAAGACATCATACCTTTATATCCATCTATGTTCATATTCAGCTTGAATTTTCTTACTGGTTTAAAATTTATCACTGGGATACCAGTTAGAGCAGCAAAAAGAAAATTACCAAATGTCTCAAATGTCTTAGGCAGCCACATACATAAGCTCATTGTAACATATATACAGATATTTACATTCCAGGCTCTACACACTTCATGGTTTTAAGTGCATATTTCCTACAGACAAAGAAATCTGAGGTCATCAGTTATTACATTCATGTTACCTGAACATCTTGCATTTTAGTAAAGTTTCCATGCACAAGCAATATTAACATCTGTTTCAAGGATCTCTGCTGGAATTGTAGCTTCACACAGCCAAATTGCCTATGCTTTCACCAGGGAAATGGCTATTTATTTTATGCAGCCATCTGGGCTCTAAATACTATGTTTTGTCACTTGTGGTCTTGTTTTCCAGGGTTTCTTATTTGAAATTTGATTTCTTCATAACTTATTTCTTCTGTAAATGACATTTTTTTAGTAATCAAACTTGTGAATGAATGGTTCATTAGAGACTTACAACATCAGTGTCAATTCATAAATATTTTGGATAGAGAGCCAAACCCTAATTGCAGCAGCTTTGATAGTCAACATTTTTTTTCCTTTGGAATCATATGTAAATATATTCTTTACAAGCCCATCTCCCAGTTAGATGAAGGACACATGTTGTTGTAGAAGTTAATACCTCAGGATGATACTGGTCAAGTTGTTTGAACACAGACCCTTGTGGTCTCAAAGCCCAGACCCGATAATTTTTTAACAGAAGGGTTTATGGTAATGACCAACAGCATAGACTTTCACAAATCTCTATCAAGCATTATTTTTCTTGAATTATGATAGAAATACAAATACTTCTTTCTCTTCTCATATTATGCCTTTCAGATGTCCTCTTAATAGATTTCAGTACCACATCACAATCAAGAAAGTACCAGGTGTCTTGGAAAGCCATTGAGAGAAGCTGTGAGAAGCCCTGGGTCAGATGAGAGCAGCTGACCTTCCCAATCCTTGTTTGCTGTAGTCACAAACTGGTTTGTGATCCACCATAGGGCTCACTGACAAAAAGGAACCAAGAGCAGGACTCCAAGCCCCCTCAATCTGCTCACTGCTCTCCAGACACACAACCAGCATCTCTTTTTAGCCATGAGGGAGTTCTCTGTAAGGTAGATTGAAAGCTCCACCCTTCCACACAAGCAAGCCAAGAGCTCTCCCCTGCACAAGGGCCAATCCAACAGCAGCCCACCTTCTGTCAGCCACAGGCACCTCCACCCAGACACATCCTCCACCCAAGGGGATCCTCTCACTCTTCCCTCGGTTGCCTACTCTGTCTAGGAGGCCACACAAACCAGCTGGCACTAACCAAGCTGCCCTTTCCTCTCTGGGAAAGGGATAAAGCCATCAGAAGGAAGTGCATGGCTAAGCCAAGAAATATAAGCTCATTCAGTTTATTCTCCTTCCCCATCCCACAGCCTAATCATTGAGCAAAAGAACCAGCTCTCTTCTCACTGCTGGGACCACAGCTCCTTCCCAGTGGCAGCTCCAGTGACCCAACAGGTCCCCTTTTGACTCCCCCACAATCACACCAGGTTTCCTTACCAGCTCAACCCCAGGGTTCCCATAGCAGAGTCTCAGATGTCTTGTTCCAGAAAGCAATTTATTCACAGTGCAATAACACAGACACAGCTCACCTCAAGCTACCTGCATTAAACATATTCCTCAACACCATCACCTTTTATTATTTGTCTCACCTTACCCTCCCTGCACAATCCATGCTGTTTCTGCTCTCCTATCTTGTTTTTTGCCTTCCTTTCAGCCAGGTGCCGTGGCCTAATCATCAGCTTTATCACCTTCACCTGGATCAGTCAGCAAATGGCTGCTGGCAAACAACTTCCAGGCAGCAATCTCAATCTCTTCCTCCAAACTATTTCTTAAAACCTCTTCTTCCAAGAATACTTTTATATAACATACTTCTATATAACAAACCTTCTGAGACAAAGAGGAGCCCATCACAAACCCAGAAAAATCTAATAATTTTTGCCTATACTGCTGTCAACAGGTGCACAGCATTTGTAATGAGACAAATCTGAAAGGATCTGAAATCCTTTTCAGCTGATTGTTTGATTGAATGAAGAAATAATTACTCTTTCCTCTGAGGCTAAACTCAGGCAGACTGACAGAATCGTCTCCTTGCTCAACAGCAGTAAATATGAGCAAAACAGGTCTAAGCAGCTTTGACCCTTCAGGAGCTGTGTCTGCAGAGGAAGCTCTACCTCCCTTCCCTTTAGCCTGTGACACAAACCCCTGGCCTGAGTGCTTTCATTTTCCTGGAGTCACTGAGCCCAGGAAGTGACAGATAGGAGGAGGCCAATGCTGGGTCAAAATCAAGTTCCCACCCTGGAAGACAATTACCAGCCAGGTGTGGATGTGAAAGGCACTGGTTGGAGGGATGTTTGATGTGTGCCAGCATGAGACCGGGCTCAGGCACGTGCCATTCCCACTAATGGGGAAGCATGAGCAAAATTTCCTCAAAATAAAGAAGCAGAGAAGCAAATGATGAGACTCTGAAGCTGACTGCATATGGAACTTCAGGGCAGGACACCAGATAGCACCTTCCCTACCCTGTAATGATGAGTAACCTCAAATTTCAGTACAGATTACAGGGGCTTACTAAAGCAGTGTGACTACATGATGTAGTCAGAATAGTTATGATGCACCCATCTTGTTCATAGTGGTCATTAAGTTGCTTTATCTGTAACTGGCTTAATAACAATGAGGTGATGAGTGAATGGGGGAGAAAAAGTCATTTACTCGTCTCATTGGTCATTGTTTCCTACATGACTGGGATGTCTATGTGGGGAGAAACAAAAATGGAGAGAGAATTCCAGCAAAAAGACTTTATTAAAATAAGGGAAAGCGAGGTCTGTCCTTGTACCACAAGGCAGTGTTCTCCTAAATGAGGTGCATGCATTCAAGGGGGTACACAACACAATTTGCTGGAAGGGAGAAAATGGTTCTTACACCATTAAAATGAAAAGAAAATAAATCCCCAGTGTTTATTCCATTTGAATCTCATCCTTTTTTAATTTTGTGTGTTTTATAAGGTATATAATACATTTATAATTTATAGGGTGTAGTAGTGTGCTTACATGCTCAAAAACATTTTCCTGATAGGGGCACATGATCAAAAGGTTTGGAAACCCAAAGGACTGGTCTTGCAGGTAGCACCAGATCAGATCTAAAACTAGAAGCAGTGCTGAAACAACAAAACAGCTGGGGCAGGTAAGGGTCAGGGGAGCTGCACTACCCACAACACTTGTGCTAGGACCTGAAAATCCTGCCCTGAGCATCAGCCCATGAGAAGATCACAGTGAACTGAACAATCTTCTGAATGGCAAAGACACAATCACAAAAGAGGGAAAATTCAGTTCCTTGTTAATGCATCTTGCTGCTGTTCCAAATAATTGCATAAATGTGAGATTCATGCTGTAAGAACTCTCACCCATCTGCAGATGATGTTTTAAACCTACCACAGTATTTTCTGCAGACTTTCCTAACTCAAAGCATGCCATTCAGTATGGGCTGTATGCTTCTTATTAACAGCATTAAGCAAATAGAAGAGCAATTGTTCTAAGAAAAAAAGTTTGTTGCAGTATATGAATATGAAAATTGCTGCAGTAGGTAACAATAATTTGTAACCTAAAAAGGGTTTAACCTGGCATTCTTAACAGTGTATATTACTTCACTGATAGATCATAGCAGCTAATTTAGAGCTGTTAGGTCTATTGGATAAATATGTGGTCATCAGCACTTTAATGCATACCACTGTTACTTCAGACCTTAACAGCTGCTTTGGAGCTGTCAGCCTAGTTTGTCACAATCTATTTTAATCTAAAAAAAAAAATCCTAATTACTTTGTAGTTGCTAATGCACAGTTTAAATTGATTGTTTGGTGTCATAGCTGAGCATTGTTTGAGGAGGTGAAATACTATAAAGAACAGGTATTGCTACCATCAAACAAATCACAGCAGAGTCAAACTCAGAGTTAATAACAGAGATGCCTACCATGTGTTTACAGAGAACAAACAATAAGAAAAGAGAGGATGTGAGACAGATTATTTCTTTGTTTAACTCTGTACTCTGCTACTTTAAAAACCTAAGAGGAGCCATTAAAGCTATGTTTATCATTAAAAAGCAATATCTGCTTGCTACCCCACTTCCCAGCTCAACTCCCTGCTGCCAGCCAGCTGGGAAAGCTCTGCTGGGAAAGGGGGTGCAGCCCAGCTCCTCCAGTGTAGCAACACGTTTGGGTTTAACCAGCATAGTGAGAGCTTCCCGCAGAGGAATTCAGTGGAAAGAGCAGTGCCACCTTTTCCTGTCTTCTGGCAACTGGCACATTACATTCCTGCTCTGCCCATAAGCACAGACAAGTGGTTGAGAAGGTCAGAGAGGCACCCAGCCTTACAGATAAGAAATGGGGGGTTCAGCTGTTTTGAAGCACAGGCAGAGGCCAATGTAAATGCTCAGAAAACCCAGCTGTCTGTCTCTACCCGTCTCTGCTCAGAATGTGATTCTCTATAATCATGTCATTCAAAGAGACTTTTGCTAAGTACTGAGGGAAAAGTGGCATCCTTTGGTGAGGGGAGGAAAATGCCTGTTGCTGCAAGCTATCCATCATCTTCAAAAAGTCCAAGAGGTATTAAAGCTCCCTAAATTTTTATTCCCAACAGAGCAGGATAAGTTCAGTGTTTTCTTGACAGGCAGTCCTCCCATGTCAAAATCTACTTCCCAATACAGTTTTGGAAGCATTCACATGCCTGGTAGGTTGGATAATAAATAAACACCCATCATGTCTTTATCTGAGAAAGATTTTCTTGCTGCTTTTTCCTTTTTTTCTCCTTGCACATTTGGGGAAAGCCATTCTCACACCCCCCCAATCTCCCCTCCTCTCCCAGCCAGGAAACAGTCATTTTGAGGCAAGACCTTAAAATTGATGATTTTGAAAGTTTTCCCTATTGCCATGCTGTTCTGCTCCTGCATTCCTGTGGTGCCAACAGATGAAGTTGTAAGCCTGTTCGCCTCCCTGCATCTAATCCTGATACTACTCAGCAGCAGGGAAGGTGGGCAAATGTTCACTAGCAGTTGTTGGCAAAGAAACACAGCAGGATTTAAACTGGATGATGCCACTGCATGTGTAAAACAACCATTTGAGCAAATGCTGCTATAGCAGCATCTTTAACCAGTAAAACAGAATTTGCTGTTAACCTTTTGTTTTCTAGCTAGCTGTG
>JACBWW010000039.1:1350279-1399528 GCA_020086605.1 Lanius collurio
AGACGTGGTGCAGGCTCTGGGTGATGAGATGAAAGAGCTGTCCTGCTGTTGAAGCCCTATCATAGCTCCCATCTCAGCATCCACTCCTGGACACAGCTTTTGAGCACTGGGCCAAGTTGTTTAGCCTTGTATTTATTTAATCTTCGTGAAGATAAAGAGGGATGTTCCACTGAGAGCTCTTTTGTTTCACTCTCTATCAGTTCAATAGGAGAGAGAGCAGAGCTAAAGCCACAAGCAATGGTTTGTTTATCTTGTAAGTCTTCTAAAGCCTTGTCATCATATGCTGTATTATGTTGTCTTTTTTACTGAGTGACCATTGCTCTATTGTACACCATCTGCCTTTTTGTGACTTGATGAACCACATTGTAAAAGGCAGAAATCAATAAAGTTTTCTAGAATCCAAAACCTTGGAGGGAAAAATGTTTTCCTGCAGCACCATCTTGTGGTCCCTGATTTTAGTACTGAAGATGTCCCTCCCTCTCCCTGGGCCTGGAAGGTCTTTCTGCAGACTTGGGAACCACACCCAGCTTTCGGCAGCTTCTTTTCTAGCCACAGAGGTGCTCTGAGGAGCCTGGCAAAAAATGTCTGTGCCCTCTTGTAGCTGGGCTGGACCTCATCGAGTTTTTGGAAGGGATAGAAGGGACAAAGGAAAACTGAATTTGGCTCAGCAACATGCAGCTTGATATACATGGTACAATCAGCAGCTTAGGCACTGAGGAAAAGACATGTTTCAGTTAGATGTGGGGTAACCCTATGTTGAAATTGTTCTGTAATATGTTTAGGTCCAGGAGCTCAAAAACAAGGAAACAAAAAGATATTATGCACGGTATCTGAATATTCAGTGGAAGCAAGCAGCCAATCAGCTGATCAAAGCATCCACCTTTTTGTGACATTGTCAGTACAGTTTGCATCACACACAGGCCTGTGAATAAATGTCTGTGCTTTGACCCTAATGTGGCAATCTTGGCCATCAACAGTAATGAAATAGCTATTATGACATCTTAGACACAGATAGCAGTTATTTAAGCAATACCCATGGCTTGACAGCTACTGATTCGATGCACTGTCAAACTAATTGAGAAATGAAAATGTAAAATCAGAATTTTTGTCTTTTCCAACTGAAAAGCAAACCTCCAGCTTTTTAGAACACCTTCACAGCAAAGCTGCTGCATGGAGAAGGACAGGCCCCACGTTCATGCACTGTGCTCTCAACTGCTGTCCCACTAAGGGGAACACAACCCTGGCTGTGACTTTTTCTCACCCCCCCTTCTAACAGAACATTTTGCTTAAGCTCCTCTTGTTCTGGTGCTGCCAGTTACTGCAGATGTGCTGATTGTTCACCCTTCAATAGAGGTGTTTTATCAGAGCGTGTCCCTTTGTCAAGATGTTCTGTGACATTGAAACCATTTGTGCTGCCAATGACATGGAAAGTGGAGGAATTTATTGCCCTTCAAATCAAAATCATGAAGCACCACACAAAAGCCTAACTTTCTGTGGAGCACAACTCACTCTCTGTAATCACTGGCCACGGAGATTTCTCTGGTTTCTCACGTGCACAGTTCAGCTGTGACAGAGCCTCAGAATTCATGTAGCAAGAAACTGGTTTTTGTCAAAATGTCCATATACAGACTTCACCTTCCATAAAAATAGTATCAAAAAGAGCAAATACACATCTGATTTAGAAGGCAAACAGTGCCCTGTTCACTTTCCACTGTTCTGCTGCTCCACATCAAAAATAGTGTAATACTTTTGCTTGCAAAATTTTAACCAAATCATCTGTAACATAATGCTTGTGGCAATGGTTGCAATGTCAGGCTTTAAAGCATATCTGATCATCAGCAAGCACTCCAACAACTCCCTGAGATTGCCCATATACATAGTCCACCCACATTACACTTGGATTTTTAGTGATCCCTTTTTTAGGACTTTAGGAAACTAAGAAAAATGTTTTAAACAGGGAATTCTGAAAGTACAGTTTCTAAGAATCCCTCATAATATTTACACTCCAGCTTAGGACCAAGTCTCCATTCCTGACAGTTGTAGCTCTTGGAAATTCTGCTACATGGACTTCACAGTCCCAAAGAAATACAAGTGATTGCATTATTAAGGGTGATACTGACTTCTACTGACATTATTTTACGTGCTCACTCTCCAGTCAGCAGAAAAGTGTTGAAAAGTGTTACATATTTGTTCCTTTTTTTTTTTTTTTTTGGTTACAATATGGAAGAGAAATTGCATTTTGGAATCACCTACTTTGGGAGGCAGGTCATCATCCTAAGATCAAAAAACATTGTGTGGTGCAGCGATACCCAGCGGAGAGAACAACTGCAGAGACAACACTCTCACAGTTTCCTTAAGTGCTCTGCATTTTGGCCAAGCATATCTTTAAAGCAGTTGCCCAACAACAGATTTCCTGAATCCTCTGTAGCCTGGGAAAGAATTAGCTGTTCTGCTCAGCAAGAGTAGCAATACTGTGCTGTGGAGCCATCCAACACAGAACCAGAGCAAGCTTCTGCTCACCAATTTAATGAGTGACAGCACTCCCTTAATCTTTTTCTAAGCCTGACTCCTAAGCTGAGTTTGGGCACATAACTGGTGTCTTTATAGCCCTCCACAAGGATGCTACTCCATGAAGGGAACACTGACTTTACTATTCAGGGGTTGCCATGAGCAGTTTGCCTTTCAGTGTTACTGGTGGTTTTTTGTACAGGAGGTACAGAATGAGTGCAAGAAATTAGAATGAAAAACTTTTACTGCAAAATCAATAGTATTATCAAGGGTTAACAACTTGTATTACTTCAATGCTAAAACAAAAAGTGTCCTTTTCTGGGAGATGGTCAAATAATCCTGGTGTCTTCCGTTTGATCTTCAGGATCAGGTGGATATTCCTATATACCAAAGGGAGAAAAAAAAATCCCAAACATGAGTATAACTTGATTTAGGGACACCTTTGCATTTCTGCCAGATCAATACTCTGGCTGAAATATTTCCTTATTGTCTAATGAGCTCCCTGACACTTTTTTACTTCATTGTGACCTTCAGTGGACTATAGCCTGGCATGGTCACATGAAGTAAATAGCATTTCACCCTCAGATTACATTTATTTCAGTAGTCAATTGCTCTCCAGCATTGAAGAAGAATGCCAAGAATGCCAAGATGTGGAGTTATGGGAATCCTTCAGCTAAAAAGCACCCCTCTCCATTCAGAAAGACAGGCTGTTGAGTGTCTGTCAATGGACCTGCCTCTCCTGAAAGCAGCAAACCCACTGCTTTTCCCCTTTCTCATGCAACAATTTGCACATGACATAAGGAACACTGAAGTGGCAGAGGGCTTTAGCCTCAGACTGTTCATGGCTCTGCTGGCAGCCCAGGACAGCAACCAAACTCTTGCAAACTCATTACTTGTCCCACAACAGAACGGTGATCCCTGAAGGAGATCCCTGACAAGCAGTGCCTTTGGACAATGTCTGCTGCACCAGGAGGCAGCAGGCATTTGGTAGTGCCTATCTTCAGTATTCTGCACAGACTCAACAGAACAACCCTAAACATAGAACAAAAGAATACCCCAAAGTTAGTTTACCTTCGTTTTCTTTCGTCCTTTTGGTTCTTTCTTAAGTCAGTCCAGTAAATGGCGATGAAGCTCCTCATCATGAGTCGTCTTCCCACAGACTCTTTTTTCCCGTGCAATTTTCTGTACTTTTTTGCTTATCTTTTGTAAAGGATTGATACATGGACTGCAACATATTAAAACAGCATTGGTTGACTTCCACAGCAGGAATTAAGAGGTCACCTAGACTTCAGCCATGAAATCCTAGCTCCAGTGAAAAAACTCACAAAGCTATGGTTGACTTCAGAGGCCATCAGGAGATTCATTACCAGAAGAAAGATTAAGGTGAGGAAAAACACTTCAATGCTTTTCCTGTTTCTTACATTTTCCTTGTGAATTTCACCTTCTGATTCACAGAATCATTCAGGGTTGGAAATACCTGTAAGATCATCAATCCCAGCCATTAACCCAGCACTGCCCAGTCCACACAAGGCACACACAGGGCTCCCCTCGCTGCCCAGCTCTCCCTGGGAGAGGATCTCTGCACAGAGTTGCTTATCTCATCCCCAGCAGGCAAGGATGAGGACAGAATGCAGCCATGACCAGAAGTTTCCCTGGTAAGAAGTCAACAAAATTCTGTAGTCTGCTTCCCACAGCTGTACTAGGGATTGGGCAGGGATGAAGACTTTTCTAATTCTATTTTTTAAATCTCCGCAGTATTATTCAAAAGTAGTGCTCTTTAAGTGCACCTGCATTTTTCTGACCTTTTGGGTTTTAACCTACCTTTCCTTGCATGTGATTCCTAAAGCAGACTAACAAAACTGAGAGGAATAAGGTAGACTGGCACATTTATGGATACAGCAAAAGCATCAGAGCACAGCTCTAGTCAGGAGATGCTGTGTTGATGGCACACAAGGGAAATTGCCAATCGGCAGGGAACAGACATGTAGATTCTGCTTCCTGCATGAAAAACACCATTGGAAGGAGGCAAACACACAGTTTGTCCATGGGGATGTGGAAAGTAACAAAGCCTCACTGGCTTGGGAAATTACTAGAGTTGATCAAGTGTGGCAAGGAGAGGAGTTCTGAGCTCCCTCTCAATTTTGCAGGAATTCCACACTCCTACATTTTCTTTGTTCAGCCACGGTATAGAAACCTTGCAATTTACTCTAGAAGAGGCAAAGTGGAGTTAAACAATTATCCCAAATTTCATCAGCAAAAGTTCTCTTTTTTAATTTTTTTTTGATAACTCTAGAGAACAATTTTTGCTTTTGTGCACACCAGTTGCAGTACAGATTTGGCATGGCATGAACTCTCTGAATAATGACTGTATAATGTTGAAAACAAAAGAATTTCTATCCAAAGAGAAGGTTTTTTTGCTTATTAAAGGAATGTTTTTCAAAGCTCTATCAACTGTCTCTAAAACTGTTCAAACTCAAAGTTACAGTGTGATCAGATTGCACCTTTCCCAGAACTCAAATATATGATGTTGGAAATCTAAATCATTTAGCATCTGGGTAATTACTGCATTAAAAAACAAAGCAAAAAACCAAGTCATAGCAGAAGAGCAAAATTCTTAGTTTCACTGGCTATGAAAAAACACAGAAATGATCATTTAAACATTAGTGTGAATTCTCCCAAAATGAACACATATTAATTCATTTTCCAGAAAATTTATGATAATTTCATGTTGATTCTTTGCCTCCTGTTTTCAGAGTCACTGATGACTCAGTGCAGCTATCTGTATGCTGAGCATCAGCTGTTGAGCACAGTGTAAGATGTAATGTGGAGATTTTCACAGCAGGTTTTGTCAAAATGTGGGACTCCACAGCAAACAGCCATCTGCCAAGCAGCCTCATTAGTAAAGTCTACGTGTGTGTGTATACATGCAAGTATAGGATCCCACACAGACTACTATATCTTAGCAGAGCAAAAGTTTAACACTTGGAGGAAAAAATCTTCACTAAAAAGACAATTCTGTCATGTTAACCAACTTGTAGCACCAGCCATTCAATATGAACTACTACCCAAGCAGAATAAAGCATTGTTAATTCATTCCATCAGTTTAATGACCTTGATGTTGTGGAGCTTCCATTTTCCCTGTATTGCTGAAACTCTTCACAGTATCAAACACTCAACTGCTTGCATAGACCTCACAGGCTGCAGTGTGCCCTATACATTAAAAACCCCACACTGCATGTTAGAAGTGTTAGAGATAATTAATTCCCAACTCACAGCTCATCTCTCTTACTCTATTCAGGTCTCACACTTTGTTCTTCCCTTCCTTGTCTTACTGCAGAACTCCAGGTCTGTCCTGGAAGGAGCCTGTTTTTGTGTTTGACATGCAACTTCCCAAGCAAGTGAAGTAAGATTAAGTCCAAGTCTTTTCTATCCAGTTCTTTAGAAAGAGTACAGGGGCATTAAATAACTGGTTTTGTCCTTAAGCCAAATTGACTCTGTTTTATGCAGCTTCAAAATAGAAGAACTCATCTTTTATGTTTGAACATTAGTTTCCTGACCTTTTTTTCCCCAATCTTTTCTCCCCTCACCTACTTCAAAGATGTCAGTTCTCCATATTTTCACCATTTAGAAACAGTACTTCATAAATTGGGTTTGCTCTAACACTTACCTCCTCTGCAAAAAGGCACAGCAACAGAGTGGTAGAAACCCCAAAATCAAAAATCCTCCTCCGGCAAGCAGAACCACTCGAATGGCCAGCTGCACATCTGTAGGGGCAGCAGAAGTCTGCATTAGTTCTGAATAATTCTGATACAGACACTGAGGGTCAGGTGACAGGATCAGCCTCTGTGACAGACATCCTTACTGCCAAGGAGTCACAGCCACGTTGCTACCCAGCTCAGACAGAGGATCTGCCAGCAAAGCTCTGGCAGCACTCACACCTGAAGACACACTGCTACCTGAAGACTTCAGTAAATGCCAAGGAAAATTACCATCTCTCAGATGAATTTTATGTTGGACTCAATGATCACAAGGGTCTTTTCTAACCTCAATGATTCCATAATTCAGCAGCACAATGACAAAATAGTAGGTGTTAGAAATGACCTCAGATGAGAAAGAAAGACCTGGTCTCAAATATCACTTGAGTTTGAAAAGCAAAAGTGTTGGTTTAGTTTCAGAGGCAATCAGGGTTTGGGTGAGCCCAGGCACAGGGCAGGGTTGAGTGGGAGGAATAAATATCAGTTAAGAAAAACAAAGTCCCTTAGAAGCTGCTTTAAGAATGGAGACAAAAGCTTTCAAATTAATTCTTTTTATCTACTTCAGTTCATAACTTTTGTAGCATTTTCCTAAGGCCTTATTTTATTCCTAGTGAAATTCAAGACAAACGTGCCAAGGAGAAGAACCATTCAGTATGCAGCCTGTGACCAGCTTACAAGCACAAATGCCATGAGTCTAATACCTGCTAAGTGCTTCTGTTTTGTCAACAGATTGCTACAAGGCAAACAGTAAGTGTTTGTATTTTCTTTGGACATAGGCTGTACATCCAGGAGCATTCAAGGAGCTCATTATTCTATGAACAAATAATTCTGTAAAATAGTCAACCCTTGATATTGATGTCCAAACAATCAAAGCCTAACTGTAATGAGGAATCAAGCAGTCACAGCTGAATAAGTATAAAATTTTCTTGAGTATGTATCTTAAAAATGAGCAGAAGAGCTATAATTTTCACTGTACAGCTTTTCTTCTTGCTGTAGTGAAGTGTCTTTTATACGTAATATAAAGGCCCAAGCTGGGAATGAATGTTATCAAAACATTTAATTTCTGTCATATGTGCCTAACAAACAGATTCTGATGGCATCACACTGGGTAATACTTTCTTCAATCAGAAATTATCTAGCTAGTAGTAACTACACGTGCCCCAGCACTGGAATGTGGAACTGCTCAAGCACTAGAAAGATTTCAAAGTCTTATCCTGGCCTCAGCTTGCTCCTGAAGAAGCACAAACAAGAGAAAGTGAATTCATGTTAGCTGACAAGTAACCTTGGGGTTTCATATTTGTATCAAGTCGTCTCTTCCAAAAAATTGGGGTATCACCTCTGAAATCAATGGAACTATGCTGAATTATACCAGGAAGAACTAAATGATTACATTTTCATTATGGATTCTTTATACTAACTTAACATCCATGTTTGGCAAGACTGCTTGTGTCTGAAAACTCTTCGTACATTAATTCAAAATTTGACTGGACACAGTCCCTGGCAAACCTGTTGCAGCTGATTTTGGTAGTACAGGGAGGATTAACTCCGTGGTTGTTAGAGGTCCTTTCCACACCCAATAATTCTGTCTCCAATAAAAAAATGTCTAAATTATTTGCTTTTTTCAGTTTGTTGAAGCAACCTCACCATGAAAAGAAACAACTGTTTCTAGAAAGCTATACAAGCAGGAAAAATTTATGATAAAAATTGAGATTTGATAGAACCCTTTCAGTAGACCAAAGACAACCATGGAGTTATAAGCAAAAATAGGTCTACAAAAAATACTTTTTTGCATTCTTTCATTTGAGGAAAAAAAAAAAAATCATGCTCACCAAGTTGATGCTCAAAGGAAAAAATGTAAAATGTAATGTTAAAGCTGCAATTTGGTAACACAGAACCACTGACATTTTGGCTGTAAGAGACTTCCACAGGTCAGGTAGATGAATCTTCCTCTTGAAGCAAGGCTACTACCAATATACAAGTGAGTTGTGTCTTGTTATACCCAAGTCTTGAAAACCTCCAAGGTTGGAGACTCCCTCACCTTTCTCATGAACTTTCCCCCCTAATATCTGAGCTAAATTTCCCAAGCATCAGTCAGTGGCAATTCCCACTTGTTAAATCACCTGGTTCTTCCAGGAAGAATTTGTGACTCTCATTTTAGCAACTTCTCTTCTACACAGTTCAGCAGCTCTTAAATAACCAATCAGCTTCCTCTTCACCATGTAAAATACATCCAGTTCCTTCACTTTTTCCTCACAGCACTTTCATGGAGTTACTACTTTGGATTAACTCCCACTTTCCACAAACAAAGCCTTTACTTCATTCTTCTTACTGACATACATGCCTATATTTATTTATATGGCACTTGTTCTTTGCTTGTCAAGATATCTGGAAATTTTTCTATCAATTAATTGATTCCTTTATTACTATAGATGAAGAAATGCATGCAAGCTTGCAGTTACTCTAAAGAGAGGGGTGTCCTGAAAAGCTGAAGGTGTAAACAGCAACAAGAACTGTATTGTGTGACCAGGAGCAGGGTTTGTTACGAGGATTTGTGAGGAGTAGCCCAGAGCAGCACACTCACCGTCTCTCACTGGCATGTGGCACTGCTCATCCTGGCCAATTTTGAAAGGACAGCAGTGATTTTTTGAGCATTCAGACATGTTCAGGCCTTTTACAGGACAAGGAGTTAAGAGTTGCTCGTTGCTGAGGCGGCAAGCTTTAAAAAAAAAAAGAAAAAATTAATAAATTAGGTAAGATGTCTATCCTGGGAGCAATGTGAAACAGAAGGAAGTCATCACTTTGGTGTCTCTAGCATGTTTTGATTAATTAAATCTGCCAGAAAACAGCATCACTGACATTCCTTCATGTTCTTTCCCAAAACCTAACCAATTTTTATATTGAAATAAACAGAAAAGCTAAATCATGTAATGGAAAATCTTTAGTTTTGCTTTGTTTCTGTAAGAATCTATTACAAAGATGAATCTAAACACCGCTGTGCCGCTTTTTTTACTTACGTTTGTAAAATAAGTGAAAAAGACAAATTTTCTGACTGTACTGTTTCTAATTTAAAAAAAAAAAAAACCAACAGAAATTTAAGGCTCCTTTTTTTTTTTCTGAAGGACTGTATTGCAACTAACCATCTCTGTTTGACACTTATTATTTGTTTCTACAAGCAGCTGAAAATCAGCTCATAGGAAAAACACCCCATGACATCCAATCCAGTTATTGAACAATGTATTTAAGCAATTTTTGAGATTTTCTGTTTAACAGCAGATTTATTGATAGTCACTAGATACTCTGTGGGAATGGCTTAAATGTGTAGAATAGTTATAAATAGTAGATGTCTCTGAATATTTAATTCCTATAAAACATCCTATCGCATCCCTTATGTTATGGAGCAGCTGCAAAGCATCATTTGATTCCAACAACACCCCCAGGACTGGCTCTATTGTCAGTCTCACATTTGTCAGAGACATTACTGGTAGCCAAATTCAGTTTGTTAAATGGGGGGGATCAGGATCTTCACCAGTCCTCTGTGTTTACTTAGGGCTACATGTGAGCAATAGTGGTGGAGGCACACTGATATTAATGCAGAAACACACCAAGTGAAAAGTAGCATTTCTGCTTCTCCTTCCTGTTGGTCTGTGGTCTGATTATGGAACCAGGCTGGCAGGTTTTTTATATAACAAGTCTTTTCTGTACCCATAAATATTATCTTTCTTTTTGATACTAGCAAATTAGCATTGTGATTTCCATCTCAATAATTTTATGAAATAGTGTAATTCTTGGAATTTAACTTCAGCAGTCCAAAGGTGAGTGGATCATTCTAACCTAACAGGCCTAAAGCCTTCCTTAGCCAGTAGAAGTGGGAGAGACACCTGTGTGGGACAAAATCCTTCTCTCATTTAGGCTGTGCCAAATTCTCTTTTCTCTCTATGTGTATGTGGGAAGACAGAAAACTCGTTCAGATGAGATACAACAAAGTTGAGCCTGGTGGATCTTATGCCAAACTCTCAGCTTAATTTCAGCATTTCAGCACAGTCACATCACCAGTGATGGAGAGTTTTGCAGGAGGGTAGGAATGCAAACAAATCTCTGATTGTTCCAAAGAGGCACTGAGCAATCCCATTTTCAATAGCTCTAGTGAGTTTTACAGTATTACACTGAGGGTTTTGAACACATTAAATGCTGACAGGTAGGGGAGGGAGGGAGAGTGGACTGGAAGTGGGCAGAAGTGGGAAGGGAGAAACAATGCTGCAGTGGTGCAGTGACACTTACTCATTGGCCTGAAGAAGTTTAAGAAAGATTCAAATACTCCTTTCATTGTCATGTTAGGTTTGCTGGGTGCCTCTCCACTCTGCTCTGAACCAGTCTGAATCAGTGCTGCAAGAACTGAAGGTTCATAATGATTAGCTCATTACCATCAAAACTATCCGTAATTAATTAAAGCAATGACATTTTCATACTGATTATCACTCATTAGGAAGGCATTTACAGTCATCAGGAACTGTGTCTACTGATGGCCAGCAAGGTTAAGCACAGATGTCTTTCTGTTGTATTCACTTATATTGCTTTAAATTGCTTCATGAACCACAATGAGTAAAGAACTAAAGCTGTAAAATTTAAATTAAAGAATCCATTCATGTGGAAATTGTCAAGGATAAAAAGCCCTGCTGCTCACCTATGAGGTGCAGGTTAAATGAAAATGCTTTGCTGAATCTATAGTTATATTTCTCCTATGCACACAAGCAGAACTTTCAGCTTTTTAGATAAAGATCAGACCCCAGTTAAAACACAGAAACACGGTGAAAGGCACTTTTATCAGACACATGCACACAAACATGCATCTATCCCAGCATCTTATTTCAGTGACCTACTGCAGCTGCATAGAAAAGAGCAAAACATCCCTAAGTATAGAGGTACTGCACTGTTTACACAAAACCTACTGATTTCTTACTCTGGGACTTCCCTATCACCTTTCATTTACACTATTCTAAAAAAAATACAGCATCAGTAAACCTTTCTGCTTCCCTACATCTCTTCTTCATTAAACCAAAAGTGCAAATCACAGTAGGACTCCACTGGCAATCAACCACTCCCCAAGGAGGGGAAAAAAAGAGACCCAGTATTCCCACCTGCTTGCCTTTTTTCTCTCAGTGAGAGAAACTTCTACCATCACCACTTTAATAGCTTTCAGTGATGGAGTTTGCTGAAAGCCATTTCGTGGTGTTAGAGTTCCTTGTGAACAGAAGTGAGATCACAGCCTAACCAAAACCTAAGGTATTGAACAGCTTCAGTGTTTTGGGTAATTCTTCAGCTAACAGCATCAGGAGCATAAATTCCCTGCTTGTCCTGGGGCACAGCTTGGCTCTTCTGTGCCATACAAAACTCCCTAGGGAAGAAGAAGAACAGAGTAGAGAGAACTGAAGGTGATGTCAAAATAGAGAATCTGAAACTACTGTGCAACAGAAACGTGACCACTGAAGCTCACACTGACAGCTGTCCTGGGGGCCCTCTCCTTGCTTGTGCACAAGACAGGACAGAAAATGTTGAAGATTTTGTAAGGACTTCGTAAGAAGTTCATGAAATGAGGTTTCCAACATTCAGTTTGGTAAGATTTCTCTGAAAACCATGGCTGCCCTACACATTACTCTCTCCTATGAGGTTTAAAGAGACACGAGCCACACACTCAGGTTTAATGGCCATTGCTGTCCTGTTCATGTCAGAGCTCACACCCACCCTGGAAGCCTTTTACAACGACACAGCAACTGCCAGCCTTTCACTAAGAGAGGAAAAGGCTCTGAGGTCTGGTTTCTCAATGCATTAAGGATCAAATGCAAACATGTTTGGACTGATCCTTTATACATGTGTCAGATGACCAAACTTAACTTCTGTTGTGAGTGTAAGTTATCAGATAAAAACCTTTCTAATTACTTTGAGTCATCTGCTGTAGTAAGCAAATACATCAATTCTCAACAGACTATGAGAACACCCTTAATGGTATGCTGAAAAAGAAGTCGAAGGGGAGGAAAAGAAGAATCTATAATTGGGGAAAAATAGAAAAATCTATCAACTGTAAAATAAAAGCAAGTTGTACTGCCAGGGATGAAATAAACAGCATGTATTTCTTGTACAGGTGAACAGAGGGAAATGGGAACTACAGTTGTAGGAAAGAAAAATATTTAGCTCTATTTAGGTCTCAGAACTGAGCAATCCAATCTGAAGTAATTGCTTGTAATATTTCTCAGTATTTTCCAGTCAGTTCCTAGACAACAAAATCTGCAAATTTCTTGCTAGTAAATGTACTTGCTGCTTTTTTGACCATGTTTTTGTCCTTGCAATACTCACGTGAATGGATGCTACAAAGCAGGAGCAGGACCATGAAGACCCACGCTCGATGGGTGCCAAAGGGCAACATTACTGCAATAAAACCAAGAGCAATAATAGGTATAGGCTCCTGCATAAAACAAATTATTCATCTTCATATTTATGGGTTAGAGCAAACCTCAGAGCTGATTGCTGCATAGAGCAGGACTGACTTTTTTGCAAGAAAGTGGAGCCCAAAATCTCCTCTTATATTGGCAATAAATGATTTTGAAAAATCATTTATTGATTTTAAAAAAAAAGTTTAAAGGAGGGCATCTTGTTAACACAGACTAACCAAAAAATTATCTCTCTGAAGAGTTCCAGAGCTGGACACCTGGCACTTCAAAATATAGTTTTTAGCTAAAAATTTTAATCCAAGTTCAATGGATAAAACCAAGAGTGAAGAATGAATAACTTTTGAAAGCTTAAAACTGAATTCTAGTTTAGCTCATTAAATTCTTCACTCTTTTCACAATTGGAGCACATGAAGTGCTTTGGATAACATTTTTAAAAGGTGGTTCAAAATGCTATTATGGACAAAATACTTCTAGAAATCTCCATGTGATTCATAGCAATTTAACAGCAGGTTTAAGCTGAGTGTTATACCCCTAAGCAGCCCCTGATGACTGCTTTGCCAGATACTGTATTTCACTTTGCCTGCCCCTCCTGTTTTACCCTAAAAAGCTCTTTTTTTCAATTATTACCACTTAGTTGTAAAGACAGCTTCAACCTAGAGACAATTTTTTAGTGTTGGTGAGGGGAGAACCCCATTTTTGAAGTGCTGTACAGGGAAGAGACCGAGAGCATTTCACACGGACATTGCCCTTTGAGGGGTCAGCTCTTCCTGCACTCCTGCTCTCAGGGAGGAAAGCTTCCCTGCCCTTGGATGCAATGTGCTGTAGAGGAATATACACATACATTCTGTCCCATGGAGAAACGACTTTGGTAATGTGAAATTATTTCTCAGGAGGACAGGAATCATGTTTTCCAAGAGACTTATTAAAATCTAATACCACTCATGACGAATTGGGAAAACAAGGGAGAAGGAAAATAAAATTCTTGTTCTTGCCAGTACTTACTTCTTTTGCTGTCTCCTCCAGCCCTGCTGGAGCAGGGCACGAGCAGCTCTCCGGGGTGCAGCAAGCGCAGACTCACCGACAACCGTGGAACCAAAGCACGTCACAGTGACCGCCCCCATCCAGGTGCACGGAACAGCACGGATCAACAGAGGGGCCAGGAAAAACTCAGTGTGGTTGGGGGAAATCAGCCCCTGCTGAGACTGGTGGGAAGCCTCTCAAAAGACTTCTAATTGACCAAGTTAAAAACAAGTTTATACTCTTACCAATCACACTCCAGTGTACAATACAGAAACATCACCTAATTGTGCAGACCAGGTAATAGTTTAAGAGATCAAAATACACTCCTCTCAAATCACAAAGTTTGGTCAGAATGTTAAAGTTAGAGCTTCTCACTAACCCATGAAAGGTGAAATAATTAGGTAAGAGCATCACACCATTGCTTCACCATTATTTGCACACTTGAAACACCAACCTGACACGGATCTTTCTTAGACCTGGAAAGCCAACCCCATCCTGGGCAGCTTCAAAGGGATCATGGCCACCAAGTCAAAGGTGGTGATTCTGCCCCTCTGCTCCACTCTCTTGAGACCCACCTGGGGTACTGCAACCGGCTCTGGAGATCTGGCCTGGTTTCAGCTGGGACAGAGTTAAATTTTCTTCTCTGTACTGGCACAGTGCTGTGCCTTGGATTTAGGATGAGAATAATGTTGAAAACACATCGATGTTCAGTTGTTGCTAAGCAGTTCTTGCTCTCCATCAAGGACTTTTGAGTTCCCATGCTCTGGCAGGGGCCAGGTGCACCAGAAACCAGGAGGGAATATGGCCAGGACAGCCAACCTGGACTGGCCAAAGGGATATTCCATACCATGGCACGTCATGCCCAGTATATAAACTGCAGGAGCTGGCAGAGAGATGCCAACCACTGCCCAGGGATGGGATGGGCATTGGTCAGTGTATTGAAAAACTGCATTTTGCAGCTCCTGTTCCTCTTGGATTTAATCTCTTTTGCTCCTTTTCATCACTATTACTGTATTATATTGTCTTTCAATTACTAAATTATTCTTGAATCAACCCACAATTTTTACACTTTTGTTTCCCCTGATTCCCATCCCACTGGGAGGGTGGAGGGAGAAGAGGGCACTGAGTGAGTGAGCAGCTCAGGTGTTGGTGGCTGCAGTTATACCACAAGTTCCCTCATGTGATGGACATGGACCTTTTCAAGCTTGTCCAGAGGGGTGGAACAGCTCTGCTGAGAAGACAAGCTGAGAGACCTGGGCTTGTTCAGCCTTGACAAGGCTCTGGGGACACATTAAGGCCCCTTACAGTACCTAAAGGGGCTACACGAGAAAGACGGGGAAGACTTTTTCACAGGGCCTGTGCAAAAGGACAAAGGGTAACAGTTTCAAACCAAAAGAGAATTTCAATTTAGACTAGATACAAAGATGAAGTATTTTACAATGAAGGTGGTGAGGCCCTGGCACAGGTTGCCCAGAGGAGCTGTAGATGCCCTGTGCCTGCAGGCATTCCAGGCCAGGCTGGATAGAACTCTGGGCAACTTGGTCTGTTGGAAAGGTGTCCCTGCCCAAGGCAGAGGTTGGAAGTAGATGATCCTTAAGGTCCCTTCCAACCCAGAACATTCTAGGATTCTACCACTTCCATTTATTATGGAAAGGCTCTGGATAGACTGGGAGCAGTGTTTTTAAAATACACAGAAGCCTAAAGTAAATCCAGATGCCATCAAATCAGCAGTTCCCCAAATGGATGAGCTGCCTAAAGCAGTTGCAGTTTGCTACAACAGCCATCGGACCTGGTGAGCCTGAAAAAACTTATTCACATGCATGGGTTTTTTTCCTCATTTCAGTTAATCGCATAATGAGTTTAAAAGGTGGCTCTCTTTAACCTCATTTGTATGCAGCATTAGCTTGCTAAAATAAGCAGTAACACACAGTATCCTCAGTTTCATTGTCTCCTCCTATACCCAGACTAGACTCAGACACTCGGAGCGGTACCAAGGAGGAGATACTTGGAAATGTCTAATCCCACAAGCCTTCCTTTTCTGAAGCATATGAATTACATGAAAGTGAGATTCTTCCATGCTGATTTATCTCATGGAACACTCCAAGACAGTGTGATGCATTTCTGATGTGGGACTTTTCAGACTGCTGAGTCACAGAAAATTGTCCCCCCATTTTAAATAGAGAACTTACTGATTTTACTGCATTTAGGACTGCTGACTCCCCTTGCTGGAGCTGTAGTCTACACCTGAGGCTTGGCCTGAATCCACCAGGCAAAAATGCACACCCAAATCCCAAGCCACCTCAAATGTTTGCTATACCATTTCTGCAACAGTCCAGTTCTTAGCATTTATACACTACATCCATGTGATCATTTTTTGCTTTAAATTAACTGCTTTTATTGGAAACCAGTTTCTTAAATTCAGTGCAAAACCATAAGAAAACATCTTCTCCTACTGAATTTTCAGTAGATACACAAAATTACCTACGATTGTTGCTCTTTCTTATTATCCAATTCCATACAGTACTCAAAGCACACAAAAATTACTGCTTTAAAGTCTATTGTAATGCAATTTTTAAACAATGTAAAAAATAAAATTATGGCAACTGACTCATCCGGGTTTAACAGCAATTATTTCTATCAAACTGGTTGAGATGAATGACCTTTGTAACTGTGAAAGCACAAGTGACAGATGTGCAATGCATTTTAAAAAACTGTTTGTAGAAAACCAGATTCATCCCCTGATGCAGGCAAAAGATCCACGGTCCTCTGTCAGAGACTCACACTGCCAAAGAGTAAAGAGCTGTTTCTGTAAATCACAGTATAAAAATATGATGTGAACCCCACATTGCATTTAAGTCTAATGAACCTCTGGCAAGGAGAACCTTGTGATCAAACTGGAATCTATTCAGAACACTAAGCTCAGGTCTAACCTCACTGTTCCTAACATACACTGAACTGCCTTAATACCTTAACAGTGTAAACGTCCCAGTCACCCCAATTTTTATGGGTGTATGTCTGGAAAAGACCCTTGGATTAGCATCTTTGTTAAGCTCAAGTGAACGACAAACAGGCTTAGTACACACTACTGTGGAAACAAGCTCAGCCTTGTCATAATTGAAAAAATTATTTTAAGCAGCCACCAAAACCAGCAACACATCTCCCCCACCCCTTAACACAGGTATTCCACTGCAAGTCTTGCTGCTTCTGGAAATAGATAAAACCTTTAACACTACACAGGATGAAAATATTTGAGACTCATGTTCTCTTGAAGATTAGCAGAGAACTTAGGAGAACTGTGCAGCAGGGCTCCTGAAATGACTGACAAATACTCACTGGAAGCTTAAGTTTTCCCTTTTAATATTCAATACTGAAGGGTTTTGCAAGGAAACAGACTGCAGTTCAAGAAAAGAAGCTGCCTTTCACAGTAAGGGCTTGTAGGAAGAAGCAGGGTCTACACTCAGTACCAGACTGACAGCACTCAGTGTCCCTCCTGGACTGGGGGAATAAAGCATGGCCCACAATATTTGATATTAGAGACAAAAAACAGCTGAAAAAGCTCATCAGTAACTGATTCAAATAACTTCTGTATTCAAGAAACTAAACCTAGTACCTTCTTGAACTCATGAGCGCTCACAGAGATTTTTATCCACTTCAAAAAAGCTGAATAAAGTGATTTTTTCCTTAACAAAGTTTTAATAACAACTTTGGAAATCTTAACTCCCGACCATCATTAACAAAAATGCATTCAGTAAACAACAGAAAAACAAACTTTCTATTTGTTAATTCAAACGCTTTGAGCTTAACCCTACTGAATTTAGACTTTGGCATGATTCACAAATACCTCTCACTCTTTCAAAGAACTTTATTTTAAAAATAGTTTTAATTCATTAGACCATACTTTATAATAGTTACCAATAGGACGGACCTGAACTCAAGCATCAGACATTTGTTGCACTTTCAAGCTTTGTAACAACATGACTTTTCAAAATAAAAGTGTACATTTAGATTCACAGTTTAATTTGTTGAAACTTAATAACATTTAAAACCACTGGAATACGAACTGAAAGGGATATATGTTAAGTACACAAATACTGCAAAAGGTCATAACCCCCAAACCCAGTTGGAAATGGAATGCAGCCAATTAGTCACACTGTGGTTTAGTAATTTCACATTTACCCAGGTTAGCACCTCAGTGAACTCAAGCACTGATTGTGAGAAATGAGTGCATGAAGTGTGAACACTCAACAGGTATTTTACCATTCCATGAGGAGACTGTGTCTTCTTGAGCATTATGTGCTGTGTTTTGGAAAACTGGTAAATATTCAAGACTTTTCTAAAATATGTAAATAAACAATGGCTACAGTTAAAGTCTAAACAAAGAAATACTTTCTACTTTCTGTCAGTTGAGATTTTTTAAAGCAATCATTCATAAGGATTGCATCAACATCAGTTAGCAGAGGAAGATCAAACTTTATTGAAACTGCTTGCATACAAAATATATTGCACTATAACCAAACAAATGTCAACATAAAATCCAATCTGTTGTAGCTAATATGTACAGAGAATATTGCCCAAGAGCAGTTACATTACAAGGTCAGTCTACCTTGGTTAATTATCTACAGTATTTTAAACCAAACAGCTTACAGATGATGTGTGCAAGGTACCAATTTCTGTTTTCAAATACTATACATTCCCAAAATAAATAACTAGAAATCAACATTAATGTTTGGCAATACTTTTTAAGACATTTTTATATTTGTTAAATCATGTGCAGTTCGTTGCCAGTTTTAGTATGCTCACCTGTATGCAAGGAAAAAAAAGAATGAAGAAAGCAAAGAAACAAAACTCACAAAATACATCAGAGGCAAGGTCAAGTTTGTACAATTCTGTACATAAACAGTGGCTCTCCTTCTGGAGTAATCTGAATAAAAATGGACTAAAATGAAGGTCCTTATGCAGTTGTGCCCAGTAAGTTTAATGTGTGATTAGAAATGAAAGAAAGCACAGCTCCTCCCACCATTTCCCACCCTTCCCTGGTGTACAGCTGTACTTTTTATCAAATTCTGTGACACCTTCATATTGGCTGGTAATTAGGACCTTGCAGCTCAAAATATGAAGAACTTTTGTTTTAACCTTCAATAGTTTTGACTACTGTATCTGTACTTGCCAGGACATAACATGTGGTGACTTTCTTCCTACCTCTCCTGAAGTAGTCCCCGAATTAAAATAAGCAATTCAAAAATTTTGGGAGGATGAAAACCATCAATGCTTTAGGCTGGTCATCTGGCCAAACAGCAGGCACACATTACTAGCTTGTGAACATGTTACACTTGTTCCCTCAGTAACAATGAGTTTTTTAGTTTTCCATAATGGAAAGTTTTTTTTTTTTTTAATTTTTTTTTTAAAAAAAAAGCTTCTGTACTGCCTACAAAGAAAAAAATTACACCCCTTTTTCAATAACACTATTTGCCAAATCTTCAGTGCAAAATAAATTTCCTATTCTTATAACTGCCTAACTGAATGTTTATGTAAGGAAAAAATTATGGAAAGCATGCACTTGTCTATAAAGTACTAACGTCTGACAAGGATTGCTACATATATTTTACATTTAGTGTTACCAACTCATCTTCCCTGATTTCTGCATCCAAATATAATATTCCTACCTGCCAAGATATAAAAAAGGCACAGATCATACAACTTTTTTGCTAATGAAAATGACAATTGTTACATCACACAGATTTCAGGGTCCACCAAAATATTGAAAAAGGTGGACCAGAATGTGAACTGACACAGGACATAAAACGACATAGCATTTCATGAAGAACTGGTAAGTTAGATTGAAAACAGAAGCCAATTTGATTACTGCAAACACTATTTATTCTGAAAATTGAAATTGAGCAGTGAATTTGACCCGATGTGTTAAAATGGTACAACTGAACAGAAGTTTACCAATGCACAGCTCAGTATTTTTAAAACAAACAAAAAAGAATCTTCCATCGTTTGAACTGCAATATGTACTTGGAAGCGATTTTCGGAAGTTCAGGTATTTTTATGCAAATATTTGAATAACTTCTTATTCTGAAAACAACTGCATACTGTTGATGTTAAAAAAGGCTAACAGAGAACATATGTTCATTTCATGCCCTGCGCCATCTTGCCTACTATTTGTCTTTGGCCTAACAAGTTTCTCTAACATGGAATAGGAATTACTGAAACAGTATAGGAAATATGACTTCAGAGTTATGCAGTTTAGGGGACTCCGTTGACCAGCGGCTGTTGGGCGTCTGCGCTGTCCGTCTTCTCCTTCTTCGGGTTCCGCTCCTTGCCTGAGCGCAGCCGGCTGCCCTCGCTCGAGGTATTCTGTAAGGTTTTAGTGTGGACACTCCTTTCATTATTGCAGTCAATTCTGATCTGGAACAATTCAGAGTTATATAAAGTATTCTCCTCCTTTCCTCCACCCCTGGGAGTTTGCTACCTTGGCCGCCTGGGAGGAGGAAAGAGTGCCAGCCCCTCGTGGCTTGGTTAAATGGATCCTGCTGCAGTGGAGGGTGTAAATTCCTGTCTGCTCAAAAATGCCACAAACTTGTGACCCAAAAAAGTCCTCTCTCCGTCTTACCTTGGAAGCTAAAGGAAAAACTTCCAGTGCATTTGTGCACGAAAGATATGAATTAGTATCAGATGGATCTCTGAAATATCATTTCAACTTCTAGTAATTCGACTTCCTACTTTGGTATGCAAAAAGGCCCCAAAAGACATAGTGTCATTTCGTGGTAGCTTTTCTGAATCTCAAAAAAATCTACTCGGTCCTTTTTTGAATCTGGAAAAAAAGATCCATTTAATACACCCAAAAAGACTTCTGCAGCCTTTTTAAGTGGTCATGAAAAATTTCAAGAAAGCATGTTGGAAGCAAATTTTTATGCTTGTAAAGGGGGTAAGTGCTTACTCCTTGATGTGTAACAAGATTTTTACAACTTGATCAGCCAAATTTCAACAACATGCAAGTGTTTATTTTCTTGTAACATGTCATCCCATCAAATCTTGGAGCAAAGCTTCCAAGATTTAAGTGCCTCATAGTCTTTTTTTCAGCACCACAATTTCTCACAGCCTACTTTAAACTTTGTAAGTTAATTACTAATTAATTGTAAGACTCACATGGCCATAACTTATTTTTTGTTCTGCCATGTTAATTGTTTGCATGGCAGATGCATATTCAATTACTATACCTTTAAGGTCAGCACTCCCACTCGGAAAACTAAACATCTGGCCACTTGCTCCATTTTGTCCCTTAACCAGGCTTCCTAAAAACCAAAAGAGTCATCTCTACGTCCCACTGGAACCATGACCCCTGGTACCACTACACAGAGGCAGCAGCTTGTAGCTGCTCATTATTTCTTCCTCCCAATATAACTCCTCCTATGCGGTAAGAAATGCTAGAAGGTTTGCCAGTTATCATTTGAAGCAAGAACGGTTTCCATGTGGGGAAACTTACCATAGATACATAGAGTATCAGACTGGTAACTTTATGAAGCAAAACATTTGAAAAAAGAAGTAGAAATACCTTTTTATAAAGATTAAAAGTATTTAAGATTACAAGATATTTCAAATCTGTTACTTGAAAGGTTTCTTAACATGCACTTTTAACTTACTTTCTAGACTGAACAACCTTCAATTGCAAATGTTTCATTTAGTAGTGAAGGTAGTTTCTGAAGTTTAATCTTACTCTGAGGATTCTGGCTACAACACACTCTCACTTTAAATAGTGTTAAGGATTTTCTTCCCTCTGGTACATAGAAGATAGACAGCAAGAAATAAAAGCTAAAACCAAAACACTAGTAAGAACAAAGACTGAAACCAAGCTGTTTAGTAAATTCTTGGGACTTGTAATCAGTTTTTCACTAGAAAGAGCTAAACAGCATTACTAAGTTGCATCATTTCACAGCTTGATATATTTAGAGTCACCTGTGTCATTTTGTAACATAACTCTTGTAGATGGGATGAGGGAGTTAAAGAATATGGAATTACAAGGCTACTGTTGTGTCACTTGAAACCTTGAATATACTACGTTATTATATGACACTGAAGCAATTTTAACAGTACAGACTTCCCACAGGAGAAAAGTTACCTCAAGAGATCCGTCTGCTGTTCTCCCTTTTGCCTCTCTCGAGTTGCGCTGACGGTTGTCTGTTCGCGACTGTTCATCATTGCCTGCAAGGAGAGTTCAGCAACTGAGTTCTTCAACAACGACATGATCTCCTTCCACTTACATTTTACACAAGTACAGTAGGGAATTACTTCATAATCTTCTGTCTCATGAACAAATATTACTAACATATAACAACAGTTCTTATAACTATGGGCCAAGAATCACTAAGGAAAATGTTCTCAAGGTGGTAATGCAGACAAAACCTCAGGGTTTAAAAGCACCACAGTTTAAAAAAGACTGACTGCTGAATGAAGAAAAAACACTTCTCAAAATTATTAACCAAAGATATACACAATCATTACTGTTTAATATCTTTAAATTTTTAATGGCCTAAAAGCTTTCTAAATTACACATCACCTTCTTACAATAAAATCTTACTAAGCAGCACCCATACTTTGAAAAAAATATTTCAAGAAAAAGCAGTGCAGCAGATGAAAATATTTAAACAAATAAATATAATGGAACACCATATGGTCGGTAGATACAGAAAAATGTTTTAACATCAGTATTGCTCAAACTTTTTAAAGTTCTCCCATCTTACTTTTGCCTGGTCCTTTTCACTGAACACATAAACTGCAATATTATCCAGTTCCATGAAAATCAAATACAAGATGTGAATATGGACAGCTGAATGAGCAATACTGATGTTAAAACATTTTTCTGTATCTACAGACAAACTAGAATCCTTGATGTCCGTGTGTGATGGCACAGATGAAAAACTTGAGTCAAGAGGCATTTTAGGAAAGCAAATGATATAGGAAACCCCCAAAATAAAGCAGGTCAAAAAGCATTATTCCCCTCTGCTCATCATGCAACACTTCCGAAACAAAATCCTGCATTTCAAAGACTGACAAAGTGAAGTCAGGAGAGGCCAGCAGGTGGGGAAGCGGAGCAGATGACAAAAGGAGCAGCACAAGTGAGTTTGCTTTGGGATTCCCTCACTGACCTTTGAATCCTCCGCGGCCCCTCCCGCCCTGGCCTCGGGCGCCGCCGCCGCGCCTCCGCCCGTCGCCCCTGCGCAGGTAATTGTCCCGCTCCTCCTCAGCCGGGGCCGCCGACCAATCGCTCAGCTCGTCTCTGTGATCAGACTCTGTTTCAGAAGCATTTGATGCTTCAGAATTAGTTCCTATCAAGAGGATGAAAAAAATCCAAACACGCCAGTGTAGCTTAGCATGAAATTACTATAGTAGAATGCAAAATGTTTATATTTAAAAATGTTCTTTTTTTTTTTGTTAATATACAGTTCTGGGATTTTTCTGCTTCCCAATCTCTATAACATACATAATACAGAAAGATGCATAATATATATTACTTCTTCAAAATTCAAGACAGACTAATAAAAGTTAGTTGTGTCTTTAAGGCTAAATAAGTGTGCCATATGCTTAAAATTGGTGTTATCAGTATATCAACAGATTATTGAGCATACTATAAGATGTAATAAAAGTATTAAAACATAAATGTAATAACTAGACTCCTTCATATTTCTAAAACTGAAAGTTCTGAATATAACCTGTCCTGTCTCCTCTCATCACTGCAACTCATCTATGAAAAGAAAAAAATTCCATCATGAAACAGCCTGTAACAGACTACAAAAGCAGAGAACAAAGTCAAAATGCTAAAAATGTATCAAATCAAATAAATGGCCAGTACAATTTTTCCTATTAAATGATCTTCATTGACAAAAGCTGGTTCTTTCCCCATTTTCCCTCCCACAACCCATATTATTAGGAAGGCGAGTTCACATCTTCTAAAAATAGTAAACATCACAAAAACATTAATTTTGTATTATGCAGAATATAAGATAAGATTTTCTTATAAAGCTCACACTACAGGCCTTTCAGTCAGGACAAATACCAGCTGACCTACATTATGGATCATGAAGTAATAGATTGCTTTGAAGAAGCACAATCTGGAAAACTATTCATTAATGCATTATCCAAGGTCTCAAAGAGGAACACACTATTTTGGTGACTATGGTCTTCTAGTAAAAACATAAAAGTTGAATTTAATATGACGAAAATAGCTTTTCTGTAAATTGAGCTACACAGTATTTTCACCTATAAATATTTGTATTAGGATAGACTTACATAGGCTTAAATGAAAATGGAGACTTTATTGATAGGAATTGTTCAAAATATAGATAGAATAACAATCCTTGCCCTAAGGAGTTAGGGAATAACTAGATACACTCCTAATGTAGAGGAGAGAAGCATGCTGTTAGAAGGAACTGCATGGAAATAAGTGTAGACTACAGGAAAGCACTACACTTGGGAGCATTTTCTACACCATAAAGCTCTATATAACACTCAATACTGACTGCATTTTTAACAGCTCCAAGTCCAATCTTTTTCAGGAAATCACGAGCCCACTGGGCCACTGTGATGTGTGGAGTCCCTGCAGGTACGTACCTGAAGCATAGCCCGGCCCACGCCGGCTGTGCCCGCGGTTTCTGTAGGGCCGGCTGCCACGCCCGAGGCCCGGCCCATCGTCCGTCATGTACCCTTTGTCCTTGTCCGTGCGGTTCGGGGGGGGCCTGGAAGTGGCTCCGATCTGTCGCAGTTGCTCATCAATTTGCAATCTTTCCAAACGCAGCTGGTCCACTTCCTGTGCAAACACAAGCCCAGCAAGTCATGTACAACCACGATTTAACCATCTGCACGTGCAGACATGCAGGTCTCAGAAGGAAAATACACTGAAGTATTGCAACTGATCCTCTCTTTAATGCTCAAAGAAGCAATTCAGCTTTGAGAATAACCTGTTTAACAGAAAGACTTGCAAATGTTCATAACTGTGTGCTACCAACACAGTTTTCCCTGTGGCACAGTTGATAAGTTGAGGTTTGTTTCAAACATCTATCAAGAAAAAGCACTCAGATTGGAACACAAGCTCCTTACACTGCTGCACATAAGAAATACCAGTTATTAAACAATTCTGATTGCAATTCTGATGTAACAGTATTGTTTCATAAAAAGGCACTCAGCTGTTATACTCTACATAATGATAATGAACAGTATGAGGGATGGGAGGAAGCATAAAAGCATAGAGAGCAAAGTCTTGTAACTCAGACACAGAGGCACCAGCACACAGCACCCTCACCACACACCATTAGGTAAAAGAGCTACAGTAGCTCATTTTCGTGGACTACCTTTGCCAGTTTCAGATGTTATCTAGCTCACATAAGAGTGGCAATCACCTTTTCTTTTTTTTTTAATTAGGGAGAAAACTATTGATGGAAGTTTCATTGTGATATTGGGTCCTCTGCAAGTCACCTAGATAAGCTAGGACTTTGGTAAGATGCTGCAGCACTCAGGGATGCATTCCAGCAGGTCCCACTAACTTGGTGTATATCCTTTCTCTCCCCCTTCAGATGTTGCAAACTCATTCTTCCTTTAGGAACACTAAGTCTTTGTTCCTCCAGACTCTCCTGTTGGTGGAGAGGCTGGTGTACCTTAGGACAAATCTTAAAGAAACCAAGACTGAGGATGACATTCAGTACCTCACCCTTCTCACTTGTGAGCAGGTTCCATCCTCCATCCAGCAGCAGGCCTGCATTTTCTTTGGTATTCCTTTTGCTGCCAATATACCTGTAGAAGCCCTCCCTGTTTCCCTTCACAACCCTTGTCATATTCAACTCCAGATGGACTTCAGCTTTCCCACACTCATCCCTGCACACTCAAATTGTATCTTTATACTCCTCCTGAGCTACCTGTCCTTACTTTACTCCTTGTACCCTTGTTTTTTCTATATTAATTTAGCCACAGGCTCCTTGTTGATCCCTAAAGGCCTCTTGTTACTTTTGTGTGACCACCTGCATATCAAGATGGATTATTCTTGAGCTCAGAGAAGGTGATGCTTTAAGAGCCAGCTCTTCTTCTTCCTGTTTTCCTTACAGGAACGTATCCTATGGGATTCTTCCAAGCAGATTCCTGCACAGGCCAAAGTCCACCTTCCTGCAGTGTGGGGCTGTGAACCCTGGTATTAGTCTTTTCCCTCAAGATCCTGAAAATTTACTACAGTCACTCCAGCCAAGTCTGCTTTCTTTGCTTTATAGAGAAATTCATGACTCTGAGCTGACACAGTACATTTGATGTTGATGCATTATTATGTATCTTTTACAAAAAGCTTCCTTAATAATCTTTGCCTGGAGGCATAAAAACATTAACATCTTAGAGGAACAAGTCCATCCCACTTCTTCTCAGTGAAGTGGAGGACATTATTCAGAATCATAAGGCAACAGGCCACTAAGATAACATTTTGTGTGTTTGTTTAATGGGATAAGGCCAAGATAAAGCCTCCAAGATAAGAATCCATCCAGTAGTTATCACATAGACTGATGAACACTTATTTGTGACCTTCTGTTCTGGAAGGCTGAAAGAGTACTAAGACAAAGTGACATAGTTGATGATGAACTGATCAATCTCAAATAAAATTTTTGGGCTATTAAACACTTTCAACTACCATGTCAGTACTCATTTAAGTACTGACTCACATGCAAGTACCCATTTTAGGCAGGCAAAGAAGTTTAAACCAGAAATATCTTCTCAAATCATAGTGAGCATGCAAGAAAGGAACTTGATTTTTAGTACTACTTTTCATCTGGTCCTTCTCTGCCTCTCCCTTGTGACAGCTGCAGAACTGCTGTACCTCTGCTCCAGAGGAGTGACAAAAGCAGGATTAAAAGGTAAAGTGATTGAGTAGGTCAGAAAGCAAGTTGTTTCTTCTCCTAACTTCTATGATTACCTGTACTGAGAAGTTTAACAGTGTACAGAAATTTTAGCATTCTAAAAGATTCACTGATAGCTACTGCATTGACTGGAAATGTACCAAATCATGAATGATCTGAAGATTTTAAAAGAGATCCAAGATTTTATTTAACTGAATGAACTCAAAGCCATTCCTACTGTTAGATCTGGCTCTGCCATCAAAGATTGGGCACCTGGCCACAACCACCACAGGCAAAAGTAACTATAAGCAAAAATATGGGATGTTTTTTACTCCCTATACACACATCCACTTGCATCACCACGCATCACAGACTACTGGGGAAGTTATGGAGCAAAGAGGCAGACACAACATATAAAGCTGAGTTGCCTACAAAACATACTAAGGTATGGAATGTCAATTCATTACAGAAAAAGTAGTTTAGTGTTTTTGCATAAAAAAATGCTGACTGTATACAGTATTGTGCATAGAAGGCTGCTTGCTTTGCAGCTGCATAAAGGACTGACAACTTCCTTGTATATACAGTTAGCAGCACATTTTGGGATAGATTTTTTAAAATTTTCTTACTCTTTTTAATTTGCATTCTGAAAAAAAGTTGTTTGTCATACCATCCTTCAGACAAATTATTCTTTTATTAAAAATATTCCAGGTTTAGACAGAAAACCTGTTATAATACCAATTTTTCAACAGCCTCAGGGTCTGAGCAGATTATCACCTTCACACTGTTACTATCTTAAGTATTGATAGAATAAAATCAGTGGTAAAGCAGCAACATTATCCTCACCTTTAAATAATTAAGATGATAATCCAGAAGAACAGTTGCATTAGTGATGCTATCCTTGGTTCCTACAAACACAAATGGTACCATGCCCTAAAACACAGTAACAATAGTCCTTGGTTATTGATTAGGCACTGAATTCTGAAAAGAACCAAACTTATTACTGTAAAACTTGAAAACAATTTTTACACCATGCATAAGCACAAATTAAAAAGTGAGACAACAGTATACCTAAATTCTGATATTGACTACATCATGTAGTCTAATTCCCTTTATGCAAAGAGCTTTTTTCAATAAGCAGATTTAGATCATTTGCATCACAATACCAACATTTATTTTTCTGAACAAGTAAAAAAGAGTCAATTTAGAAGACTTTATGTTTCCTCCCTTCAAAATAATACCACCTCTGCTGATGGCATCCATTCTCTAACACTAGCTGCTTTTGGTCTACTGTTGATCTTTTAAAAAATTAAATCAAATTAACATTGTGTCATAAAACAAAACCTGATCCTTCCTGATGATCTCTACAGTTGTAAAGACAAAGCCAAAAATTATTCAAGAAAGTGTTAGTATGTCAGGTGATGATTTCTAACTTACAGTTCTTCTACCCTTCAAGCATATTAAGTGATTCAACAAATATGAGGAAAATATACAACTGGAAATTCTAAAGTCTGAAATCATGACATGTGGAGAGAAAACACCTAAAGATTAACTTAGGCAGCCAAAGCAGGTGAAAAAAAAAATCTATGTAAAAGGGCCTCACTGAGTGTGGAAAACAAACTAAACCTTAGCAACACAAGGACAATTTCCACACCAAAACTTCTGACACCAAGACAGGTCCATGCAGCATTTCAGAGGTATGAGTGCAGCCCACACAGGCCCAAGGAGTGAACTGGACTTTTCAGCAGCTGCAGCCTCCCCCTGGCAGGAGAAGCTTCATTGTGGACTGCAGAAATTAACCTGAGCATCTCCAACACTCAGCCCATGCCACTGCAGCCCAGAGCCTGGCACACCTTCTGGATTATCTCAAATATTGTTTTGCTAACTCATCATTACCTCTAAAGAAGCCTTTAATTTTCACTGTACACACACACCTTTCCAAAGGAAGGTTTGCTGCACAAGTGAAATTATTTGAGACATAAATGTCTTAAAAAATAAAAGCACAGTATGCCGAGGTTCCCCAAAAATGGCCAGTCTATAACCTGTCTCCACTTTTAAGGCCTTGTTTGGTTTTCTTCCCCCCTTCCTTTCTTTTACATACAAAAACCTTTACGCATCTACATTAAGTAACCAGGAAAAATAATATATACACAGTGCTCTAGTCCTAAGGAACCTCAACATTAACACTAGCTTTCATGAACATTAGAAATTCTTTAGCCACAGGCATTGTTGACTGAAATGTTTTATTATCTGGGGTATTTTAAGTTTCATTAATATTTTATACAACTTGATAAAGAGCAGTGAAATTTCTACTAAACTGGCATTAACTGGCTCACAGTATCAATTATTAAACAATGACAAGACAAATGATTTAAAAGGGCATTTAAGGAAATGGCTTGCTGTTGCTTTTGGCAGTGGATTCAAGGTATATAATGCCAGCTATTAGGAACACGAGCTGGTAACTATGTCTGCCATACAAAAGCATCAAAGCACTTATTTATTGAATCTTAATTTTGTCGTCAAAACAAAAGTACCTATGTTCAACCTAGCTGCAGTGGGGAATTCTGAGCAGCCTATACGTGCCTAATAAAATCAGAGATAAAAATAATACATATATTACTTTAACAAACAGTACCCACCTCATTTTAAAAATATAAAAAGTCTGAAGATTGCCTGCTATAAAATTATGAGATGTATAAGACTGCACTTGAAACTAATGGGCAGTATTCTAACATCTCAGTCACATAAAAAGAATTAAAAGCTGTATTAAAATTTAATTGAACTACTGGACACGAAGAAGGGCTGTAATATCCAAATTCACACATGAGAAGATTATTTGTATTTCACAGCTGAAATAAAGCTGCATTCAATTTACAAGCACTAACTTTTACCTGTTAAAGTCTGATCTCAGGTTTCTGTATTGCACCTGGTATGACACAACTCACATGAAGCAGTGCAAGCAATGCTAGTATTAGAATTGTCATTAACATGTAAAACAGAAGTATGAATGCAGAGCTTGACAGGTAAAAAAGACCTTTCAAGATACTCCTTAAAGGCTGCATTTTGGACAGAAAAATGTAAGCAAATCAGCTTTTTCAAGTCAGAATTTAAAAAAAATAAGAAAGCCAGACATACTCCCTGCAGCCATGAGTACTGGCTCTTTTACCCTCCTGTGATTCCCTAGCCTGCAGCAATAGCAGCACCCTCTTGCTTATTAAACTAATTCCATTTGTGCTGCAGGAATTTATCATTAGAAATAAAATACAATAGACCACCGAAACATTTAAGTCTAAATATTGACCATTTTACTTTCTCAGACAGATGTAAAACTAGTAAAATAGTAAAAAGCCCTTACTTAATTGCTTAGCCACTCTTTACAGAAAGATGGATATGGGATTGTGGGTTTTCAGTAAGTCTTACAGTGAGGCAATAACTACTCAAGCATCAACATAAGGGGTCCAGAAACCATATTCTTCATCCTATCCTAAGTAGCAAAGGTTCTTAACTGGTACATATTTGGATTTTGAGGTAAATTAAAGGCAGTTCAGGTTTCTTTAAGCACATTTCATGTCTGAAACCGCAGGGAGTTTTTTTTGCATTGAGATGTTGTTAAAACCTCCATCCTTCAAGTCTTTTTGCATCCCTGGAACCTTGCCCCCCAATGCAGTCCCACACAGAAGTCCCTCAAATGACTATGTTTAAGACTTCTTTCAGGCCCTTTACAAGGCTGACAGCCTTCCTGTGCAAACCTAGAGTTTCATAATGTTCATGCTTGTTTTTTCTTTAGGTTACAATTTACAGGCTATTGTGAACCTAGGTAATATGTTTTTAAAAGAGAGATTTAACAAGGTTTTAATTTCAACATAAGAAATTGCTAATGAAAAATTAAACCTGGTAAAAACCTAAGAAATCAAACTCAAAGCTGATCAATGAATGAAACCAGCAAGTTTCATATATATGGATTTAGAGCCTAGCATTTGCTGGGAAATGTCATTACTTCCAAGAGGAACAACATGAAATCTCTAAGAAGGTGCACCACCAATAAATTTCATAAAGCATTTTTCTAAAACAGGTCTGTCAAATTTATATAAAAATGCCCCTCAGCATTAATAGGAAAAGACTGAATCCATCAGAAAACACACATTAATCAACACTTCATCTTACCACTACAAAGATACAAGGAAGAATTTATCACTGGGTAGAATATAACCAATTAACATAAAGAAAAATTATAATTTAAAACATACCTCTTCTTGTGGAATATTTTTATCATTTTCAGCCTCAATTCTCACTCTTACAACACCAGATTTGTCCACTATCTCCTGAATCAGTTTTCCATTTTTTCCTATTACTTTTCCTATGGAAAGAACATACAGAACATTCCTCTTTATGGTTTTCCTCCAAACCTGAGAGTATTGCTATACTCTAATTAGACAAAACTACTTAAGTACCAGTGCAAAAACTTGTCCAAAATGCCTTAATCCTCTACAAAAAAGATTTAGTTAACAAGCCACAAACTAAAACGTCCACATAAGCTTGTGGTGTTAACTTACACCACACACTGATCACAGAAATACTCAGTACCTCGAATGCTTATTTGGCTCTGCTTTAGTAGGTTCAAAATAACTTCAGTGAATTACAAACATTGCTGTTTGCATTTAAAATATCCAACCAAAACACAAAAAAATCCTTTTACGGTGCCCTAACATTTGCTCTACTTCTTGTGTAAGAGAAACTTAGTTCATTTACAGAATTTTAGTTGATCAAATTCTAACAAAGACGCTGTTCCAGGCAGATGTAAAATTCTCAAACTGTGTTCTTTAGACATTTTTGTCAGTAGTTTTATAATTCACTAAAAAGTCAAAGATAAAAATGGAAATATATTATACTCCAGTTCCAGTAATGCAGACGTATCTTCTGAAGCAGACATACTAGTGTGAGACAAGGAAAATGAAAATTTAGGTCTCTCCAGACTCAGCAAAACAACATGCTGTCTGCAAACTGGCAGGAAAATTAAGCTGCTTGGGATGAGATGAGGGAGAGCCATATCCTTCAATCACAGCTTTCAAGAAAAGCTTAAGAGTGATGTCAAAGACCTTTCCTGCATGTAACAAAATAAAGTATTTTCATTTAACAAACCGCTGGAAAACCTAAAACATGATCTTTTTTCATAGGCACATCACTAAAACAAAGGTAAAAAACCCCAAGTGTGTAACAGCTACTGTTTGTCTGATACAACTAATCCATGAAGAACAAATTAAATGCCATTTATAGTCATAACAGACTCTTATTGTTTCTATCATTCCAAGCTAAATAAATTTTCGTTTTTGTGTTTCAACTTTTCTAGCATGAATATTTGCAGAAAACATGACAAAATATGGCCAGTAAGTTCCTCCTCAATGACAAAGGCTGTTCTGAGTACCAAAAACTACTTCTGAGTACTTTTTTTCATAATATATTACTGGCAAATGGAACAGCAGCTTACTAATAAATGTAAAAAAGCCTTGGTAGTGATTTAAAAAAGTAAATCGAACAAAACCCCCAAAACCTCCACAACTTACATCAGTTACTTCAATCAAAGTTTTTGTTAGGATTTGGCAGCACACACAAATATTTTAAAATAAAAATTTTCCATACAGTCTTTAAAAAATACGAAACATCTTGAGTGGGTTTCTTTGTTTGTTTTTTTTTTGTTCAGTTTGAATTTTTTAAAAATATAATTAAATAGAAAAAAAACAGATTGAAAAAAAAATCAGTAAATATATATATATAGAGGCCTTCTGCATTTTTAAAGCAAATTATTAGGAATTTTAAAAGCCAAATTATTAAACATAGCTTATTTCAGACATAACATAGGGTTCAGCCAAAGTTATATTCTGAAGGATCCAGGTCAAGAACTAAGAGGAGAAATGAAAACCCACCAAAAAAATATAATTGCTAAGTTCTTAAGGGAAACAGACTTTTAAGACCTCAAATTAAAATAATGATGGCAGCTTATCATTTTCACTTATCACCAATAGAACCAGGAGGGAGAAGGGAAGGGAAAACTACTGCTTTTAATAAATTCCAGAGCTGAGCTGCCACTTGTCTTAGTGCTTGTCCCACAGCAGAATTTCACACTGCTTCAACACCAGCTTTCCTGCACTACTTGACAACCTATTAAAGCATTTGCTGTTAGGGCTATGTTATACCATAAAGTATTTTCTCTGCTCTTTTCTACTGAATGAAATCATGTATTTTTACTTTGCTTTGTAGCATCAAAAGCTCATTAAAAGTTTTCTCCACATACACAACGGCTGCATGTGTTCTTAAAGACTTTTTTCAGTGTTTGGCAATGGAACTACTTTAGATTTTCTTTGAGCTATTTTCTTCATCACTGATACCTAACTCCTAGTTCATTCCACAGTGCTGCTTCTAAACATGCCTTAAAAAGACAGGAAAAAAAGACAAATGCAAGTCAAAGAAACTATTTAAAATATACTAGGAAAATATGAGACTGCAGATTTATCTGTTGTATAGCTGAATTAATGTCTGAACATGTTTGGGAGAAGTAATTAATTCTCTGGTTTAATCCATACACTATTCTGCCTATCAGCACATTGCTTCTAGTTTAGGGCAGTTCTCAGAAGACATTTTTCCTTACTATCATGGAAGTAACCTCCAGAACTGACATACCTACTAAATTCCTTGGGACTTGAATGACATCTTCAGCAAATTCAAGGTAACTTCTTGCTTTTTTCACCGCATCTTGATCCTACAATAGAAAGATGTATAAGAAACAAGATTAATTTCCCCAAGGTTTTTGTTTGCTTGTTTCTTTCAGGTATTTTCTGAAACTTTAAAGAAGGAAACTCACCTCTCCATAAATATGGAATGTACAAGTATCTTCATCAAGATCAATGGCAGTCACTCCAGGGACTTTTCTGGCTTGCTGAATATTAGCACCATGAGTGCCAATGGCCAAACCCATTAGGTCTTCACGTACAACAAACTGTTCATGGAACCGGGATGCAAGTTGCCTAGAGCTCTGAAGAAAAATCTAATGTCAGCTTACTTTGATTGTCAGTAAACTGGAAAGAGAAACCAACATAACTGTCAAGCCTATTTTTCAATCAGGTGCTTAGCCTACTTTCTATTTAATCAATCCTTTTAATGCACTTTAGCTTCAAAAACACTGAAGAGTCTCCTTCAGAAGTCTTTTACATACTAACATAAGGCTGGCCTCTAGCTGTGTTGACACCTCTATTTTGAATTACCTTTTAATAGCTACAGCTGTCAGGTATTACTAGGTAAGACAGTGCTTGTAAAGTAGTAAAATATGAACTGTGGTGATTATTAAAGCAAACCTTATGATCTCTGAGAAAAAAACTGCACCAATTTCAACAGGTGGGAGAAACAGTAATAACATTGACACAGAATTATATATAAAACAGAGCAACTGTGGATATCTACTGCACTTAGGTAAAATGAAGAATCCGTGCCTATGCATGACAGCACAAAACCTGCTTTAATTCAGAGAACAAATATGTTCAGAATTTCATCCAGGAATCACACATCTACCAAGACAGAAGGGTCATACCGAGCACCCACGAGAGCGAGCATAACAGACCACAAGAAAGGAACAATAGTTTAATGCATTGTGGGAAGGTAGAGAATTTCCAATCTCTGTGATAATCTATTAAGGAAAGTGTTTTGCAAGGAAGAAACAAGGTAAAAGCCAAGAGATATAATCCTGTCCTTGTTTCTGCATTGCAGTCAAAGCTGTAACTACTGTCAAGACATACACAGACACACTTTAAATTAGCAGTGTAATGTCGGCAAAACAAGACCCTACAGATGTTGAGAAAACATCAAGGAAATGCCAACAAGAAGCACTATACTGTCCCAGCTAAACTGGTACTGCTTTCTGACCTGCTCCTGCTTAAAGCTGTTGATAAATATCCTATGCTAAATCACTGTTTCAAAGAGATGGTTACAGTAGGTAGTGGTGTCATGAAATACTTCCCATGCTCTAGCTGTCAAGCACTTCAGTAGCTACATTACAAGACAACTTGCAAAGCAAAACTTATTTTTAACTGCTCACATTTGTATATTCTAACAGATAATCCAAATGCTGATTTACTAGATGACGTCTTTTATAAACAGCCAAATAAGAGAACAGGATGACCAAGACAATGATCAGTTGTTAACCATCTACAATATGTGCAAAAGATGAAGCTACATCATCACTGAGTACCTCAAACCACAGTTTTACTGCTTGCACTAAAACATTAATAGTTTTTCTGCAAATTATTACAAACTGTGATCTATTTAAACATTGGAAATTCTGTATTCTACTTTCCTTCAATACATTAATAAGAAACATCTATGCAAGTAATGTATTAATACCTACACAGCAGCCACAACTGAATTAGAGATACAGTAAAATACAAACCAGAATGCAAAATACTTGTAAATTCAAGCTTTTTAGTATGTGAAAGACACTCAAAACAGCTAAGTCACACCCACTGGGAAAGAATGTAGACAAAAAATAATTGGTTATTTTACTTGCTGTTCTAAAAGCCACATTTCAGAAGTGAAGCCATGCAAGTCAAGAAGCTAATATGCAGAAAAGGAGGTACAACAAATAGGAAGTAAAAAAAAATCCAGTGAACAAAAGAAGCTGGTCTAGTGATAATGACTCAGAAAACAGAATAGGTAAAACTGCTAGAAGAAAAGAAGTGCTAGAGTTTTAAAGTTCAGTGAGTATGAGACACATACAAAGGTTTATTTGATGGAAACGGTGAACTGTTATTAATAATGCCATAAAGTCCAAAGTGTTCACTAAATATTTTTTCTGCAGATAGACATGCACAGTCTGTTGGTATGTCAGTGTCTCAATAGAAATCATGTGCATGATTTTTATTATCTGAAGCTTTTCCTTTCAACTTCAGATGAAACTGATTTTATATTTATTCTAACAAGAAACACAAATGTCAAAATACCAGTCAACTTCTGTCACACAAATTTTAACTGTATATATTTATCTCACAAGCTTTATTTAAGTACTGCTTAGGTAGAAACTGAAGTTTAACAACGGTTTTCCAGTGAGAACCAAACCAAGTTTGAGACCTTCACAGCAGCAAAAAGACTCAGTATTACAATGACAAGAAGAATCCAAGATTAGTTTGGGAAAGGAATCAACGACAACAGTTGTTGGTGCATGCATTTGTGGGGGCATGTAAAGAGAATTAGCTCTAAAGCGGCTGTTGTTCTTCCCACCTCCAAAATAATACTTTGCACTTCAAGAGGTAAACTGCCCACACAATTGTCAGTTCTGGAGGAAGATAAAGAAGAATGATTACTGAAGAGCTACACTGGGGTGCTCAGCAAGGAACACCAAGGAGGAAAAATTGGTCCATCCTTCATCCTGAGAAAAATCAAAACCCAAACAAACTTGGATTTCAGCTCTGAAATACAGAAATCAAGATACTAAAGAGAGAACAACAGAAGTGAGAACTTCTTGTAACAGTGAGTATACCCACTGGATACAAGAGGTCTGAACTACTACATGACATCCCACTTCAAATACAGGTAATCCTTGGCATGGTGGTGGGGGGAATGAAACCTCACTCTGCAGAAAACACTGCTGGTATACACCCGTGTCAAACTGAATTACAGTGGTTTAAGTGGTACCTCTGGTTCTTGACAAGAAAAAAGTTTTCAGAAATGTTGCTATTTTTTCTAATTTGTAGATAGGAGAAAAACCATGAAGAAATGTTCATTCTGATGTATGAAGAACACCTTATTTCCTAGCCTACTCTTTCTTTTAATTTTTTTTCCCTTTTACCCATGGACAAGTATGACTCAAGCTTCTTGCCAGTCAACACCCACTCACCAGTCACAGGAATATCAGAAGCTGTATCTGCTCTAAGATTATTTCCTAACATTTTATCTATAGACAAACCTATCCCTTCATACATTCTACCAACATCAGTTTCACCCCTTCCATCTCATTTTCACTGTATTATTTTGCTAGCTCCAGTTCTAGTCCCATCAGTATCATGACATTCGCTACCATCTATTATTAAAGCTACCAAATATGTGACATTACTTGTGCAATGATGGCTAATTATTTTACACTTCAAAATATTAAAGAAATACATGTGTATGTGTGTCTACATATTTGTATTTAATCCTCCACAAAATCCTGCTGATAAAAATGAGTCTTTGAAAGAATAGGCCCTGAAAGTGTAAACATCTTTGTTGGATGACACTTCCATCTGCCTTTTTTACCACCTAGATTATTATCAGTATATCATTACTTTCACCCCAGTGCAAGTCATACCAGCTAAGAAACGCATGAGGGATTTTTTTTTTTTTTACTATCTGCTTTACTCAAATTACTTCAGGGAAAATAACCAACATACCTCCAGCTGTTTGCTGGCTTCCTCATTTCTCAGTATCAGGGATAACTTGGTGCGAAGACTCCGAAAGTGCATGTCAATGAGCATGTTCGCCCGCTTTGTGGTGACGTCGTTGATTGACTGAATTATCAGGAAAGAGAACAGTGGTTTACACATGGACTCTTGAAACAAACCACTGCCAATGGTGCTGTAAGACATTTGTACTTACTAAAATAATAAGCTGGTGGTTTTCAGAATCATATGTTACAGAAAAAGCTCCAACTGCCTTTTTGAAGTCCTTATGTGCAGATTCTTTGGCACACCTAGGAATAAAAATGTTACAAAGTTCAAAATAGTAACCAGTGCATTTAAGGTTAACAGCCAAAAAGAATAATTCCTTAGTACAAAGAATGTAAATAAAGATTTCCAGGCTGTCCCTTTCAAGGCAGGTGTTATTTTATTCTGTTATCATTTATTTTACTCATTTTTCTTTCATTTGTTTTCACAAGAGTAGGATTAGAAATATTTCAGAAATTTTCTGTATGTGTAACTGAAATGACAAGTTAAACAAAACTACATTAAAAAGCTATAATCACTATAATCAGCAAGTTCAAGATTTCAAACACATCATGAAACAGTAAAACGTGTGATTTCATTGTAACCCCTGCAGCATTCTAAGAATGTTAAGCTCATCTCATGCTGTGCTTGGCTTCTCTAGGTTTCCTGTGTCCACTCACCACTGAGTGAACTTGTGTATGCTGTAACACTAACTTCAGGAAGTTTCAGTCCAACCTGAATTTATAACTCATTGCAGACTGAGTCAATGACATGCATCTGAAGAAAAGTATTAAGTGACCTGAAGGTAAACCAGGGGAGTCAGTATTAATCTGACTTTTACAGCTATATCTATATAAGAACAACACACCCATGGCCTAGGAGAAAACTAGCGGGCTTTGTACCAGACTCTGGGAGGTTTCATTATTCTTCATCTATTCCCAGAGACATTATCAAATAATAACCTGACCAAGAATGGATTCAGATTAACCTGTACACCTCACTGAACAGTTGTACGACTAAAAATCTTAATCTGTACCAAACACAAATCTTTTTTGCAGGAAGTGTTTCCTCCTCCAGGACTAAACTACAATTTAAAAATAATCTTTTCTATTTTTGAAGTATGACCATATCAATATTTGTATTTTTTACATTCTTATATTTCAGAAAGTTAAATTGAGAGCGATAAAAAGCATTTTTATTTGTCTTGTCTCAGGCTTAAGAAGTTACCCACATTCTGAAACAAGTTATAAAGAAACGCTTGTACTTACATTTGCCTTAAATCTTCAGGAACTGCCAGTTTGATTTTATGAAAAGTATCTTTTGTTGCGGGTTTATTGGGGTTCACAGATCTCAAACGCTCAATTGTGACAATTTCGTTGTATGTAGCATCACAGGCTGCATATTCTATTACGTAGAACTGATATAAAAATAATAAAATCATCCAAGCCACATATTTTATGACATGAGTGAGCATTACACTATTAAGGAAAAGTTACTTTTGTTAACTGTACAAGTCAAATTTGACTTCTCAGGCTGAGGTTAATGGTAACTGCAACTGTCCTAATCAAGAAACTCTTAAAAAATGAAGAGAGATTAGTTCAAACCACAGTGCACATCAACATATAAACAGAAAAGAAAGAAAAAAGTGTAAGTAAATATAAAATATATATATGTATATATGCATACTCCTACCTCACCCTTTATCATTCTCACTTTAGCCAACCACCAACAGCAGGGTTCTTTTTCATTTGCCCTGGAATAAACCTAAACAAAATACATATATTATGTTCTTAAAAGACATCACAAAAGCTGACACTAATATGATCAGAAACGCCATAAGAACAAAATCCAGCAAAACATCTTAGTACTTGAATTCTCTGAGGACAACATAGAAAGCATGTAACAGCAAGAATGTATAGAGAAATAATAATAAATAATACAGTACCCAATCTACTGGCATGTAGCTGCTTCAGTCTTGCATGCAGTCAAGAGAGATAATTCAAACTTTTACATCAGTTACTATTTAATCAACAGTATTTCTAATTGTGTGTAGGTCTGATGAGGTCCTACCAGTGGCTGAGAGTACACACATCTGCACTTTTTTTAGCACATAGATGGTATCAGCCACATCCACATTACAGAAGTTTTGCCATTTTCTTATCTTTCAAATTAAAAACTTACAGAGCATGCAAGCAAAGTTAAAGTCTTTAAAGTTCTCTTTCTTTAATTATAAAAATACATGTTATAATTTTATAAATTAAAAAGGTTTTAGGACTGTGCTGCTTTAAAGTCAATCTCTTTTTATATTCACATAAGTATTTACACATACACATATATTTCCATGTTTTATATACACCCATATATAACACAAATTATCTGGTTCAGCTTGAAGCTTTGGTAACAGAGACATTATTACCTTACAGTTTAAGAACTACAATTCATCATCTATTTCTGAATTAAGCCAATTCAAATACAGGACTGATCTGCAATCAATGCAACACTGATCACATTTGTAAATTTGTTACAAATCACATATTTGTAACAGCATGGAGGACACGGTACATGGACTTTACGTGCCTTTTGAGGTACATGGAATGTGCATGGTTTACAACTGTCAGGCTCTGGTGATGTGCCTGACATTGTGTTTTCTGTAGTAGTTAGAATCAAAAAAAGGTGACAGCACCTAACACGGAAGCAAACCTTCCAGGGGCTTGGCTGACACTTTTCACAGTGAGTTCTCTCACTTCTCAAGACAAGAGCTGTTAAAGGAGCATACACACCTCTACTTCATCGCTTTCGTTTATGTCTTTATTATAGCCTGCAGGTGGTGGGAACCTCACATCATGGAATGGGATTTGTCTCTCTGGTTGCCAGCTACAAACAAAAACACAGTGAATGGTCTCAACATTTTCATCTTCTTTGTAAACAGAAATCAAATATTCTTAATCCATTAATTTTACATTTTCAATTTCTGTGGAGCTTTAGTGCATGTAAGTATTAAAGGTAACGGGATCCAATGTATACATAAGAAAAAACACATCTAAATAACATCTTATGTGAAATCTTTATGTCACCTGCAGTCTTTTGAATCTTTCAGCAGAAGTTCTCCCTCTATATATAGTTACAGGTTTTAACCCCAACATTAGAAACACAGATTAAAAGCATTTCATAACACTTCCTCCAAAACAAGCCTGTATCTTTTTTTAATTTGGTTCTACTACAGGTTATGAAAACTTGATCAGGACCCAGTCTAAATACAGTTTTAATTTTCATTTTCTTTAATGAAGACTGGATATATTTGGTTTCTAGATAAGAAAACTGGTATTCATCACTTATCTACAGAACAAATTTTGTAATAATGTAATCTTCTAAAACTAAGGCAAGATATTCACATGAAAAAGTAATGAGACTTTCTGAAACAAGGATTGTCATCATGGAAGTTCAGTAACAACATGATTATCTTCCCAGCAAAACCCATGTTACTATAGCTTTGCCCTTAAAAGTACTTAAACCATTAAAAGCATTTATACAGAAATGCACAAAATAGTAGATACTAAATACAACTTTAAAACATGCCAGCAGCAAGTTCAGTGTATCTAAAAAACACTTCTCTGCACAAAGCCATATTTAGGTTAATCAAATGCAAGGTTGATACTCTGTCATTTACAGGTACAACACCAGCAATACACTTACTTGTTTTCAAATGAAACTGTTATTGAATCTTCATGCACATCCTTTACAAATGCCTGTGGAGGAAACCAAGTATAATTATGGTATGCTTATGGACATTTTGACACATAATTTTAAATGTGTAAAACACCTCCTTGCCACAAATATTGATTAATTTCTCAATGTAAGTATGCTTTAAAGTCAGCCTTTTAAATTTTGCAGTAGACTTACATAAAAACATATTGAAAGCTGATAACCTCCTTGGGTTCATGACTGCCAGTGCACTGATACACAAACAGAATGCCCGAGCTATGAAGACATTATTCCTACTTTACAGCAGTAACAGGAGAGATTAGCAGGAAATTACAAGATCATTCAGGAGTTTAAAATGTTTGATTTTATAATCACTTTTAATGTATAGACAGGCAAAGAAATTAAACATCAGCATTCCCTAAAGAACAAATGAAACCAAAGCCCACAAACACTCCAAGTCCCATCTCTTCTCTCTTTTACCTCAAAGTACATTTGAACACTGCATGAGCAAAAGTCATCTATATCAACAGCATCTTCCCCATATTTACTTCACCACACTTTAATTATGTAGAGCACAAACTTTAGATAAGTGCCCTGCAGAATTCCTTCCCTTTTTTCCTGGGGAATGGACAGCAGTTGTGCTCTCCCATGCCACCAGAAGCAGAGGACAGAACCAGAATTCAGCACTGAGGGCTCCTCCTGCCTCATGCCCTCAATTAACTGATGTTTATTTGATCAATGTTTAGTTTAAAGCCCCAAAGGTCCCCCCCACTCCCCATCTCCAAAACAGCAAGACCAATACTCAAAGAACTTGGGGATTTACCAATGAAAATAATTTTTATTAGCCTCAAATGATGGAGCTCACAGGTTAACCAGCAATGAAAAGACTGTGGGAGATTTTTTCTTTATTTTTTTAAAGTACCTCTATGAACTTCCAAAATAAGTTGCTGAAGTGCTGAGTATTCCACTAATATTAGTCCACACATAGTATTATTGCAAGGTAGGTAGATAAAAGCCCATGAGCAAGAAAGAATAGGTAAGTTTGTTCTCCTAATGGAGATCTACCTTAGTAAATCAAAAAATTCTCTGGAAACTGAAAATAATTTAGGAGCAACTACCACTTCTGTAGAAGAATTAGTGAATGAAGTATGGAACGCTTTATTATTCTTGTCCTCACAAGTTTCCAAGACAAGAAAAGATCTTATCTCTTACAAGAAGGTAAGAGTTTCTATTATATAGAACCAAAATGGTTTTTTAAAAATTATTTTGCTATTTTTGCTTTATAAAGTACTCCAAAGTATTTCCTGAGTTGCAGCAGTATCTCAGTATCAAAGAAGAGCAACACCTGATGATTGATACAGTTCCAAGAACTGGCTATACTAAAATTAAGTTGTACATGCATATGAATGTCATCACTCAGAATCATTGAGTACAAGGAAGAAAACACCCTCCAAGGTGATAACTGAAACATAACCAATGCCACTGTGAATAGAAGTAGAAAGAAAGCCACAGTGACAACAGCAAAAAATTATTTTACACCTTGCTTGCCTTTCAATAATCTTAAAAACAAGACTATTACTGCTAGCAAGCCAAGGAGACTTTAAAAAGTCTCTAAAAGTATTTGCATAATTACATATTTCAAATTTCCATATTCCTTAAAAGAGGATTACAAGCACAGCTGATGTTTTTCAATGACATGGTATAAAGAAGACTTAAGACCACATCTCAAGATCATGTTGATAGCAGTACAGAAATGCTATTTACATAAAGAGGCAACAGAGCTCTCAGTTGAATATTATGGATACTGAACATTTAGCTTATGTTTCATATTACAGTGTATTCTGTAAGAAGATTTCAGAACTGGATATGCATTTGAACAATACAATGGTAGTCCTGACACATTTCACAACATTACACCTATCACCTTCAAAGGCTTCACCCACATTTCTTCCAATGGTTGTCATGTACGACTTAGAAGCACCTATTCTTACAGGTGTGGCTGAAATGGATGCCTTTAACACCTGAAAAACACTATGATCACTACCAGATATTAGGTATGGCTCCTTTGTGCCACAAAGTGGACAAGGATTAACAGTAGTACTTGAGCATGCAAAAGCAGAGATTATTTTACAAAGTAAATTCAACAGAAATGATACCCTCAACACTTAATAGCCTTCAGGAAACAGGTAAGTGTAACACAAGCCATGCCCTGAGAAAGAATTTGTTGATACCTAATTTTCTCATATTTATAAAATGTCAAAAAAATCACCTTTCCCTGTATGAAAGATACTTTGGGAGAAGTCATCACCTCTGTGGTGATAAAAACACCAAAAGGTGTCCTAAAAAGCACTCTGAAAAAATGACAGGAAATGGCAGAAAAATTCACAAGCACAGCAGCAAAGAGCAAGACTACATCTCATACCCAGAGAGAGATGGAAGAGAGCTCCTAACATCCAACTTATCTTGAGCAGAATCTTAGGGACTACAGCAATATACCTAATTAAAGGTAATAATGCTAAAACCTACCATTAGTAAGTAAACCAGACGTGCAACAAATAAATCTAAGCTAAGCTGAAGACCAGCCTGGACCTTCAAACAGTTTAGCAATTATGTTATCTGGGAAAAGTAAAACATGAGACACACAGGTGGCTGAAAGAGGAATGAACTAAGCTGTCCTGTTTAAGCTCTTTGGTCACAACCCAGAAACCTGAGGGAACCCAAACCAGGACCACAGGTTAACCTGCTGACCTAACACAGGTACCATCAATACAGACACTGCCAGGGAAAACTACAAATATGAATTTCTTTAGTTTACACCCAGTTCAGAAGAGTCAACCACAGAAACAGATGAATACCTGTTTTTCACTTCAGCCTGGCCAAAACTGTCGATGACATAACACCATGGTTTGTCTTTTTAGTCTTGCAAAATTACAAAAGTTCGTTGGAATAAGTTTTTAATTAATTACAAAGTGAACAACGCCTTGCCAAATATCTAATTTCAAGTATGCAATATATGAAGCACTTCTGCATGCCTCTCTGAGATACTTATGCTTAAAAACAACCATTCAAAATAAAATAATGACTATTAATACAGTCCTTAATATTTGGTTGTCTAATCCTATCTATGCAGAGAAAGGGTGTTTTCCTTGTTTTTCAGCTACTTATGACACAGAAAAATGTCAGATACTTATCGCATCAGTTTACCATTGTCTGTACCACACCATAATGTCAATTTTCCTCTAATATAAATAAACAGATCTGTAGTACAAAAATGTATTTGGACTCTCTAGCACTATATCAATTTGTACACTACCAAGAACAAACAGAAAACGTCTGAAACATTTCTTAGTTTTCCTTAAAAAAACTAGTATTTAAGCAGGAATGCCTTTGGAAAACCAAAATTAATGCTTATCAGAACTGTTTGGTTGTCTGGTTTTTATAATACTTGTGAAATTACACATGACTCTAAAAAGAAATGAGGCCTTTAACACCATAATCCAAATTCACAGACACAGGACAAGCCAGCCCCAGATGTCAGGAAAGGTAGAGAAGCTCCGATCTCACACAAAGTATCACAAGAAATACAATAATCATTCATCAGCTTTTTTTAGACAAAGAGCATAAGTAGGCATGGAAATTCAAACATAAAAGTGCAGATGTGTGAGTTTAAAATGCACCCCCCATGAAGGGACGAAACAGTGGCTCTGATGAATTTGGACACAAAGATGAAATGTCTTAAAAACAAAGTGAAACTGGATGGAAGCAAAATGAGGTAAGAGGACACTGAAAGACTGCAGCAGCTGAGATACCACTATTGCTAAGAGAAGAAATACCAAGAAAGAGGACACAAAAAATTATCTGTGAACAGAAGCACATTTTAGAATGGCAAAGGTTGATTCTTCTCTAATGTGGAAAAAAAAATCACAAGTGGTAAGTTTTCTACACCAAATTTGACTCTGAGTCACATAAACCATTTCAGTTCTCTCCATGCTTGAGATATAATTAAGTAAAAAAGTTTACAGTATGGCATTTCTCAAACACATAAGTATTCATGTTTTAAGAATGGTTATATGCTAAATATATGGCCTAAATTTTACAAATTATTTGTTAAAAAAAGGAATTATTGGAAACAATACCATGTATTTTTTTATGCTAAACGGAATGACAGACACTTCAAAGGAAAAAATAAAGGCTTCAGCTGCCATGAAATTTTTTTGCTTTTTTTAAAGTCTGCTCACATCATCAGATGTGAGCATTGTCAACTATTTTAATAAAGGAGGATAATTAACTGTAAGAAGGGAAAGTAGGGAAAATATGCTTTTTAACATAAAAAACCTATGTTGATAACAAACGTGCATCTACTGTTAGTGTAACAGTTCTGTAACTTTTCATACCTGTTGGAAGGAGAATGTCAAAAGGGAACTCGGTGGATAATCAAGTCTGAGAAAGGCTGGACATACAAAGGAACAGAATAGGGAAAGAAAAATAGTCACAGAAATGGTCACCAGACGAGGAAAAAGGGTACAGGCAGTCACCCTCCGAAGGACTGGGCAGACAGGCTTATGAATGCACAAAGAGACTGCAGGTACTGGCTGAGGGTGTCTGTATGGAACAGTCAAAGAAAAAAAATGGATACAGAGGGCCACAGGAACAGTTGTTAACAGTGAAACCTGAAGTAATAAAGTAGTAAGAAAGATGAATTATTTTATCAGCTGTAGCTTCAACCAAGTTATCTATAAAACCAAGCAAACAACAGCAAGGCGCTGAAACCACTGGGATAAAAAGTGGAAGATTTTCACAAGGTTACAGAGCAAGAAGTGGCAAAAATTGGGTTACAGACAACATATAGATGTTAACAACATACACCATTCCAAAACCGTCTGCCTCATAAACAGGATGGGTTCCATCTTTAGCAGAGGACACAAGAGAGAATCACTCTCAAACTGGAAAAATAAAAAATCAATCCCATGCTGGAAAGGCATCCAGCATGTCCCCTTTTAGAAGGGTATACCTAAAACTAATCCCAAAAAGATTAGACAAAGACTGTCTCTTAGTCCTCTGTGAATGAGACAAGAACTTCAAAACCCAATTTACTACTCCTAAATGAGGAAAGATATGAGAAGATATGCCCTAATACTGCACACCTTCTAGATTTAGTTACTTGGCTGTGAGCTGCAAAAAGGCAGTTCCCACCCCTTGGATTCACAGTCCCGGTGGTTTTTTGGACCAGTCTTCATAAAATAAGTAAGGAAATCTAACATTTTCTTTCCAGTGATTCTGGGCCCAACCACATAGCAAGTCATGACTAAGCATCTCTAGGTACCAGATTGTCAATTATCCCTGAATCATGCCCATTGACTGCACTGTGCTTTCCACTGAATAATTCATCTTAGGCAAGGAGGAAAAAAAATCATGAAAGTACAAAGTATTCACTAAGCAGTATTTTAATTCCATTCAGAAAGAACTAGCCTTCACTACAGCAGTCCCATCAACACTCTCCAGTACTCCAGTGCACCTGACCAGGATGAAATTTTAATTAAAATCTTACAGCTGGGTATGAAGGCATCCTCAAACCATCTCCTATGTTTTGTGTGGAACATGAATCCTCTGGATATAGCTCAGAAAACACTGCTTTTAGCTTAGCAGGGCTTAGGTGGGCAGTTTTGTACTATCAAGATGCAGATGCTGCTGGGTACTGTAAAAAATGTTCAGGGCCTCAAAGAGACCTGCAAGTAGGATATGAGAACCTGAAGCCACAATTAGGTGCCTACTTGAGCCATGTAGTCCCATCCTGACTACAACAGCCTCATACTCCTCCTCTTCCATGACTTAGCATCAAGAGAGGAGTATTTTTTCAAAAAATTTGCATATTCTCATTAAGATCTTCAGAATTATTCAAAGCGAAAGAAATCTTCACCAGTTATCAGTAAACCATTAATGTGAATAAAATAACTTTTAGTTTTGATTTGTTTGAAACATTACTGCTCTAAATCACTTCTCAGGAGGCTGCTTAAAGAAACTTTTTAAATTAAAAAGTAAAAGCATCTTGCAATTAAATTCACACTTGACATCACTGCACACTTCTGTTATGCTGGGTCAACACTCATTTTTAACAACCAAACTGCCAAACTGCCCACCTATAAGACTGGCATAAAACTTGCAAAAAAAAATTTAGATGAATTACTTTATAACAGTGATACTCAGACATTATGATGAAAGAAAAATCTGTAACTAGAATTCAAGTAATTCAAACTAATGGAAAACTAGAGGAACATTGATGGTTTACACTCAACATTATTGCATAAGGGTGTAAAACAACTACCACTTTTTTATTCTTTTTTAAAAAAAAAAAATTGTTGCATTTATTTTAAGTGTGATGCTCCATCTAGAGAGGTAATTCAGGTGAAGGCAGATAAATCCATATGCCCATTCTTCTCTTTAGATAATTTAACCAAGTCTTCTTGGTTAGCAATTAAGAAGAAACAAAACAATTCCTGTCAAAATTTGTAAAAGTTAAAGGACAAACATAACATACAGCTTGGGGCAATGTCCGAGTTAGAACTTGGGTACACTAAATCATGAATAAGCTTCCATGAACATATGCTCAAATGAAGCTTTCACCTAGAGGCAGGGGTGAAAGGGCCTCATGGTATCAACTTGAACATAAACAATCTAAGTTCCAGAAGCTTTTAATTCTCCCAGGTTTCTTCGGTAATATTTATGACTAAAGAATGCACCATGTCATTATTAACATCATCTTTCACATCATTGTGTAACTACTCTAATTTGATAAAAACCTCATTAAAAATTCTACTGTGCAATTTACTTCTTCTGCTTCTTTCTGACCAAATACCATACCTTTAAAAATGTAGACCTGATTTTTAAAAGTGCTAGATTATTTAATGATATGAAGGAATATGGAGATCTAGAACTTTGACTACAACACTGTGAGCTCAGAGGATGCTTACTTGCCACTGATTTCTATCAAACATACCTTGAAAAAAAAATTATTTTCAGAATATGATACTAGCACATATATTTTAAAAGTAAAACCTTTAAGAAGGTTTTTTTTTCTTAGAAAAACTCGGAGGTGTTGGAACTGTATCATTTGGATATCTACCTGGCTTACCCCAGGAACATGTGAGTGTGAAACTCTACCCGGTCCTTCATTGCTAACATAAATATTGGATGTCGCACAATAACTAGGCCCAATTTTTAAAGTCCTAGGAACATTTAAACCATGGGAGACTTGCAGAAACTGATCCATGGCTGTCCCTGGTATGCTGATAACAGATCAATGATAGTAGGCCCAAATCCACCATATCTGAATTTTATTTTCTGTAAAACCACAAATTATTCCCTATTAGTAAGCTGATTAATACAACCCAACGCATGCAAAGCCACACAATACTACACAGTATTAATAAAACATATTCAGCGCTCAGAATATATGTTCAAATCTGTGATGGCTTTATTAAGCACAAGGGCTTGGAAACAAACATGGAATGCCGTTAAGTAATTTCAGTAAGAAGTACATTTGATAACTACGTGTATTTAGAGACTCAGCACAGATATATCTGGCCAAACAATGCTCTCTTTAATATCACCAGGCAGCTTCCCCTGGCATGGCATTAGGAGCAAGAATCCACCACAGCATTTTATCAGGAATGTGTATTAACGAGGGCCCCCCTCCTCCCCGCTTTGCAGGCCGTGCTCATGCAGTGCGGCTCTCCTGCAAACCCGGACGGCGAGACTTTCCTTAAGTAGCGACAAAAGCTGAGGATTTAGCAATTAACGCCCCATCCCAGCGATGATCCTCGCTCAGCGCCGGGACAAGGCGGCCCCGGGCGCCCCTTCCCACAAAGGAGGAAGGCCCGAGGCCTCCCCGCTCTCCCTCCTTGTCGGGCCTCGAGTCCCCTCAGCGCCGGCGGCCCGCGGCTCGCTCTCCACGGCCACCGCGAGGGACCCTCCGCGGCCTCCACCCCTGCCCGGGTCTCTTTCCTCCTTCCTGCCCCGGGGCCTCCGCTCTCCCTCAGCGCGGGGAGGAGGAGGAGGAGCCGCCACCGCCTCCTCCTCCTCCCGTTGCCGTCCCCGCTCCCTCCTCTGGGGCCCGGCCCGGCCGCGAGCACCCGGTACCTTGTAGAAGGCCCCGTTGGAGCCCCGCACCTCCACCACCAGCTCCTCCATGTTGAGCACGGTGCGGGAGACCCGGGCCCGGCGCCGCCTCCCTTCCCTTTCTCTGTGCCGGCGCAGGCGGGGGAGGAGCGGTGTGTGTGTGCGGGGCGGGGGCGCTCGGTTCACGCCGAGCCCGGGGGTGTGGCCGCCCTGGACGGGAGGGGGAGGCAACGCCGGGGGCTCCGCTCGGCGCCGCCGCTCCGGGCCCGGGGCCGCCGGAAATGAAACCGAAACGGCGGCGGGCGGCGCGCGGGGGGCGCGCGCGGGGCGCCCGGTTCGCACGCGAGCGCTCGGGGCCCGCGTCACGTGACCGCGGGAGGGGCGGGGCGGGAGCGGGACCG